>CM024268.1:26305269-26905269 GCA_013621005.1 Aeschynomene evenia
CTTCTCAAAAGTTTCTTCCTTAGAAGCTAGAAAAGAAAACCCAAGTGAATCTGGAGTAATATCCACTATGACAAGACCATAGCGTTTTCCAGAAAGGGAAGCTGTTCTGGTTGGTCCGAATAGATCCATGTGGAGCAGTTCCAGTGGTTTCTGAGTAGAAATACCACTTTTACTGGGAAAGGAAGCCTTGGTCTGTTTCCCTTTTTCACAGAAGTCGCAGGTTGCATCCTTCTGATACTTAATTCTGGAAGGCCCTTTACAAGTCCTTTCTGAGAGAGTTCAGAAAGAAGTCTCATATGGGCATGACCAAGTTTCTTATGCCATAGCCATTTGTCTTCTTGGACAGAGACAAGGCATTCCACATTTTGATCCTTTAGATCATCCAGATGGATAACATAAATGTTACCAACACGTTTCCTTCCAGAACGATCTTGTCATTGTGAGATTAATCACATGACAAACTTGGCATAAAACTCAACCTTTAAGCCTTGTCACAAAATTGACTAATGCTTAATAGATTGTGAGTTAAGCCATCGACCAAAGTACATCTGAGATTTGGTGAGAGGAATCCTTCCAACATCTCCGATTGCAGTGACTCTCCCTTAGCGCCATCACGAATCGCACTGTTCGCCTTTCTTGGGCTTGAGACTTCTGAACCAGTGCTTGCTTCCAGTCATGTGCCTTGAGCAGCCACTGTCAAGGTACCACTGCTCATCGTGGTGGTGGAGCAGCGCTTGATGATGCACCTGCAGTCACAAAGTTACAGATTAGGTACCCATTCTTTGTTGGGTCCTTGCTGTTAGCTTTCTTGGATTTTTGCTTCTTTTCTTAGAAGGGTCATGGTTTGAGAGTCAGAGACCTTTTGTTTGCCCTTTTCAGAAGCACTTGCTTTCTGAGAAGTTTTACCCTTCTGAGAGGGGTCAGTCTTCTTAGAAGATTTTGCTTTCTGAGTTTCTTCTTAGCCTTCTGAGGCTTAGAGATTTTTCCCTTTTTCAACATAGGGCATTTTCAGAACCATGACCACTCTTAAAACATGCAATGCACATGCGGGGTGATTTAGTTAAGAGTGGATCAAGATTATGTGGTTCAAAGACTTCTTCATATCCAAGACCGCTTTTGTCTTTATAGGGTCTTTGACCCCCAAGCAAAAGACTTAGCATCTTTCACCATTTACCATCTTAACTAAGTCAGAGGTTAGAAGTTCATTTGTCTTTTGCAGTTCGATCATGGCCTTTTCAGCTTTTTCTACTGTGATGAAGACAAACTTTCTAATGCTTGATACAGGTTATGACTTTTAAGGTATCTACCTTTGAAGTCGTCTCTTTCAAGCCTTAGGTTCTGAACTTCTTGAGTTAGTCTTGCATTTTCAGCTTCTGTGTTTTTAAAAGATTTTTTTGGTCGCTGAAAACTGTTAGCTAACTCGTTTGAGTCTTTCAGAGATCATAATAGAGTTCTGAAAGCTCATCGTATGAGTATGAAAGAGGAGGGGAATTTTGTACCTCTTCTGACTCAGATTCTGTTTCCAGAATGTAGTCAGTTCCTGCCATGAAGCACACATTAGCTTCTTCTTCCTCACTTGCTGCTTCAGAAGCTTCGTCTTCTGAATCACTCCAGGTTGCAGCCATTGCCTTCTTTTTCTTTCTGGGAATGAATTTCTTCTTCCCTTTGTTTGTGGACACTCCGTTTTGAAGTGGCCTTTTTCTCCACATCCAAAGCATGTGGCATCTGAGGGCTTTGACTTCCTTTCTTAGGAGTGAATTCCTTGCTTTTTGTTTGGTCTCTTTCTCCAGGCTTTCTTCATTTCTTTACTAGGATAGAGATGTCGTCTTCGTCGGATTCTGAGCCTTCATCATTGTCAGACTCAGAAGCTTCTTCAGCTTTGAAAGCTTTGGAAGACTTTCTGACTTGACTGTTCAGAGCCAATCCTTCTGAGGTCTGGAGGAAGCGGATGGTCCTCCGAGCAACCTTTCCAGTTCGATCTCATGCGTTCTGAGCGAACCAAATAGTACATCCAAACCTAGCTGGTTTAGATCCTTGGCTTCCTGGATTGCTGTGACCTTAGGACGCCATTTTGCAGAAAGGCTTCTGAGGATTTTTCTTACCATCTCAGCGTTTGAATAAGTCTTTCCCAAGACTTTCAGCTGATTGATGATATGGAGAAATCTTATTGACATGCTGTCAATAGTTTCCTCAGGGTGCATGCTAAAGGATTCGTATTTGTGTACGAGCATTGAGATTTTTGTTTCCTTGACTTCGTCATTACCTTCGTGCAGCATATGAAGTCTTTCCCAAATCTCTTGTGCAGTATCACATGACACAATTTTGTCATATTCTACTTTGGGTAAAGCACAGAGGAGAATATACTTGGCTTTGAAGTTGAGTTGTATTTCTCCTTCATCTCTTGAGTCCATTCGTCCTTAGGGACCCGTCTTGTATAGGTTCTGAGTGCTGGAGGTGCCACTCCTGGCTCAGCGTCTGTTGCAACTACAACATCCTCTGTAATTGTCTGCAGAGGCTGATAGTCTCCATTCTCGATCCTATCCCATAAGTCCAGACTGGTGTGCTTGATGAACAGCGTCATCCTGTCACGCCAGTAATCGAAGCTGTCTCCAAGAAACATCGGAGGTCTGTTTATTGAAGCCCCATCTGATATGAATGCAGCTGGTGAATTCATATTTTCTTTCGTGGATCTTTTCCTTGACACTGCTAAGTGCTCAACCCCTTAAGGACCGAGCTCTGATACCAATTGAAAGTGTATGTGTGCACGAGAAGGGGGGGTTGAATCGTGCAAGTTTTGAAAATTACCTTTTAAAACTTTTACTTAGAAAGCTGTTTTTACTCAGAAGGTGGATTTAAGAGCTTGCAGCGGAAATAGCTTTCTGAGAAGATTAAGTTTCTGAGAACTTAGTCTTTCTAAGAAAGTTCCTATCTGAGTAGTCTTAAGAAAATGACTTTGAGTTATAATCTTTTAAACGCTTTCTGATTTTAATTGGCAATGTTTTCACAAGACCTCTTAGTTAAAACCGTGGTTGAGTTTTTCTCAAAGCTTTATGCAATTAAAGAGTAAGAGAGAAAAGCTTAACACAAAGAGTTTTATACTGGTTCGGTTATAACCAACCTACTCCAGTCCTCAACCTTCAGTTGAGAGTTCTTAGATATTCTTCTTAATGTGCCTTCTCAGACAACACTGCCTTTACCAAGTAAAGGACTTCCACCACTTCACAACCTGACGTGGGTTTCTTTGCCTCACACTAGAGGACTTCCTTGCCTCAAACTAGAGGACTTCCTTGCCTCAAACTAGAGGACTTCCTTGCCTTAACCAATTAAGGACTTTGAACTTTGCCTCAAACACTAGAGGACTTAAAACTGCCTTCACACAAAGAAGGACTTAGCGTTTTTCGAAGGTTTGTTTGATCGAAAACAACTACCAAGACTAAGTTACAAACCTAGTTTTACACTTAGTAGACTTCTAGAATTAACTTACAAATGTAAGAATTTACACCAATTCAGAACTAGAAGATTTTGCAAAGTTAGAAGAAAAATTTCGTAAAAATTGTCTTTCTGAGAAAGTTCTAAGTTTTCGCAAAATGATTTTCAATTCAACAGAGTTTTGGCACGTTTAATCAAGAGTTTTAGTGCAAGAGTTTCGTCACATTGCTCTGGAATTGAACTCATATATATAGGCATCAAAGAGCCGCGAAATTAGAGGCTTTCACTTTGCTTATGTGGCTGTGTCCTTTTCAGAACGGCTCCCTGCTACAGTCAGCGCAAAATCAGGAACTTTTCAGAACTGCACAGTGCGCGTGTTCCCACTTCCTTGGCTAGTTGTAGCGAGCTTTCTGAGTCTGTTTGCACTTCCTTGAGTCCAGACACTTGGTTGCTTCTGAGTCCAACCTTCTAAGAGTTGTACGGACTTCTGAGGCTAACCTTCTGAGGGAAGACCCTTCTGAGAACTACTAGTCGCGAGGTCTTCTGAGACCCTTCTGAGCGACAGTGTTCTTTCCTCAGAAACATGTTTTCACCTTCTGCGCTTCTGAGATATCCTTTCTGATATCTTCGGCGCTATGATTTTATCAATTGATCTCGAGGTTACTTGATGTTTTGTCTTGGTCTTTGCTCATGGTATTGCAATAATTTATAGCTTTCTAAGACACTTAGCGCACATATTAGCAAAACCTTAAGTAAAATTTTATACTTATGGCTTACCTTGTTATCATTAAAACTTTCATGACTTTAAGAGAATTATGCTTAATTCTCTCAGAAGGGTTCTGGAGCTTACACGTTCGTGGGGCTAGAGAGAGAGGTTTCCAACGAGAGCAACGTCGGGGAAGGGTTTCTCTTTGCATATTTCAAATTTGTCTTCAAGAGGTAGGGGTTAGACATTATATTTTCATGCATATTGATGATGATTTTATGAGACTAATGTGATGGTCGTTTTTCCCATTAGGGATTTTTGTGCCTTATTATTATTATTATTATGATTATTACTATTATTATTATTATTGTTACGTAGATGTATATATATATATGCGTATGCACTATATGCAAAGAGCTTCCTGGCAGCGTGAGCACTATATAATGGCAGCGAGCTTCCTGGCAGCGTGAGCACTATATATATATATATATATATATATATATATATATAAAGAAGAAAAAAAAAAGAGACTGTTTACTAGTGTATGTATATTACTATTACATATTATTATTACATAAACTTATACCTATTAGCATGTATATTAGTTAATAATAGGTACATAACAGGTAGAAATAATAATAATATGATAATGATAGTAATATTAATAGGGAAGATAATAATAAAATATTAACCCTAATAATAATAATAAAAGAATAATACAGTAAGAACAACAACATGTATAATATATGATATGTAATGATAATAGTAATAGTAACAATAATAGTATTGTTCACACCTCGGATTGTGGCCCAATCCGGCGGCCCAATTCAAGACTTCAATAATGAGCCCAAAAGAAGGCCCAAGGTCGGACCTCGGACCCCACGATGGGCGAGTCCAGATCGAGGCCCAATAAACCCTCAAGGCCCAGTAACCATCGGAGGCCCAAAGGACTTGGATCCGGAGCAGGACCCGGGAACCGGCCCGAGACCCGATCCGAGGTCAGATAAGTTTAAGCCCCCGATTAGGGCGGCGATCAGAAGCGAGCGGATAGCGATGCCGAGAAATCCGGAGCCGTGATCGACACGACGCGGGGCGCCACAACGCGCCACAGAAAGCGGGAAGGCCGTTAACCCGAGTCGTGCGGCGTGAGCGGCACGGAAATGGCTCCAATCCCCCTCTATAAATAGGGTGCCCCATCACAGTATCAGGTACGCTTTCAGTTGAGTTCTCACGCTTATACTGATACTGACTTAAGCTTCGGAGTCCTTTCAGGGAAAACACCCCAAGCGCCTTGGAGAGTTGCTGTGCGAGGAGTCAGATTTCGGCGACAGTTCATACCTCGGTCAAAGGTATGGAACAAGTATAGAAGACAAGATTGGTGATGAATAAAATATAAGAGTTTACAAGATACTTAAGGGTAGAGTACAAAGTACAAGTAAAACTAAAATAAAGTATAAGTAAGAAATAATAATAAAATAAACGAGATCATATGACATGAAAGGTATAGAAGCACTGAGAATATTATTTATAAGTAGTTGTATATCATGTTTATTTGATAAGGAGTTTTATTTATTTATTCTCCATGATGTCAGAGCAAGTAAGTGTATGTGCTATGTTTATTCCATGATGTTAAAGAGTATAAATTGACATATTTTGACCTTTTTATGCTCCCTAATGCGTTATACGACTTGTGTATTTGAATATATAATTATTTATGGAATATATATATGTTGTACTGAGTATATGTGTTGTTTTTATGATGAGTTAAATTGTTGACATGATTATATGATTTATATAGTGATTAATTATGAGATATATGTGATGAATGTTATATGCCTATGATTATGTAATGTTAAAGTTTAATAACTAAAACGCGCTCAGTGACGCTATGTTAAAACGTCACGAGGTGACGCTATGTTAAACGCCACTGGGTGACGCTATGTTAAAACGTCACGAAGTGACGCTATGTTGAAACGCCACTGGGTGGCGCTATGTTAAAACGTCACAAAGTGACGCTATGTTAAAGGATTACCCCCTCTCCCCATTAGTTTAAGATGAGCTCATGCCTAGGGGCCAGTGATGTGGAGGATAGGACAGGAGGGCGGTTATGTCTCACAGTTAAAGAAAGATAAAGATGTTTAAACGTGTTGAAATGTATTTTATGATGTATTTATTGTTTATGATTTAAGGGCACTAGTACACGACACTGAGACGTTTATTTATTTATGCGATGATATATGTATTAATAAAATGAACCAGACGCACTTAGGTAAGACGTTCCGGGACAAGATTGTTTTGAAACTAATAACTGAAATGAACTCATTCATGCTTCACTTATTTTATAATTAAACCCGGGGCGACTTCCTCTACTGAGTCACTTTCCAGTGCTCACCCTATGCTTTTCCCACCTTTTAGAGGAGCAGACAGAGCAGGATGTCGGAGCACACGAGGAGCCCAGACAGACTTAGTTTATGATAAAGTTCCCTAGATATCAGAGACATGTTTTATTTCCTTATCGGATATTATGATTTTTATGCTTCCGCTACGTTTATTCATTTATTATGTTTTCTGAGTCCGGACCTTTGTTAGTCGGCAGCTATTTATTTACTCGTATTTATGGTGAAGTCTCATAGGTCACAGTTTTTGGCTTATGGGGCGAGACCTAGTATTTATTTCATGTTTATTACTTGATGGGAGTTATTTATATATGTTGAGGTATTTTCAGTAGATGTTTGTACCGCTTATATTATCGCTTATCATATGCGTAAAGCCGTTATTTTCTATTCCGCGAATGTTTACGAAAAACCTACTCCCGCTTATTTTCCACGTATTATATTTTAAATATAAAGATAAAACATGATAACAGGAGGTAACCCTTACGAAATGGCCCTAAATGACTATAGCACTAAGGGCTATCTAGTAGGGTGTTACATTTTGGTATCAGAGCAGGTCTATCCTACAGGGCTTGGGGTAATGGACCTGTTATGCTATTGTTGCATGTACGGTAGTTGTATCATGCTTATGCCTCTTATGTGTTTTAGTTAGTTTCGAGGTGCATGATCGTTTTGCTTGACTGTCAGAGTAACGTAACTGTGCATACCTAGCATTGATATGGAGTCTGATCAACTCGATGTTGACTGTTTTGTGTGCACAGGGACATGGCACCTAGCAGACGTAATAGGGATGATGCTGACGACCACGAAGATGCAGGTCAGGACAACAATGTTACTCCTGAGGCTTTCATGGAGATGGCCAAGGCCATGCACCGCATGGTGGACCACATGACCCAGCAGCGCACTACTCCGCCTACAGCACCACCTGCGGGTAACGGCAACGGCAACTCACACTTTGCTGATTTTAAGAGGGCTAATCCCTCTCCTTTTCTCGGCAGTACGAACCCTTCTGAAGCTGAGGATTGGTTGAGGGGTATTGAGGATATCTTCACCGTGGTCCAGTGCACAGAGGTTCAGAAGATACAGTTGGCCACATTCATGCTATAGATGGAAGCACGCTCTTGGTGGAACGACGCTCGTCGCGCTTCTGATGCGGCGGGTGTAGCTATCACATGGGGCATGTTTAAGGACATGTTCTATGAGAAGTACTTCCCGGAGACTGTTCGTCAGGACAAGGAAATGGAGTTCCTTGAAATCCGTCAGGGCACCATGACCATACCCGAGTATATCGCCAAGTTCGAGGAGCTCATTCGATTTTCAGAGATCTACCAGGAGAACCCGAAGGAGAGCTGGAAGTGCATGAAGTTCTGTGCTGGGCTTAACCAAGGCATCAAGAGGATGGTTAAGCACATGATGATCAGAGACTACAGAGAGATGGTGGACACCTGCAGGATAGTAAAGGAGACGAGCCGTCCAATGGCTCCACAGAGGGTCGAGACTAAGAGGAGGGGTGCGGCACCTCAGCAGACAAGCCACGTCGCCCCTACTCGCTACCAGCCTTATGGTCCGTCACCCAGGGCCCAGCCTCAGCCTCGACCACCCCAGCAGCAGCAGCAGCGCCCTGCCGCGACGGCACCCTGGGCACTACCCGTTCTGCCACCATGTGCCACGTGTGGAAAGCTTCACACTGGGGCGTGTCGCCTCGGTCAGAATGTTTGTTATCGATGCGGCCAGTCAGGCCATTATGTCAAGGATTGCAAGTGGATGGGATTCCAACCTTCTTCTTCCTCTAGGCCACAACATCAGGGGCGCGTGTTCACAGTAGGTGCAGAGAACGTGGAGCAGTCAGATGATCTCATCAGGGGTAAGCGTTTATGTTTTTCTTGTTTAATGTATCACGGTGATGACTAGCCTTAATCATTATTGTTTGGAAACCCATTTAGTGCGTGAGTACGGTGGGAATTGTGTGATGCATGTCTAGGCCTGACGCTAAGCTACTTGTAGTTTGGTTAGGGTCTAGTTGAGGTTAGTTAGGGATAGTCGACCTTAGTTAAGAGTTGACTGCCTTGGCTAGTTGACCATGGATGTTTACTCATCTCTGGTTGATCTTGGCCTGCATATGTTTTCGTATGTGTTAATCACACCCTTGTTTTGTTTAGAAAACAAAGTGAGAAGTGTTTTCAAAAAGGGTTTTTCATGTTAGCTACAAGACCAGTTTTCAAACTTGTCTTTCGCCCTCGTTTTCGAAAGGATGTTTTGCGAAAATGATTTCGATAAACAAGAGTGTTCTCGTTCCGACCTTTTTCACAACCACGACGGGATAACTCTTAGGAATGATCATGTCTTTCTAGTTGAACCCTTTTTCCTTTTAGGGATACCTTGCGTCCTCACATACATTGATAGACGAAAGCCTGTGCACCTCTAGGTAGCCACACAAACCCTACCACTACAAGCCACCCCATATATTCCGACTCTACCGAACCTCAGAATCCATTAGTCTCCCAACATCACATGCCGTTAGTGAGACCTCATAGTATCCTTGAGAAGCCATGTGAGAGATAGCTTTACCGTACCCCATCATGTCATCATGAGCACATTTCTCCTAGTGGCTTTGGATGTACGTCAGAGATGTTCAAACCTCTTCTTTTGTTTTGTTTTCAATTGATTGCGAAAGTTTGTTAAAATGACGCTTGGTTTTCAACTTGGGTTTTAGAAAACGATTTCATACCTCATCGACCTTAAGGTACGAAGTTCCTTAAGGTACGAAGTTCCTTAAGGCTCTTTTTGCAAACCGTTTAGTTTCGAACTTGAAAATCGTTTTTGTTTTGTTTGAAAATACCTTGGGGATGTCTTACGGTGTCAGTTGTAATTATGAGTCGTAGGGTCCAATGTGTTTTCCTAGTTTTATGGTTATTAAAATTATGTGTTTTGGGCATGGGTAGATGATTTCTAAAGTAACGATATAATATAAGTTGAAAGAAGTTTTCGAAAGTGATTTTCTTTTATGTCATGTGAAAATGTACGTGATTAAAGGCCGTAGGAGTACAGACAATATGTTTCCATTAGAGTGGATGTGAGAAATCTGAAATCTATTTTGAGAGCATAGAATTGCCTTTGATCGCAAACAAGAAGGTTTTGAGCTTTTATTTAGTTTTTGAAAATTAAATAAACGTGTTTTGAACTACTAGGGATTGAGAATTAACTTGGGTTTTCGAAAATTCCTAGGATGATGTTTTGAAAATAGAGATGAAGCTTTTTGAGGAGAACATTGATGTTGGATCATGGACCCTAGGAACATAAGGATCAACTTGCCTTGTAAGATTATGGATTCATGTCTTTATCATGGAAAAATGTATTTCGGTTTTTTTTTTATGTATTTGCAACAGATGTTTTTGTTTCTTGAACTTGTTTTCTGCACGACCTGTTCATTCAGGTTAGCTGCTTGCGTGTGGACCTTCCCTCGAGTCTCCGCGAGGGTAGGAGCTGTTATGTTTTGTGTTGTTTTTGTGTTGAAGTGTCGAATTTCGAGGACGAAATTCTTTTTAAGGAGGGGAGAAATGTAACACCCCGACTTTTATTAAGTCCTAATTAAGTGAGATTAAGGGTAATTGACCGTGGTTAGGATTTAATTCTGTTTGGGTGGATAAGTTTCTTCTAGTCAAACCCTTATGTGTGACGTGATTTAAGTGTGTATATATGTGTTCATTCTATGCTATGTGAATTACGTGTGTAAATTATATGTCATGGTAATTATGTGTATTTATGTGAGTGTTCATTGTGTGTGGAAGAGTATGTTGGATGCATATATGAGTTTTAATTAGTATTTAGATGATGCATGAGGTTAGGAATGATGACATAAAATATTTATATGAATTACATGATGTTATTAGATAATGTTAGTGTTATATATTATTATTTATTTTATTTTATTTTATTTCATTTCATTTTATTTTATTTTATGTGCCTATGTGTGTATTTTAATTTATATTTAAATATTAGAAAAATTATATGAGCATTATAGTATTATTTGGGGGGATTTGGAGTGTTTTAGTAATTTAAGTGACGGTGGGCCCCACAATGACTCTTGACCTAGCCACTCCCTATATAAACACTATTAACCCTCTTCAATTGAGAAAAACACTCTCCTCCTTCCTTGAGCCGCCATAGCCTTTTTCTCTCAAGAGCTCCCTAAGCCATTGATACTCCAAACCACGAAACACTCATCAAACCTCACCCAAACTAGAAAATAAGTTCATATTCTTAATCCTCTCAATAAGCCGGAGCTTTCTACCGATTCCGTTTCTCCGTTAAGAGTCACCGGACCGTTCGTGAGGCTAGAGAGAGAGGTTTCCAACGAGAGCAACGTCGGGAAAGAGTTTCTCTTTGCATATTTCGAATTTGTCTTCAAAAGGTAGGGGTTAGGCATTCTATTTTCATGCATATTGATGATGATTTTATGAGACTAATGTGATGGTCGTTTTTCCCATTAGGAATTTTTGTGCCTTATTATTATTATTATTATTATTATTATTATTACTATTAGTATTATTATTATTATTATTATTATTATTATTATTATTATGTTACGTAGATGTATATATATATATATATATATATACGCGTATGCACTATATGCAAAGAGCTTCCTGGCAGCGTGAGCACTATATAATGGCAGCGAGCTTCCTGGCAGCGTGAGCACTATATATATATATATATATATATATATAAAAAGAAGAAAAAAAAAGAGACAATTTACTAGTGTATGTATATTACTATTACATATTATTATTACATAAACTTATACCTATTAGCATGTATATTAGTTAATAATAGGTAGATAACAGGTAGTAATAATAATAATAATAATATGATAATGATAGTAATATTAACAGGGAAGATAATAATAAAATATTAACCCTAATAATAATAATAAAAGAATAATACAGTAAGAACAACAACATGTATAATATATGATATATAATGATAATAGTAATAGTAACAATAATAGTATAGAAGACAAGATTTGATGATGAATAAAATATAAGAGTTTACAAGATACTTAAGGGCAGAGTACAAAGTACAAGTAAAACTAAAATAAAGTATAAGTAAGAAATAATAATAAAATAAACGAGATCATATGACATGAAAGGTATAGAAGCACTGAGAATATTATTTATAAGTAGTTGTATATCATGTTTATTTGATAAGGAGTTTTATTTATTTATTCTCCATGATGTCAGAGCAAGTAAGTGTATGTGCTATGTTTATTCCATGATGTTAAAGAGTATAAATTGACATGTTTTGACCCTTTTATGCTCCCTAATGCGTTATACGACTTGTGTATTTGAATATATAATTATTTATGGAATATATATATGTTGTACTGAGTATATGTGTTGTTTTTATGATGAGTTAAATTGTTGACATGATTATATGATTTATATAGTGATTAATTATGAGATATATGTGATGAATGTTATATGCCTATGATTATGTAATGTTAAAGTTTAATAACTAAAACGCGCTCAGTGATGCTATGTTAAAACGTCACGAGGTGACGCTATGTTAAACGCCACTGGGTGACGCTATGTTAAAACGTCACAAAGTGACGCTATGTTAAAGGATTACCCCCTCTCCCCATTAGTTTAAGATGAGCTCATGCCTAGGGGCCGGTGATGTGGAGGATAGAACAGGAGGGCGGTTATGTCTCACAGTTAAAGAAAGATAAAGATGTTTAAACGTGTTGAAATGTATTTTATGATGTATTTATTGTTTATGATTTAAGGGCACTAGTACACGACACTGAGACGTTTATTTATTTATGCGATGATATATGTATTAATAAAATGAACCAGACGCACTTAGGTAAGACGTTCCAGGATAAGATTGTTTTGAAACTAATAACTGAAATGAACTCATTCATGCTTCACTTATTTTATAATTAAACCCGGGACGGCTTCCTCTACTGAGTCACTTTCTAGTGCTCACCCTATGTTTTTCCCACCTTTTAGAGGAGCAGACAGAGCAGGATGTCAGAGCACACGAGGAGCCCGGACAGACTTAGTTTATGATATAGTTCCCTAGATATCAGAGACATGTTTTATTTCCTTATAGGATATTATGATTTTTATGCTTCCGCTACGTTTATTCATTTATTATGTTTTCTGAGTCCGGACCTTTGTTAGTCGGCAGCTATTTATTTACTCGTATTTATGGTGAAGTCTCATAGGTCACAGTTTTTGGCTTATGGGGCGAGACTTAGTATTTATTTCATGTTTATTACTTGATGGGAGTTATTTATATATGATGAGGTATTTTCAGTAGATGTTTGTACCGCTTATATTATCGCTTATCATATGCGTAAAGCCGTTATTTTCTATTCCGCGAATGTTTACGAAAAACCTACTCCCGCTTATTTTCCGCGTATTATATTTTAAATATAAAGATAAAACATGATAATAGGAGGTAACCCTTACGAAATGGCCCTAAATGACTATAGCACTAAGGGCTATCTAGTAGGGTGTTACAAAAGGCAGTGTTGTCCGAGAAGGTACGATAAGAAGAATATCTAAAGAACTCTCAACGGAAGGTTGAGGACTGGAGTAGGTTAGTTAAAACCGAACCAGTATAAAAATTTCTTTGTGTTAAGCTTTTCTTCCTTCAACTCTCACTTTCTAAGAAAACCAACAAACACGTTTTTAACTTAATCAGAATTGTGAAAACCTATTAAGTTGAAATCAGAAAGCGTTTAAGTGAAATCAACTTTAAAACACTTTCATAAACTTCTCAGAAAGGAACTTTCTCAGAAAGGTAAAGTCCTCAGAAGCTTAACCTTCTCAGAAAGTTTATTCCGCTGCAAACACTCAAATCACCTTTCTGAGTAAACAACTTTCTAAGAAAAGCTTTTAGAAGTAATTTTTAAACCTGCACGATTCAACCCCCCCTTCTCGTGCACAAATACACCTTCAATTGGCATCAGAGCTCGGTCCTTAAGGGGTTGAGCACTTAACAGTGTCAAGGAAAAAGATCCAAGAAGGGACTATTGACTCACCAGCTGCGTTCATATCTGATGGGGCTTCAATCAACAGACCTCCAATGTTCCTTGGAGATAGTTTCGACTATTGGCGTGATAGGATGACATTGTTCATCAAGCACACCAGTCTTGATTTATGGGACAGGATTGAGAATGACGACTATCAACCTCTGCAAACAATAACAGAACAAGCTGTTGTTGCAGCAGACGCTGAACCTGAAGCAGCACCTCCAGCGCCCAGAACTTACACCAGACGAGTTCCCAAGGATGAATGGACTCAAGAAATGAAAGAGATGATTCAGCTGAATTTCAAGGCCAAGTACATTCTACTATGTGCACTACCCAAGGTAGAATACGACAAGATAGTGTCGTGTGATGCAGCACAGGAGATATGGGAAAGACTTCACATGCTGCATGAAGGAAATGACGAAGTCAAGGAAACGAAGATATCAATGCTCGTACACAAGTACGAATCCTTCTGCATGCAACAAGATGAAACCATTGACAACATGTCAATACGGTTTCTTCACATCATCAATCAGCTCAAAGTCTTGGGAAAGACTTACTCAAACGCTGAAATGGTAAGAAAAATTCTCAGAAGCCTCTCCTCAAAATGGCGTCCAAAAGTTACAGCAATCCAAGAAGCCAAGGATCTAAATCAGCTTGGTTTGGATGTACTATTCGGCTCACTCAGAACACATGAGATTGAGCTAGAAGGATTGCTTGGAGGACCATCCTCTTCATCTAAGCCTCAGAAGAGTTTGGCTCTTAAAAGCCAAATGAAAAGATCCTCCAAGGCTCTCAAGGCTGAAGAAGTTTCTGAGTCAGAAGATGAATCTGTGATACCCCGTATCATAGTGTCCCTTAGGAAGGACTTTTCTCAAGACGCGTCAGAAACACGTCAGCAAGTTCCTGTCAGAATAGACTCGCTAGCGAGCAGTCAGCTCCCGCTAGCGAGCAGTTGGTCGCCAGCGACCGCAGTCAAGTCGCTAGCGATGGGATCAAGTCCCACATCGTTCAGAATGGACGTCAAGACGTTGCTGACAGAAGGTGCTAGCTAGCGAGCAGCCACTGCCCGCTAGCGAAGAGCTTGTCGCTAGCGACCATGTGTTAGTCGCTAGCGACCGGACCGAAGTCCCACATCGGCCACATCTTGTTCAACCTTTCCCTCCTCACCCTATATATATGAGAGGTTGTGTTACCTCACACCTCACATCTCACACTCAGCCTTTTTCAAAGCAGTGCTTTGGGGCATCCTTCATTGTTGAGGATAGTGTGAGCTCGACGTCTTGGGGATACTCTGCTAGAGCAAGTTCCCGACGGTGAGTGAAAAGACGTTTTTGGCCCTGTCAGCGTGCTGATTGCCAGCGAGCTGTGAGAGCTCGCTGGCGAGTGTGCCGTCGCTAGCGAGAAGGTGTTGCTCGCTAGCGAAGGTTCAGTGCGCAACCTAGTTCAAGTTTTTCTTTTCCTTTGTGCGGTCCTGATGGGTCTTTTGCACGCCAGGTGCAAACCCGGTGCCGATAGCTGGAGCCGGAGCTAGCGGTGCCTTCCAGTCTCAGGACTTTCCAGGTGAGTGGAGGTTTTAGGGTGGATGTGTCGTGGCTGCCACATAGTAGCATTTGTATATGTCTATATGTTTATGTTTATAGTTGTATTTATGTTTATGTTTATATTTATGTTTATATGCTTAGGTGAATAATATGATAGATAGATAACATGCTTAGAAGATAATATGATAGGTAGATGACATGCTTAGGTAGTTAATATGAAAGGTCTATAACGTGCTTAGGTAGATTATATGATTAGGAAAATAACCTAGATAATATAACATATATAGTAAGATAATATAACATAGGAACATAGCATAATCTAGTAAGATAACCTCACGTGATAAGATAGCATGACATGGTAAGATAACATGATAAGATAATATAATCTAGTAATTAATATAATCTAGAGATTTATATAATCAATCAATTAATACCACCTAGTGAGTTAGTATAACTTAGTAATTAATGTAACCCAGTGAGATAATGTAACCTAGTAAAACACCATAACCTATTAGGATGATATAACATAATAAGATAACGTAACTCATTAAGATAATATAACTTAGTAGAATAACGTGACCTAGTAAGATAGTAAGCCCCAGTAAGATAACACGTCTTAGACAGATAATATACCTTAGACAAATAATATACCTTAGACAAATAATATACCTTAGACAGATAATAAACCTTAGTAAGATAACATACCGTAATAGAAACGTGCCTTAGAGGATAACATATTTTAATGGAGGATAATGCTCAGATAGATAAGTTCCCTAATAGATAACAGGACAGGAATGAGTGGATGACTTCTAGATCCCTTTGTATTTATGTTATGCGTTATGATGTTATGCATTATGATTATATTAATTATATGCGCTATGACTATAATTATTATAAACGTTATGATTATAAGCTTGAATGATTTATGCTATGCTATGCCATGATATGAAGCAAGTTAGAATCCTATGATATATGATCAGTATGATAACATGCAGTGTATGAGTAGAATGGCTGTAGAATTGTGTGATGACTGTTTATGTAGTCTGCGAACCGTCGTAGTATGTATTTCAACGCTATAGCCCGGATGTAGCTCCCGGTTGAGTTTAGCCGTGACATACTGCCACGAAGCGCCTCGAGTCCCACCCTGTAGATACAGTAGGACTGGCCTCACCTGCGTGGTTGTAGAGGTCCAGATCACAGGGCGGCTCGTGTTCCGTCACATGACCGCACCCTCGTGGTAGCGAGTCCCAGTTATCAGTTACGGCAGGGCGGCTCGTGTTCCGTCATTTATCAGTTTAGCATGAGGGCTCGAGTGCGGATATGTCCGGCGGTACGCGTCCGTCGTCAGAGAGGCGCAGCTACGTAGATAGGACAAGTATATGATGATTGATAACATGACAGTATGTGTTGCATGACATGCATGATACCCCATCACTGAGCTGCGAGTCACTCCCCGAATTTTGTTTCAGATTTCGATCAGGAGGCAGACGAGGAACCGTTGATCCAGTAGAGGTCGATTGCAGCTGATTTCCCTTGGTGAGCTCCGCATTTTCCGTGGAGTCTTAGTAGTCTATGTTTAGTTTAGGTTTAGTTTATATTTCACAGTCAAATCAATCATGTATAGTTTTGCTCCAGACTTTAGAGGTAGGATTCCTTTATCAGTTAAGTTATGTTTCAGTATACTGAACTAGTACGTAAGTTTCAGATTAATACAGTTATATATATGATTATCAGTTAAACAATTATTTCAGTTATTTCGGTCATTCAGTTTATTTAATGGTTTATGCATGTTGCTTAGCCCTTAAGTTATGCCCTAGTAGCGTGTTCGCTGGGATAGAGCCCTTCGCACGGACACCCCTCAGTAGCGGGGTGTTACAGAATCAGACTCAGAAACAGAAGAAGATGACATCTCTCTTCTGGTTAGAAAAATGAAGAAAGCTTGGAAGATAAGACCAAGCAAAGGCAAGGAGATTACTCCTAAGAAAGGAAAGCTAAAGCCTTCTGAAGCCACATGCTATGGCTGTGGAGAAAAGGGTCACTTCAGAACGGAGTGCCCTCAGAACAAAGGGAAGAAGAAGTTTATTCCCATAAAGAAAAAGAAGGCAATGGCTGCTACTTGGAGTGACTCGGAAGAAGAAGATTCTGAGCCAGCAAACGAAGAAGAAGCTAACGTCTGCTTCATGGCTGGTACTGACTATATTCTGGAAACAGAATCTGAGTCAGAAGAGGTACCTAACTCCCCTCCTCTCTCATACTCATACAGTGAGGTCTCAGAACTCTATGAAGAGCTTCTAAGAGACTCAAATGAATTATCTAACAGTTTCAGCAACTTAAAGAAAAATTACAAACATCTAGAAGCTGAAAATGCTAGACTAATTCAAGAAGTTGAGAATCTAAAACTTGAAAGAGATGATTTTAAAAACAGATATCTTGAAAGTCACAATCTCTATCAAGCTTTAGAAACAATGTCTTCTGTAACTGTCGAAAAGGCTGAACTAGCCTTAATAGAATTACAAAAGACCAATGAACTTCTCACTTCTGATCTAGTTAAGATGGTCAATGGCGGAAAAATGATGACTCTTTTACTTGGAGGTCAAAGACCTTACAAAGATAAAAGAGGACTTGGATATGAAGAAGTTTTCGAACCCCATGACCTTGATCCATCATTAACTAAATCACAACGCATGTGCATCTCATGTTTCAAAGATGGACATGGATCTGAGACATGCCCTATGCTAAGTAAAGGAAACACTTCTCTGCCCAAAAGGGCTAAGAAGGTTAAAAACTCTCAGAAGGCTAAGTCTTCTCAGAAGACAAGTCCTTCTCAGAAGGGTAAGGCTTCTCAGAAAGCGAAGGCTTCTGAAAAGGGCAAAGAAAAGGTTTCTGAGTCTCAGAACCACAATCCTTCTCAGAAAAGAAGACAAAAGGCAAAGAAAGCTAACAAGCAAGGACCCAACAAAGCATGGGTACCTAAATCAGTGAACTTTGTGTCTGCAGGTGCATCAACAAGCACTGCTCCACCACCAAGATGAGCAGTGGTACTTGGACAGTGGCTGCTCAAGGCACATGACTGGAAGCAAGCACTGGTTCAGAAACCTTCAACCCAAGAAAGGAGGAGTGGTGCGATTCGGTGATGGTGCCAAAGGGAAAGTCACTGCCATAGGAGATGTTGGTAAGGATTCCTCTCACCAAATCTCTGATGTACTTTTAGTTGATGGCTTAACACACAATCTATTAAGCATTAGTCAATTTTGTGACAAAGGCTTAAAGGTTGAATTTTATGCCAAATATTGCCATGTGACTAATCTCACTAACGACAAGATCGTTCTTGAAGGAAAATGAGTTGGTAACATCTATGTTATCCATCTAGATGATCTAAAGGATCAAAATGTGAAGTGTCTTGTCTCTGTCCAAGAAGACAGGTGGCTTTGGCATAAGAAACTTGGTCACGCCCATATGAAGCTTCTTTCTGAGCTCTCTCAGAAAGGACTTGTAAAGGGTCTTCCCAACATCAAGTAACATAAGGATGCAACTTGCGATTTCTGTGAAAAGGGAAAACAAACCAAAGCCTCATTTCCAAGCAAAAGTGGAATCTCTACTCAGAAACCACTTGAGCTCCTTCACATGGATCTCTTTGGACCAACTAGAACGGCTTCCCTTTTTGGAAAACGCTATGGTCTTGTCATAGTGGATGATTATTCTAGATTCACTTGGGTATTCTTTCTAGCTTCTAAGGAGGAAACATTTGAAAAAGTCAAAGCTTTTGCAAAAAGAGTTTCAAATGAAAAAGACTCTCACATTCACACTATACAATCCGATCATGGAGGTGAATTTGAGAATCACGCTTTTGAAAAGTTTTGTGAAAATCTGGGCATTGCTCACGAATTCTCTTCTCCCAGAACTCCCCAACAAAATGGAGTGGCTGAGAGAAAGAATCGAAGCCTTCAAGAGATGACAAGAACAATGCTCTTAGAAAGTGGGCTTTCAAAAGGTTTTTGGGCTGAGGCTGTAAACACCTCATGCTATATTCAGAATCGAGTCTTTCTGAGACCAATTCTAAAGAAAACACCTTATGAGCTTTGGAAGAACAAAATACCCAACATATCCTATTTTCATGTTTTTGGTTCTTCGTGCTTCATACTCAACACAAAGGACAAACTAGCTAAGTTTGATCCTAAATCCGATGATGGAGTATTCCTAGGATATTCCTCTGTCTCTAAAGCCTATAGAGTCTATAACAAGAGGAGCAAATGTGTTGAAGAGACAATCCATATTAAGTTCAAGGAACTTAGTAAGGACTTGCCTCGGAAGGTTGCTGACTTAGAAGATGAATTTAAGAAACTCAATATCTCTTCTGAGAAAGCCAAAAAGAAAATTCTTATAGATGACGAGAGTGATTTCCAATCTATGGAAAAGCCTTCTCCATCTAAAGAGAAACCTAAAAGCATCATTGAAGCTCCAGAACCTGATGAATCTATTCCTCAAACATCAATGGAATTTAGATTCTCAGAGAGTCAAGCTTCTGATGACTCAGAACGAGAACCTTCTGTGTCGACTTCTCATAACCCTATCCCTAAAGGATATAAAGGTTCAAGAGACCTGAAAAATGTCTCTCAGAATGAAGTCTTAGGTGATCCTGAGCGTGGTGTGAGAACCAGAAGGAACTACACAAATCTTGCTATGGTTTCTGAACTAGAACCTGAATCCATAGAAGAAGCGTTGGATGATCCTAGCTGGATAAATGCCATGCAGGAAGAACTAGACCAATTCGAGAGAAACCAAGTTTGGAAACTTACCCAGAAACCCAAAGGCAAAAGTGTCATTGGAACTAAATGGGTATTTCGAAACAAACTTGATGAATATGGTCAAGTTGTGAGAAATAAAGCCAGATTGGTTGCTCAAGGGTACAACCAACAAGAAGGAATAGATTATGATGAGACCTTTGCTCCAGTCGCAAGATTGGAAGCTATTAGAATGTTGCTAGCTTTTGCTGCACATAAAGGCTTCAAACTCTATCAAATGGATGTAAAATCTGCCTTCTTGAATGGATACCTTTCTGAGGAAGTTTATGTAAAACAACCCCCCGGTTTTGTGAATGATACATTCCCAGAACACGTATTTAAGTTAACTAAGGCTCTCTATGGTCTAAAACAAGCTCCTAGAGCTTGGTATGATAGATTGAGTTCCTTTTTACTTAACAACGGATTCTCTAGAAGGAATATAGACACTACACTATTCACTCTCTCAGAAGACTCTGGCTTCTTGATTGTCCAAATTTATGTTGATGACATAATTTTTGGTGCAACCAATGAACGCTTATGCAAAAAATTCTCCAAGCTTATGCAAGGTGAATTCGAGATGAGCATGATGGGAGAACTTAAATTCTTCATAGGATTGCAAATCAAGCAAGAGTCAGAAGGGACTTTTATACATCAAGAGAAATATACCAAAGAACTTCTGAGGAAGTTTCTAATGGATAAAGCCAAGCCTATGAGCACTCCCATGCATCCTTCTCAAGTAATAGACTTGGATGAAGATGGTGAGAAAGTCTCAGAAAGTAACTATCGTGGCATGATTGGCTCTCTTCTCTATCTCACTGCTTCTAGACCAGATATTCAACTAAGTGTTGGCATCTGTGCTAGATTTCAATCAAAGCCTAAGCAATCTCACTTAACTGCCGTTAAAAGAATTCTGCGATATTTGATCGGAACTACTAATCTTGGCTTATGGTACGAGAAAGGTTGTTCCTCTGATGTTGTAGGATATTGTGATGCTGACTATGCTGGAGACAGGATTGATCGCAAGAGCACAAGCGGATGCTACTGTTTCTTTGGAAAATGCTTGATTACATGGTCATGCAAAAAGCAGAACACCATTGCGCTATCAACAGCGGAAGCTGAGTATGTGTCAGCAGCGAATTGCTGCACTCAGATGCTTTGGATAAGGAACCAATTGCGTGATTATCAACTAAGGTATGAGAAAATTCCCATTCTTTGTGATAATACTAGTGCAATTAACTTAGCTAAGAATCCTATTCAGCATTCACGTTCCAAGCACATAGACATAAAACATCATTTTATTCGGGATCATGTGCAAAAAGGCGATGTTGAAATCAAATTTGTGAATACTGAGGATCAAATCTAAGATATATTCACAAAGCCTTTACCCGAGGATCGTTTTAATGTTCTGAAAGGGCTTCTTAATCTAAGACGTTTCTAAATGTTTAAATCCTGAAAAATATTTTCTTATAAACTCCCCTTATTCCTAAGCTTAGAGTCTGAGACAAATAAGGTAGAGCTAAGCTTCAGAGCAAAATATCAAGAAATCACTTTCTGAGAAAATCATCTCTCAGAAGACTCACCCTCAGAAAGGAAGTCTTCTGATAAGTCTCTCAGAAGACCATACTCTCAGAAGGACCACTTACTCAGAAGTATGCCTTCCAAGAGATTAGTTACCAACGGTAACTTTTGAATTAAATACTGCAACGACTACTTCCTACCCGCTCTATAAAAATCACAAAGTCTTGCTCTAAAATTGCTTTTTGCTACTCAAAATTCACCTAAAACGCTGTCAAATTCTCTTCTCACCTCATCCCTCTTCTTCCATCTCTCTCTCGTCTCTAGCTTAAACCTCAATTCCATCCTCACATAACTGCCTTCAGTGGTAATAAGAGAATGAGTAAGGAAACTCACTCGTCTGATGGTAAACAAAAGATGAAGAAAGGTACTCACTCATCTTCTGTAAAAAGAAGCATCGGTTCTGAGATACCTCAGAAGGTCTCTCAGAAGGAACCTAAGGCAATTATCTTGGCTGAAGATTATGAGGAAATGTCGTCTGATCAAATCTCGATCGGAAAAAGGAAAATAGGAGCAAAAGCAGCCAAAAGGAAATGCAAGCAAGGTCGAGGGAAAAACAAAGAAGCTACCAACGCTGAACTAAGCTCAGAAATAGCTACTGAGGCTACTCACGTCTCAGAAACATTTGTTACTGAGTGTAATTCGGAAGGGAGTCAGCCAAACCAAGACCCACACAAGGAGATTCAGGAGCAATACTTTAATTTGATCAAGATACCTCCTCTTCAGCTTGGTCCAACTCCCTCTGTATCAGATTCGATAAGTGAATTTACCCCTCATGACGGAAAAGGAGGAATTAATTCACCTCTCTTGGGTAAATCCATGAAGAAAAATATAATTGAAGCAATGCACCAACAGATGTCTACCTTCAAAATACCAGATGAAGATCAGAGATCAGAGACAATGGGTCAACCAACGAACACTATGGAGCTAGTTCAAGATTCTGAGGATACTCAGAAGTAGCCCTACGCTGAAGAAGAAGGAGAATCTCTTCCAGAATATCAAAAGTTAGATATCATAGATGCTGTACTTGAGGCTGAAGTCTCTCGTCCACCTCCATCTTTTCCATCCTCTTCTAATCAGCCTTCTGATTCAGTACATGAGATACCTCCAGAATGCCCTCTAGGCGCTAATCAAGCTGAGGTTCAGATGGAAATCTGCAAACTTCTCCGCTATATAGCTAGGAAGCCGTAGGTCTAAGTCTGTGATGGCGTTTATGTTAGCCATCCTTTTTGATGTAACAAAGGGGGAGAAGAAAAATAGATAATATTTTGGCTATATAAACAACTAGGCCTAGGAGGGGGAGCCAAAAATTTTGTTTGTAACCCCATTTGGAATTTAATGAAAAATTATTCATGTTTTTGGCATCTCTTGTTTCATTAGCTTGGTATTTCTGAAATTCACATATTCAATCCTCAAGAAATACATGCTAAAAATCTGATAATCTAAAACAGTACTCATATATTGAATATCTATCTGTTGATTATCAAAGCCTTCTAAGAAAATAACAAAGCCTTCTCTCAGAAAGCTAAGTTAGTTTCTAAGAAAGCAAAAGTGCATTCTGAGTAAGTTGTGAACTTAATCAGAAACACTTCAGAACTTAAGCAAAATTATTATCTTAAGACTTAAGTTGTTATCATCAAAAAGGGGGAGATTGTAAGCTCCAGAACCCTTCTGAGAGAAATTGATATATTTCTCTTAGAGAGATAGAAGGTTTTAATGATAACAAAGTAAGCCATAAGTATAAAAATTTTACTTAATGTTTTGCTAATATGTGTGCTAAGTGTCTCAGAAAGCTTAAACTTATGCAAATCCATGAGTAAGATCAAGACAAGCAACGAGTAACCTTATGAATTACAAGAAGAAATCAAGGCGTGAAAGACATCAGAAAACGCAAAAGGTGAAAGTGCAGTTCTGAGAGAAGAACACTGTCGCCTCAGAAAGGTCTCAGAAGACCTTGCGACTGGTGGTTCTCAGAAGGGTCTTCCCTCAGAAGGTTCGCCTCAGAAGTTCGTACATCTCTAAGAAAGTTGGACTCAGAAGCAACCAAGTGTCAAGACTCAATGGATGAAGCATTCATTCTCAGAAAGCTCGAAACAACAAGCAAAGGAAGTGGGAACACGCGCACTGTACAAGTCAGAAAAGTTCCTCATTTCGCGCTGACTGTTGCAGGGAGCCGTTCTGAGCCAGAGACAGCCACATCAGCAAAGTGAAAGCTTCTAATTTCGCGGCTCTTTGATGCCTATATATATGAGTTCAATTCCAGAGCATTGTGACGAAATTCTTGCGCGAAAAACTCTTGATTAAACGTGCTAAAACTCTGCTGAATTGAAAATCATTTGCAAAAACTTAGAACTTTCTCAGAAAGACAATTTTACGAAATTGTTCTTCTAACTTTGCAAAAATCTTCTAGTTCTGTATTGGTGTAAATCCTTACATTTGTAAGTTAAATCTAGAAGTCTACTAAGGTCAAATTAAGTTTGTAACTTAATCTTGGTAGTTGGTTTTCGAAGCAAAAACTATTCTCGAAAAACGCCAAGTCCTTCGTTGTTTGAAGGCAGTTTTAAGTCCTCGATTGTTTGAGGCAAGTTTAAGTCCTTAAGTGTTTAAGGCAAGCAAAGTCCTCTGTTGTGAGGCAAGGTAAAGTCCTTAATTAAGTTAAGGCAAGGAAAGTCCTCTAGTGTTGGAGGCAAGGAAATCCACTTCGGATTGTGAAGTGGTGAAAGTCCTTTACGTGGTAAAGGCAGTGTTGTCTGAGAAGGCACGATAAGAAGAATATTTAAAGAACTCTCAACGGATGGTTGAGGACTGGAGTAAGTTAGTTAAAACCAAATCAGTATAAAAATTTCTCTGTGTTAAGCTTTTCTTCCTTCAACTCTTACTTTCTAAGAAAACCAACAAACACGTTTTTAACTTAATCAGAATTGTGAAAACCTATTAAGTTGAAATCAGAAAGCGTTTAAGTGAAATCAACTTTAAAACACTTTCATAAACTTCTCAGAAAGGAACTTTCTCAGAAAGGTAAAGTTCTCAGAAGCTTAACCTTCTCAGAAAGTTTATTCCGCTGCAAACACTCAAATCACCTTTCTGAGTAAACAGCTTTCTAAGAAAAGCTTTTAGAAGTAATTTTTAAACCTGCACGATTCAACCCCCCTTTCTCGTGCACAAATACACCTTCAGTTTTCTCCCGGTACCTTCTCCTCTTTTACATATTTCTTATATAGAGTACAATAACTCTTAACTTCATAACACAAGTACCGTGAGTAAGCATTTGTGCCTTGTACTTCCCAAGTCTAGTAACTCTAAATTTTGGAAAATATTCTCAATGCTAGTCAAGATGCTCATGATGGCTTCTTACATGCATATGAGTTTTATTTAACTAAAACATTTGGCCTTGCTTAGCCTTTACGTGGCCTTGCTTGGATTTTTATTATTTTTTAATTTTTTTTATTACCTATTTCTTTTCTACTGTTCATTTTTTTCTTTTCTCATCCCATCTTGTATTTTAGCATCTGTGCATATCTCTATTCCTGTCTCTACTATAATATTATGTAATTGCCCAAAGGTCAGTTGTCCATAAGGTATTTGAGTTCCAAAATGCAACTTTAATTTTTGTATCACTTTTTCTGAAAATAATTTAGGTAAGGCCGCCACGAATCTCTCTTTCTAATATGGTGCTGAAGCATCTTCCCTTATCATTACTTTTGATATGAAAAAATATGTATACCATCTATAATCAGACATGGTTGGGCATTTTAAATTTATTAATTGATTCCCTATTCTTTTTCTAAATATACTAGGATCTCCAATAAAGTTTTTAATAATAGTAAAGATTAAACTTGAGGTGGCATCTAGTTCATTAGTTTCCGTTTTTACACTATCTAATATGAGGGTTTTTTCTTGTGGAGATAGAAATTATCCCACCATCCTTCTAGTTGTCCAGTAAAACCTTGGGTTATGGCTACTGCTACATTTTTATGTGATAACCCCTTAGTTTTATATGTGGTGGCTGCCATAGTCATTTGACATATAAAGTCTAATATAGCTTGTTCACTCATGTCATCTAAATTCCATTCAGCAATATTTGTTCCACTAAAAGAGTTTTGTATTAATTGGCTTCGTTCTTCAAAACTTATATCAACGTAACTGGTGTTGGTCTTGCATAATAATTTCTTAATTTTGGATAATTATTATTTTTAAAACTCATTTTATCTATTTTTAGAGTATTAATTTCTGATTTTCCTATGACTAATTTTTCTGCTCTTCCCTTTAGTTCTTCTAAATCTACCTCTAAAGCGATCTTGTTAAACCTAAACACTTAAGGAATACTATTAATTTTGTAGATAGGTGTTTCTATATTTTTTACTATGGGCTGACTAGAATTGTTCTGACTTGGACTTCCTTCATCTTTTTTATTTTCTATTCTTCCTAATTTCTTGCTCATGGTTTCTAGAATTATATTAGAGTAATTTAACTGTTGGTGTACCTTTTTTATGTCCCTTCTTTCTATGTTACCTTCTGTGGTACTATCTTTAAAGGGTGCTGCTTCTATTTCAACATTACCAGATAACTTTACTCTTATACTCTCACTTGGGGGATATTCTGATTCTATTATTTTTCCAGAAACAGTCCTCCATGTTGTACTTATTTTTGTTAGTGGCAGAACTGTTAGAATTTTATGGACTTAGTGAAAATATAAATATGTGCTATTATAAAGTTTAGCCCAATATTAAAGTGATCTGGTAAACTTAAATTATTATTAGTATATGTGCATAAGCATCTTATTAAGTGAGTATGAGTTTTTATATGTGTAGATACTATTTGGGCCCAGTTACTAATTCTATGATGGGCTGAATTAGAAACTAGGGTTATATTTGTTTATAAAAAGGTTATGGTCCCCAAACTGTGAGTGTTTTCTCCTTTCCTGTGATCCCATGAGCAGAGAGGTAGAACCCTAAGGAGCACTCACTAGTTTGAAAGATCAAGAACCAGATCAATCAACCTTATAGATCAAGAACTAAAGAGACCCAAAGTATCAATCAATTTCTATGGCATGAGGTATGCTTCCGCATCCTGTTTCTATATATCTCTTTCTCTATGATTCAAAATGAGTGGTCTTGGGTTATTATGGATTCAATGTTTTCCCAGCAAGTGGTATCAGAGTCATTCATAATTGAATCATTGAGAAAATAATAATACATTGATGTTTGGAATTATTTCTTTTCCGGGATCAGTTTATCGTTTTTTTTATACTGATGATTTTGAAATTAAAATCACGTTTCTCCTCTACAATTGAGAAAATCAATAATGGACGTAGTACGCATGCGCTAGCTGTTCATGTTATTCATTTTGGTATACCTGTATCCTCAGTTTCCTAAATACATATATATGTGTTTAAGGCATCAGGCGTTGTTCTTTTCATTCATACATTGTTGTTCATTCATGTTATTAGTCATCATCATGGAGTTTGGATTTTCGATGCTTTTATATATAAAAGCATGGCTTTTTTTTTGTTCTTTTGGAATTATGTTGGTATGAATTTGGATTATATTATTATTGTATATTTATAATAATTTGAGTTTTGGAATAAATTGATTGAAACAATATACTGTCAAAGTAGTCTCTGTTGGCTAGATTAATTTAGTCTAAAATATTTGGATGATTATGATAATCTAAAACGTTTGAGTTTTAGGTGTGCTCTCCTATTTGGTTTGGCATTGTGTTTATCTCCCACTTGTTTTGGCATGTTAATTCTCATGTCCCTCTTTCAAGATGTCAATAATTAAGGATTTAACTCCATGTGTGATTCCCTATTTTTTAAATATCTGATTTGGAATATATATGATAGAGTATTTTATTTTGATACAGCACTTCTAAGGACGATTGGGAATACATGATAGAGTAACTCTTGGTGATTGTTGCATTAGGATTTGTAAATAATTTTGGATTTTGGAGTAAATTGGCTAAACAATATGCTGCCAAAGTAGCCTCTGTTGTGTAAGTCAATTTATTTTGAAATATAAGGATAATTGTTGGCATGTAATTCGTTAAGTATTGATCAACCCAAAGGAAGGTCAATACATTTGGTGGCGAATTTTCTGCTCACTTGAGTAATGAATATAAATTCATAACATTGTTACATAAGGATTTTGGCAACAATCATACGAGTTCTATGATAGATTGATTGAAGCTATATGCTGCCAAAGTAGTCTCTATTGCATAGGTTGATTTATATTGGAACATAAGGACAATTAGGAGTAAGTAGTTCTTGCGAATATTGGTCGGTCCAAAGGAAGATCAATATTTGGCTGAATTACATGCACACACTTATAGTGATAAATATGTGATAATTGTTAGGTTCCATGTGAATGATAAGTCGATCCAAAGATGGACTTATTGTTTGACAGGATTTATTATCAATATTTAACTACTATTCAGAATTCATACGAGCATTGATCGGCCCAAAGGAATGTCTATACCTGGCTGAATTATACCTATAGTTGTGGCAATTAGTATGTGGTAGTTATTAGGCTCCATGTGAGCAACATGTTTGTCCAAAGATGAACTTGTTGTTTGACAGGAATTACTATCAATAATTCATTACTACATTGAGAGTACCACTTACAAGTTATATATTTCTGTCCAAAGACTAAATATTATTGTTGTGCTAGGTATCTGATCTTGTGATGGACCCACCGTTATTTGAATTTATAAAATCTGTTTGAGTATATTGTTTTGTTCTAATTATATTTTATTTTTATATATGCTTGTGTTGTATTTGTCATTATTGATCTATTCTTATGTTAAATTGCACTTGCAATAAGGAATGAGAATATGATTAATATAATTATTATTTCTATTATAGTTGTTTGATCTTGGATTGTGCAATAAGGTTTGAATAAGTTCATTTCTCTTATGGATAAAGGTTCTCATAAGGAAATAATAAAAAAAATAGAGAACTTTGAGAAGTGAGACTATTCTGATTGCACAAGTCTTATGATCTTGAAGCATGAAGTTATATATATATTCATGGGCTATTTGTCCGGAAAAGGTATTAGGTGTCAAGATAATTATTATTTTCTAAGGGCTTTATCAAAAGCAATAAGGTAAAGCAAGTGCGATTTTATCGAACTTGTTTTCAATAAAGAGTTAAGGAAAACAAAATCTAAGGGAGTACATCATGGATATGTCTTATCTTGTTTTGAAACTAAATGCATTAAAGTTAGAGTTATATAATGATGTGTCTGTGCATTTAGTTTTGACTTCTCTTCAAACAAAATTTATTTGGTTTAATGTCAGTTATTGTAACTAATAAAAGGAAAAATAGCTAAGCTATTTTTTGAAAAGAAGAGAAGTGTGTTAAGACTAGAATAAAAGTACTCATTTGGCAAACACTTTTAATAATATTGGGATACATAAAGGATGAATTGTCGAATGTCATATTTGACATATGCGGAAAACTATACTTCTCTTTTCGGTATGATATTGAGCTATTTAAGTCGCAATGTCTATTTAAGTCGCAATGCCATGCGGGATAAGTATCCGCACCTCTTTCATGATTCAGGTAATCTCTTTTCCTTTCTATGTTTGAATTCAGGGTCCGAATTCTTTAAGGGGGAAGATTGTAATACCTCGGGTATTCTGAGTTAGTTTGAGTAAGAGATCACGGTACAACCGGGGAGATAGAACCAAGTGGGTCCCACCTCCCCACTCTTTTTTCCTTCCCTTTTTCCCCTTTTCTTCTCCCATTCTCGTAACCCCATTCCCCTCCATTCTCTTCTTTCTTTCTTTCTCCCTCACTATTCATCCCTCTCAAAATCTCTCCCAAACCCTCATCAAACCCCATTAATCTTCAAGATTCAAGTGAGCATTACTCATCTAGTATATTGTGGGTAAGTGTAGAGTATTTCTTTCTCTCCATTGATGTATATTTCTATCTATTTTCGGATTGGGGGTTTAGGGTTCACATTAGGGGGTTTTGATTTTGTTGTGAGATTGAGGTTTGTGATGTGTTCTCTAGGGTCTCAACCAACTAGGGAAGCTCCGGGTACCTCATCCTAGCTCCGCGTGGTGTCTTGCAGCTCATTGGAGTAATTTGTGAGTAATGGGTTATTTATGGTTTATGTTTGATTTTGAATGATTTTGTGAATTTCTTGCTTGATAGTTGATAGGGACTGAGATTGGTTGATATATAATTGATATTGTATGTTGGTTGTGTTTGATTTGGATGGGTTGTGGTGAAAATGTGGATTTGGAGATGAATTTCGCGTGATTTTCTGCAGAATTTCGTTTCTGACCCAGGTTGTAATCGATTACTGTAATCGATTACTGCGGGATTGTAATCGATTACAGACTGCCAATTTTTACAAAAATTTTCTTCAGAACGAAATTTGAAGCAGGTAATCGATTACAGATGTCTGTAATCGATTACAACTGCACTAAAACACCATTTTTAAGACTTTAACTCAAAATCTTTATACATTTAAGTTATGTTTTCAAATCCATATGTTCACCACTACCCCAAACTCGATACTTGGTTGTTTATGATATTATTATGACGATGATGCGAATATGATGCGATGTACGATTACGAAATGATATTAATTAAAGAATGACTAATGTTGGTTTGCTCGGCCTGAGGAGGGGCATAGCTCCAGGGGTCGAGTTTGATAAAGTCTGAGGAGGGGCTGGGCTCCCGGGACTAAAGATCTGAGGAGGGGCTGGGCTCCCGGGATCTCTAATAATGAATACACTCATATATAATAATAATACATAAGACGAATTGCGGAATGTGTGGTATGGTGATTATGTGATGGATTGCTATGACTGTATATGTGATTATGATATTGCTGCATAAACTGTTTTTAATCTATTACTCACTAAGCGTATGACTCACCCATTCATACAAACCATTTTCAGATTCAAGTGCAAATCAGGAGGCGAGTCCTTCCGTTCCTCCAAGCTCTTAGCTTTGGTGAGCCTCGATGTTTAGAGGCGTTATGTTATTTTCTATTATGTCAGTAGTATGCTCCATAGGTTTACAAACATGATTGTCTAAGTTATGTATGAGTTGTAAGTCTAATTAAGACTCGATTGGAATTCTGTTGAATTATGTTAGTTTATGGATTAAGCAGGATGTGATGACCATATCATATGCATTATGGATTTATGGGTGATACTTTGAGAACCCTATTATATGTAGGGATTTTATGAATACATGCATGTTAAAGTAGTTGTGGTTGTTGTTATTTAGCTGGATTATTGTATGGATTACAGGTCAAGGCTGACATGGGACTCGGTGTCCCATGTGCTGGTCACGATCCGAGTTGGGTCGTGACAAAGTTGGTATCAGAGCCTAGGTTGAGTTTTGTAACTTATGAAGCAATTGTTCTTCAATAGGATGACAATAGTGTAAATGGTTGCCGACCCATTTTCACAAATTGTGATTCTAGTGAAGACAGTTTAGGGTGTCGTTGTCTAAGTTAATTCCTTGATTGCTAATCCCTTTTTGACTCGGGGTTGTTTCATCTGTTATGTCTCTAAACGATTGGTTGTTTGTGTAGCTGCTCTTGGTTCGCCATGCCGCCTAAGCAAGGTACCCGAAGACGGGGAAGGCCTCGTACCACCAGGGACCCCCCTCCTGTGCAGGGGGATGATGCGCCCGTTGGAGGTGGTGCAGAGCCTAATTATGGTGAGGAGATGCAAGGGGTTCGCCAAGCCCTTAACATCTTGATTCAGATGATGCAGAACCAGAATCAAAACCAAAACCAGAATCAGAATCAGAATCCGGATCAGAACCAGAGGAGGGAAGAGGTTCCTCCGAACATGGACTACGAACCACCTAGGCCGGGACCTCAGGTTTTTGGTACTCATGAGGTGACGCTGGAGGCTTATCTGAGGCTGAACCCGCCGACTTTTTCGGGGGAGTCCATGGAGGAAGACCCGGAGGATTTCTTGGACCGGGCCACTAGAGCTCTGCGTGCCCTTCGATGTCATGATGTGAGGGTCGCGGATCTGGTGACCTACACCCTTCAAGGGACTGCTGTTCACTGGTATGAGACCCGGTTGATGGAGAGGGATCATATGAGGAGGCCGCCACCAGTATGGGAGGAGTTTACTGAAGCCTTCAGGGCAAGATTCTTTTCTGAGAACCGAAGGGAGCTCTTGGTGGAGCAATTTCTCAAGCTGAAGCAGACTCCAGGCATGTCTGTAGTCGAGTATGCTACACAATTTACTCGATTATGTCGATATGCGCCGCATGAGATCATCACTGAGGATAGGAAGGTGAGAAGGTTTGTGAAGGGGCTCAGGGAACCGATGCGTTCCATTCTGCATAATGAGATAGGGAGGAAGTCTTTCTCTCAGGTCATGGATACAGCTGTGGGCATTGAAAGCTCAAGGGAAGAAGACAAGCCGAATAGGGGATTTGAGAAGAAAAAGAAGACTACCGGGCAGTTCTCCGGGGGATCCAGTTCTGGTTGGTCCCAAGGTTATCAGCAGCAGAGGTTTGCTCTGGGGAGTGGTTCCAACTCCTCAGGATCCACCCCTAGGGTCATGTCTGGGATGAGGCCCCAAGCTAGCAGTGCTTCCCAGTCGACACACAGTGGTCTGGACCTCAAGGTCCTCAGCGTCCTCATTGCAAGCATTGTGGAAGATTCCTTCATGGGGCGTGTCGCCCGAACCAGAATGTATGTTATGGGTGTGGACAAGCAGGGCATTTTATCAGGGAGTGTCCCCGCCTTGTTGGGGGAGCTGCTGGGCATCAGGCACCCGCCTTTCCTGCACCATCTCATTTAGCTATGTCTCCGGGTAGCTCTTCAGGGCAAGGAGGTCGTGGTGCAGTTAGAGGAAACAGAGGCAGAGGTCAAGGTGGAGGAGGGAGAGCTCAGCCGAGGGTTTTTGCTTTGACTCGTCAGGATGCTTAGGCGTCTAACACAGTTGTGGCAGGTATATTGAAAGTTGGCTCTTTTGAAGCTTATGTGTTGTTTGATCAGGGCTCTACACATTCATATGTGTCCCCGTTCTTTGCTTCTCATTTTGGCGAGCAACCCACAGCGTTGGAGGATCCTTTTTGGGTTAGTACTCCAGTGGGAGAACCCCTGATGGTTCGGTTGGTCTGTAAGTCGTGTGTAGTGTCGGTGAGCGGGATGGACACTTTGGCCGATTTAGTGATCTTGGATATGGTGGATTTTGACGTGATCCTAGGTATGGATTGGTTGGCTTCCTGTCATGCCTCTGTAGATTGCTACGCTAAGTTGGTCGGATTTGTCCTCCCCGATGGCTCAACCTTTGAGTTCCAAGGGGATCGATGTGTGACCCCCGCTTCTTTGATATCGGCCTTAAGTGCCATGAAGTTGATGGATCATGGGAACCAAGGTTTTCTTGCATCAGTTGTGGATGTGGAGGCTAGAGTGCCGGATTTGGGCCAAGTTCTGATTGTGAGCGAGTTTCCAGATGTCTTTCCAGAGGACTTACCAGGGATGCCGCCGGATAGTGAGATAGAGTTCGGAATTAACTTAAACCCCGAAGCTCAGCCTGTTTCTATTCCCCCTTACCGTATGGCTCCGAAAGAGTTGAATGAGCTGAAGGATCAGTTGAGGGACCTCTTGGATAAGGGGTTTATCCGTCCGAGCACTTCACCTTGGGGTGCTCCTGTTCTCTTTGTTAAGAAGAAGGATGGGTCTATGAGGCTTTGCGTGGATTATCGGCAGCTCAATAAGATGACGGTCCGTAACAAGTACCCTCTTCCCAAGATCGATGATTTGTTTGATCAGCTTCAAGATGCTTGTTGCTTCTCGAAGATTGATTTGAGGTCTGGTTACCACCAGTTGAAGATTAAAGAGGGAGACGTTCCGAAGACAGCTTTCCGCACTCGGTATGGACATTTTGAATTTCTGGTGATGTCCTTCGGTTTGACCAATGCTCCGGCAGCTTTCATGGATCTTATGAATCGGGTGTTTAAGTCGTTCTTGGACCGATTCGTTATCGTCTTCATAGACGACATCTTGGTTTACTCCAAGAATGCGGCGAAGCATGAGCACCATCTCAGAGTTGTGTTGCAGACGCTGAGGGATCATAACCTTTATGCCAAGTACTCCAAGTGTGAGTTTTGGCTTGACCGGGTGACCTTTCTTGGACACGTGGTATCTAGGGACGGGATCATGGTAGATTCGAAGAAAGTTGAGGCAGTGCAGAAATGGCCGAGGCCTACGACGGTGACCGAGATCCGTAGCTTCTTGGGTCTTGCTGGTTACTATCGGAGGTTTATTAAGGACTTCTCAAGGATAGCAGCCCCTCTCACCCAGTTAACCCAGAAGAGTGTGCCTTTCCAGTGGTCGGAGGCTTGTGAGGAAAGTTTTCAGAGGTTGAAGGAGTCCATGACCACCGCTCCTGTCTTGGTTTTGCCTTCGGGTTCCGGAGGGTATTCAGTATACGGTGATGCTTCTCGGATTGGGCTTGGTTGTGTCTTGATGCAGCATGGGAGAGTTATTGCTTATGCATCAAGGAAGTTGAAGACTCACGAGCAGAACTACCCGACTCATGATTTGGAAATGGCTGCGGTTGTTTTTGCTCTTAAGATCTGGAGACACTACCTCTATGGGGAAACCTGTGAGATTTACACCGACCACAAGAGCTTGAAGTATATCTTTCAGCAGAGGGATCTTAATCTGAGACAGAGGAGATGGATGGAGTTGCTCAAGGACTATGATTGCACCATTTTGTATCACCCAGGGAAGGCGAATGTTATTGCCGATGCACTGAGTAGGAAGTCTATGGGTAGTCTGGCCCATATTGCTCCCGTAAAGAGGCCGTTGGTGGAAGAGATTCCCCGTCTGGAGGCTGAGGGTATGCATTTTGAACTGGGAAGATCGGGAGTGCTTTTGGCTCATGTGCGGGCTCAGTCCACCTTAGTGGATGAGATCAAATCCGTGCAACGGGAAGATCCGAGGCTTGCGGAGTTGGTGACGGAGGTTAGTGAAGGAAAGAATTCGACACTTTCTTTGGACTCAGAGGGAGTGCTACGTTGTGGGCAACGTTTATGTGTTCCGGATGTTGGTAATTTGAGGAGGCTTATTCTGGAGGAAGCCCATAACTCTAAGTATTCCGTCCACCCAGGTAGTACCAAGATGTACCAAGATCTGAAGCAGTTGTTTTGGTGGGAAGGCATGAAATGGGATGTAGCGGACTTTGTTTCTCGTTGTCTGGTGTGTCAGCAAGTGAAGGCAGAACATCAGAGACCTGCAGGGTTGTTGCAACCGATAGAGATACCGACCTGGAAGTGGGAGAGGATCGCCATGGACTTTGTGACAGGGCTACCTCGCAGTTTTCGAGGCTTTGACTCCATATGGGGTGATGGTGGATCGACCGACCAAGTCGGCCCACTTCATTCCAGTTAAGACATCCTACGGGGCGCCTCATTATGCTCGATCAGTTGTTCATCGAGGTCATTGTGCGACTTCATGGTGTTCCGACCTCCATTATCTCCGACAGAGGGACTCAGTTCACCTCCCGGTTTTGGCGATCCTTTCAAGAAGCCTTGGGGAATCGCCTTAACTTCAGCACAGCTTTTCACCCTCAGACCGATGGTAAGTCAGAGCGGACCATACAGATTTTGGAGGATATGCTTCGAGCTTGTGTTATGGATTTCGTAGATGGTTGGGAGCCGTACCTTCCGTTGGTGGAGTTTTCTTATAATAATAGTTATCAGGCCAGTATTGGTATGGCACCGTTTGAGGCTCTCTATGGTAGGAGGTGTCGGTCTCCCATAGGTTGGTTTGAGAGTGGTGAAGCTGCACTGTTGGGACCCGATCTGGTACATGATGCCATGGATAAGGTGAAGTTGATCAGGGAAAGGCTCCAAGCGGCTCAGAGTAGGCAGAAGGCCTATGCTAACAACCGAAGGGGAGATTTGGAGTTTTCGGTTGGAGATCACGTGTTTCTCCGCATCTCTCCGATGAAGGGAGTTATGAGGTTCGGTAAGAAAGGGAAGCTGAGTCCTCGGTATGTTGGACCTTTTGAGATCTTGGATCGGATTAGGGCAGTGGCCTATCATTTGGCACTTCCACCCGAGATGTCCTCAATCCATCCCGTCTTTCATGTGTCTATGCTGAGGAAGTACCTATCGGATCCATCTCATGTGATCGAACACCAAGTGTTACCCCTGGATGAGAATTTGGTATACGAGGAGGAACCGGTAGCTATTGTTGATCGGCAGGTGAGGAAACTCCGTTCTAAGGAAGTGGCTACAGTGAAGGTGGTTTGGCGAAACCACTCTAGTCAAGAGGCGACATGGGAGCCCGAGGAGGCCATTCGGGATAAGTATCCGCACCTCTTTCATGATTCAGGTAATCTCTTTTCCTTTCTATGTTTGAATTCAGGGTCCGAATTCTTTAAGGGGGGAAGATTGTAATACCTCGGGTATTCTGAGTTAGTTTGAGTAAGAGATCACGGTACAACCGGGGAGATAGAACCAAGTGGGTCCCACCTCCCCACTCTTTTTTCCTTCCCTTTTTCCCCTTTTCTTCTCCCATTCCCGTAACCCATTCCCCTCCATTCTCTTCTTTCTTTCTTTCTCCCTCACTATTCATCCCTCTCAAAATCTCTCCCAAACCCTCATCAAACCCCATTAATCTTCAAGATTCAAGTGAGCATTACTCATCTAGTATATTGTGGGTAAGTGTAGAGTATTTCTTTCTCTCCATTGGTGTATATTTCTATCTATTTTCGGATTGGGGGTTTAGGGTTCACATTAGGGGGTTTTGATTTTGTTGTGAGATTGAGGTTTGTGATGTGTTCTCTAGGGTCTCAACCAACTAGGGAAGCTCCGGGTACCTCATCCTAGCTCCGCGTGGTGTCTTGGAGCTCACTGGAGTAATTTGTGAGTAATGGGTTATTTATGGTTTATGTTTGATTTTGAATGATTTTGTGAATTTCTTGCTTGATAGTTGATAGGGACTGAGATTGGTTGATATATAATTGATATTGTATGTTGGTTGTGTTTGATTTGGATGGGTTGTGGTGAAAATGTGGATTTGGAGATGAATTTCGCGTGATTTTCTGCAGAATTTCGTTTCTGACCCAGGTTGTAATCGATTACCAAGACCCTGTAATCGATTACTATAATCGATTACTGCGAGATTGTAATCGATTACAGACTGCCAATTTTTATAAAAATTTTCTTCAGAACAAAATTTGAAGCAGGTAATCGATTACAGATGTCTGTAATCGATTACAACTGCACTAAAACACCATTTTTAAGACTTTAACTCAAAATCTTTATACATTTAAGTTATGTTTTCAAATCCATATGTTCACCACTACCCCAAACTCGATACTGGGCTGTTTATGATGTTATTATGACGATGATGCGAATATGATGCGATGTACGATTACGAAATGATATTAATTAAAGAATGACTAATGTTGGTTTGCTCGGCCTGAGGAGGGGCATAGCTTCCGGGGTCGAGTTTGATAAAGTCTGAGGAGGGGCTGGGCTCCCGGGACTAAAGATCTGAGGAGGGGTTGGGCTCCCGGGATCTCTAATAATGAATACACTCATATATAATAATAATAATACATAAGACGAATTGCGGAATGTGTGGTATGGTGATTATGTGATGGATTGCTATGACTGTATATGTGATTATGATATTGCTGCATAAACTGTTTTTAATCTATTACTCACTAAGAGTATGACTCACCCATTCATACAAACCATTTTCAGATTCAAGTGCAGATCAGGAGGCGAGTCCTTCCGTTCCTCCAAGCTCTTAGCTTTGGTGAGCCTCGATGTTTAGAGGCGTTATGTTATTTTCTATTATGTCAGTAGTATGCTCCATAGGTTTACAAACAGGATTGTCTAAGTTATGTATGAGTTGTAAGTCTAATTAAGACTCGATTGGAATTCTGTTGAATTATGTTAGTTTATGGATTAAGCAGGATGTGATGACCATATCATATGCATTATGGATTTATGGGTGATACTTTGAGAACCCTATTATATGTAGGGATTTTATGAATACATGCATGTTAAAGTAGTTGTGGCTGTTGTTATTTAGCTGGATTATTGTATGGATTACAGGTCAAGGCTGACATGGGACTCGGTGTCCCATGTGCCGGTCACGATCCGAGTTGGGTCGTGACATATATTTATTTCTCGAATGTGGATTGATGTCAAGAGTGAAGAAGTGAACAATGACTTTTAGATACTTATCTCATTACTTGAAGGTATGAATCTCTTTAGTTACAGATTAATATTTAAATCTGGAGGTTCAAAAGGTAATGTGGAGAAAGATAAAGCATGTCTTGTTCTAAAAGGTTTCACTCTAACATATGTTGCATATTAATATCATAAGTTTCATTAGATGAATATAAAGAATATGGTTTAATCATCAATGAGCTTATGCCAGATCCCAAATTCTAGTAAAGGATATTACAAAATCATGTCCTTATTTATCTCAGAGCCAAATGAGATAATAATCAATGATATTTGTAATATCCTTTACTAGAATTTGGGATCTGGCATAAGCTCATTGATAATTAAACCAATCAAAGAAATATAAATAAATTTTATGATCTTCCATATATTGATAATAAACTTCTCTAATTTTTGTCGTCTCTTCTTTACTAAAATTTGAGAAATACCAATCTCTTAAATGTTTATTGTATTATGCTTCACAATCTTCTCTTCTCCAGTCTTTATTAATCTCAAAATTTTCTTCTCTTTCTAATACATTTAAAACTTGAGAGGCTGTAGGAGAATAATTGATACTTTCCTCATATATTGGTGTAGCTATCCTATGCCTACTATTATTTATTCCGGTTATATCAATATTTATAGTTGATCCATCTACTGAGTGTCTAGATGGTTCAATGTAATAACTTTGAGGTTCTCTTATTTTTATCGATGTTGACCTGTTCATCCTTAGTCTAACATTATTCCCTTCTTCTATTATTTCTCTAATTTGTGTACTTTCTTCTTTTTCATGTTCTAAAATATCTTCTAATAACCATTCTTCTGGTATGTTTTTCATTACATCCTCATGTCTTAGCTTTTTGGGAACTTGTACTTTGCTTCTTTTTAAATTTGCTCGTATTAATACAATTTCATTTTTAGGAGTTTCCTTAATAGCTCTAAAATCATAATTTATCCTAGTTACCTTATAATAAATTATATATATTATTTTAAACGGGTCATATTTTCCATCTATTATTTCATCTTGTGCTTTTATATATAATCTAATAACATATGGAGTATAATCATTATTTAGACTCATAGAAAAAATTTGAAAAACAATTAAAAAATACAGGACCATCATGACAATTACTTTCTAAAGTGGCTATTATAGAATCTTTAAAGTTCCTAAATCTAACGTTCCTTAGCATTATTAATAGGGAAAAAAACACTTTACCTCCCTGGATGTTTGGGTCGTTGCAATTTAGCCCATGAACTTTCAAAACGGGCAATACGGTACCCTGTATGTTTTAAAACGTGCAATTTACCCCATCCGTCACATCTCCATCCATTTCTCCGTTAAATGGTCATGTGCAGTGCACATGTCATTTCTCCGTCAAATCATACAGGGTATCGTATTGCCCGTTTTTGAAAGTTCAGGGGCTAAATTGCAACAACCCACACATTCAGGGGGGTAAAGTGTTTTTTTTTCACGTTAAAAAAAATGATATTTTAGTAATTTAATAAGTGACATGTGCACTGCACATGACCATTTAACGGAGAAATGGATGGAGATGTGACGGATGAGGTAAATTGCACGTTTTAAAACATACAGGGTACCATATTGTCCGTTTTAAAAGTTCAGGGGCTAAATTGCAACGACCCAAACATCCAGGGAGGTAAAATGTTTTTTTCCCTTATTAATATAGGGGTATTTACTCCTAGTTTGAAGTTTGGTTTAGCAGCAACTTGTATTAATCCTATGTGAAGAAATGCATACCCTTTTTTTATATGCTCGTGTAATTTTTCAGCTTCTAAGACTTTAATGGTATTATTATTATTATTACTTTTCTTGGGTAACTATATTCTAACATGTGAATTTTCTCATTTTTATCTTCCCAAAAATGCCTCTTTTTATATACTTCACCTTTTTTGTATAATAGGTATGGACCAATTATGTAATCGTTCTTCTATCTTTCGTATTGTTAGCTCTTGTTGAGAACTATGGTTGGATGATACTTCGTCTGATTTAGTTTTTACTACTATCATTCATATATTTTCTTCTATTAAGAATATTTGTAGATTGAACTATATTGGTTGTTAGAACACATTTTTTATAACAAATTTTAGAGAGTTGTAACAGTGAAAGCTATGTATACGTTGGTCAGCTCATTATCGCGGTCCCGATAGTAAGTTCTGAAAAAGGTTGTGAAACCATTGGTTAGTAAGGGCGTGGTCCCGTAACAAAACTCTAAAATTTGCTTTGAATATGACACTTATTATTATTATTATTATTATTATTATTATTATTATTATTATTATTATTATTATTATTATTATTATTATTATTATTATTATTATCTATTTAATCGATGTATATTCAATTAGATGAATTTCCATGTATCCATGATGATTGAATTTCTACGTATGTTTGTATGACTAGTTAAGGATATATTTATTTTTACATCTCGTGTAAGAGACCTTGTTCTTTTTAATATTTTCTAAAGAAAAATTCAGAATATTTTCTACATAAAGTATTGTCGAAAAACCAAATGACAATAAAATCAAAGGACAACACTTAGTAATTAACCTAATGCGACTTAAGTGTAAAGGAATAATTATTAGAGTGTTATATGACACAATTTTGGTAGTTTTTTTTCTTGTTCTACTAAGTATTTTTATAAAATAATTAAATTTGTAAATAGAGGAAAAATACACTATTAGATTTTTAATAAAACCATAAATACTTTAGTGTTGTTCATATTGATTCATCGAGAAGTAATAACCAAAAGCGGTAACTAACATGGATCCATAGTGAGTGATTGATAACTCCAAAGGTTCTCGAGCTGCTTGTGTGAAGGTGGTTCCTGGCCTTCCTCAACCAAAATCTCTAGAGTCCTTTTTCAGGCTTGAGAGCAATTCTCAGATGGGATAAGAATTTGCAAAATATGATTTTGATGTCTTGGGACCAAACCCTTTTGTCTCTATATATGTTTGGTCCATTGGTTCCCATTAAACCCCATAAAGACAAAGATAGAGTAACGATTTTTACTCATAATTTCTCCAAACCGACAAATAATTAAGTGTGACTTAATATTATTTATAACCAGTAATGAGACCGTTACAAATGTCACAACTAAATAGTTATAACGATTATTAATATAATTTATAGCCCATAAATTAGAATAAAGAAAATTAAATTTTTTAACAATCTCCCACTTGGGCTATAATATTATATATACTGAAAAAGATAATCATATAAAAAAAAACTTTATGTGCACATCTGAATGCTATTTAATCTTAGTTATTTTAACAATTTGGTCTATCTCTTATATCAATGAAGGAACTACTGCAACTTTTCCCGCATTTGTGTCGCGATTAAACCACAATGATCACAACATTGATATAATCAATAACATAGATCAAGTTTGGATGAGTAATATGGAAATAACATGAAAATGATCTCGCACATGTCTATTTCCAATAATCCAACTTTAAAAATTTTATTGAGATCAATCCAAAACTACAATATAAATATTGCAATAAAATATAATCCATCAACTTTATTCTGCAGAAAATACATAACTCAATGTCTTACATAAAACATATAGGAAAAAAAAATAACTCCCACTAAACCAAGATATCACAAATATTGACTCTCATACGAGCAATGTGCTCATGATATACTTTAGGGGTCAATCCCTTGGTTAATGAGTCTGCTAGCATAGACTGAGTTGGAAATTTTTTTCAATTGAACTTTCTCCTTAACAACAAAAAATTTGATATCAATATGTTTCGACTTTGTCGAACTCTTGTTGCTGTTGGAGTAAAGTACTGCTGAACTATTGTCACAATAAATTTTCAATAGTATTTCAATGTCATCTACTACACGAAGTTTGGTGACAAAGTTTCGCAACCATATAGCATGGTTAGATGCCTCAAAACAAGAGACGAACTATGTTGTCATTGTTGACGAAGCTAAAAGAGTCTGTTTTGCAGACTTCCATGAAATAGCTCCTCCAGCCAACATAAAGATATATCCTGAAGTTGAGCGTCTACTATCTTGGCATCCCATAAAATCGGAATCTATATACCCAATGATCTCTAAATTTTCTGATTTCCGATAAGTAAGCATGTAGTCCTTTGTTCTCTTCAAATAACACATCACACGCTTAACAGTTGTCCAATGATCCATACTAGGACCACTCAAGTATCTGCCTAGAACTCCCACTATAAATGCTACATCATGGCGGGTACAAACTTGAGCATACATTAGGCTCCCTACTACTGATGCGTAAGGTTTATCACGCATTGCTACTCTTTCAAGATCATTTTTGGGGCACTGATTAAGACTGAATTTGTCTCCTTTAGACACGGGTGTGTCTGCTAGTCTGTTGCCTTTCATTCCATATCTACTCAAAATTTTTTCGATATAGTTCTTTTGTGATAATCCAAGAATACCTCGAGAACGATCTCTTAATATTTGGATTCCTAATACAAAAGATGCATCACCAAGACCTTTCATTTCAAATTTGCTGGATAGAAATTGCTTAGTTTCATACAATAAACCTATATCATTACTTGCGAGTAATATATCATCGACATACAAGACTAGAAATATATATTTACTCCCACTGAACTTGTTGTATACACAATCCTCAACAATATTGACCTCAAAACTATATGAGATAATTATTTGATGAAACTTGTGATACCATTGACGAGAAGCTTGTTTGAGACCATGGATGGATTTCTTTAGTTTGCAAACCATAGACTTAGAATCACTCGACTCACAATTTTCTGGTTGCGCCATATATATCGTCTCTTCAATGTCTCCATTAAGAAACGTTGTCTTAACATCCATCTGATGTAACTCTAAATCAAAATGAGCCACTAGCGCCATTATGGTTCTAAAAGAGTCTTTCGAAGACACTAGAGAGAAAGTCTCTTTATAATCGTTGCATTCCTTTTGAGTAAAGCCTTTAGCGACTAGACGAGCCTTATATCTCTCAACATTACCCTTAGAATCCTACTTGGTTTTAAATATCTATTTATAACCAATGGGTTTCACACCTTCAAGTAATTCAACGAGATCCCAAACGCATCAATCCACTTTTGAGAATTAGAACTTTGCATGGCTTGACAAAAGTTAAGCTGATCATCTTCTGTCAGACCAATGCCATCTTCATGTTCTTGAAGATATACAACATAGTCATCAGGAATTGCAGATCTCCTCTCTCTGATGGATCTTCTTAATGACACTTCTTGTTGAGATTGTTCCATAGGTTGTGTTTGAGGAGAATTCTCATTATTGTCTTGTGCTATAACTGTATCTTGAACAATAATAGGTATTAATACCTGATTATTTTCTGTTATAGTATCCTCATCAAAGACAACATTTTTAATTTCTTCCCTCTCAAACTCAACATCCTCAAGAAATCTCGCATTTCCCGTTTCAAAAATTGATCTTGGTGTGGGATTGTAAAATTTGTAACCCCGTGAGCGTTCAACATAACCAACAAAATAACAGCTAATTGTCCTAGAGTCCAATTTACTTTCATGTGGCCTGTAAGGCCGTGCCTCAACTGGACACCCCCAAATGTGTAAGTGTTTTATACTTGGTCTAGTTTAAGTCCAAAGTTCATAAGAGGTTTTATTAACTGTTTTACTTGGCACTCTGTTAAGAATGTACACTGCAGTTTTTAACGCTTCTCCCCATAGTGATTCAGGTAAGGAAGAATGACTAATCATACTTCTCACCTTATCCTTAAGAGTTCGGTTCCTTTGCTCTGCAACACCATTCATGCTAGGTTTTCCTGGCATGGTGTATTGCGGAACAATACCACACTCATTTTGGAAAAGCGCAAAAGGTCCTGGACGTTGTTCTCCTGATCCAGCATACCTTCCGTAGTATTCACCACCACGGTCAGATTTGACAACTTTAATCTTCTTGCCAAGTTGAAGCTCAACTTCAGCTTTAAAAGACTTAAAAACGTCCAATGATTGAGACTTTTCATGAATCAAATATAAGTACCCATAACGAGAGTAATCATCTATGAACGTAATAAAATATTGTTGTTCATTCCAAGAAGCTGTAGGAAACGGACCACATATATCGATATGTATTAGTTCTAAGATATCTTTAGCTCTCTCGCACCTAATTTCCTTTCATTTGTTCTTTTCCCCTTGATACACTCTATACAAATCTCAAAGTTCGTTAAATCTAGAGGTTCAAGAATTCCATTACTCACAAGCCTTTGAATTCTCTCTTTAGAGATATGACCCAAACGCTTATGTCATAATGAGGCAGAATTCTCATTTAATTTTCGTTTTGTACCTGTAAAAACTATTTGCAATATTTCATTGTGGGATTTTAAATTTAGCGTATATAAATTATTAATTAAATGACCAGAACCAATAGTATTTGAATTTTGAGATATAATAACCTTATTATCTCCAAAAGAACAATAATAACCTGATTTGTCCAAACGAGAAACAGAAACTAAATTTCGTCTAAATGACGGTGCATAAAAAGTTTCAAACAAATTCAAATATAATTCAGTCATAGAATATAATCTAAAAGTTCTCACAGCTTCTACTACAACTTTATCGCCATTCGCCACATAGAGGAATCTTTCGTAAATATTTGGCGGCCAACTCCACAGACAACCCTACATAGTAATACTTATGTGAGTAGTTGCACCAGAATCTACCCACCAACTATCAACAAATGCAAGACTTAAATTAACCTCAGAACAAACAAATATCATATAAATTTTTATGCGCCAAGCGACATATTTGGCACAATCTTTCTTCATGCGTATCTCGACTTCTTGCAGAAAAAACAGTTGGAGACCCCATCATGTTTCTTTTCCTTCTTCTGCTGAGAGGTTGCAACCGCAGTAGCATTACGCTTTCTTTTATGCTGAGAAGATGATGCCAAATGAGCACTTTCAGTCCTGTCTCGCTGTAGCCTCTCTTCCTCTTTCACACAGTGAGAATTTAACTCGTTTAAGGACCAAGTGTCCTTCAGAGTGTTATAACTCACTTTGAATTGCCCAAAGTGTGCAGGAAGGGAGATCAAAATGAAATGCACGAGTAAGTCTTCTAACAACTCTAACTTTAGTGCTTTCAATTTTGACGCAATATGAGACATTTTCACAATGTACTCTCATATGTTCCATTTTCCTTTATACCTCATAGAGACAAGTTTGCTCAAAAGATTACTTGCATCAGCCTTTTCATTTTTAGCAAAAAAATGTTCAACATCATTTAGGAACTTTTTGGCAACTTTATCCTCGATAATAGAGCCCCTAAACGCTTTAGGAATGGAGCATTTCATGATCATGATGCTCATTCGATTGGATTTTTCCCACTTCTATATCTTAACCTCATTTGCATTTTCCGCAGTAGAAGTGAGTTTGTCCTCTCGAAGAGCCATATCCAAATTCATACAACCGATCGAGGACAATTTCCTCGGTATCTTTCCATTCTTTAAAATTTGTACCATTCAGCATAGGGATATTGTTAACTTGAGAAATATTAGTACCTGAAGCTATATCAACTGTATTGAGAACCAAAAATAATAATAAAATATTATTAAAATAAATAATGGGAAAAAATATTGAGATACCTAGAACAACATTAATTTTCGATCTTTGGATAGAAAAAATAACTGTAAGTGATACTCTCATCGCAATAATCAAATAATGTTAAAAAAAATTCTTGTCAAATATTTAGCCTTTCTTTGGACCAACTAAATATTCACATGGAAACATTACAATTTTGCAACCTATTTATTATTGCATATATTTTCTATTAATTGGCCAAATGTTAATCTTCCTTTGGGCCGACTAATATTTGCATAATTAATAAAAAAATAAAATAATCTTAAAATTCAATGCTTATTATTTGGCCAAATAATAAACTTCCTTTGGGCCATTTATTATTCGCATAAATAATAAATATTGATTAATAAATCAAATATATATGAAAAAGAGAGAAGATATGATTATACACGTTTATATATATACAATTAAAAAAAATCATATGAAACATGTATACATATGTAGATATATACTGGATTACATAAGTAAAATCATCCCGAACAAAATAGGAGCATCACATCATATAGTCCAAAGAAATTATCCGAATCAAAAGAATAAAATATTCTAAACATCAATAATTTCTCAATGATATGAATGACTCTGATACCACTTGTTAGATTTTTAATAAAAAACCATAAATACTTTAGTGTCGTTCATATTGATTCATCGAGAAGTAATAACCAAAAGCATAAACTAACCTGGATCCATAGTGAGTGATTGATGACTACAAAGGTTCTCGAGCTGCTTGTGTGAAGGTGGTTCCTAGCCTTCCTCAACCAAAATCTCTAGAGTCCTTTTTCAGGCTTGAGAGCAATTCTGAGATGGGATAAGAATTTGCAAAATATGATTTTGATGTCTTGGGGACCAAACCCTTTTGTCTCTATTTATGTTTTGTCCATTGGTTCCCATTAAACCCCATAAAGACCAAGATAGAGTAATGATTTTTTACTTATAATTTCTCCAAACCGACAAATAATTAAATGTGACTTAATATTATTTATAACCAATAATGAGACCGTTACAAATATCACAACTAAATAGCTATAATGATTATTAATATAATTTATAGCCCATAAATTAGAATAAAAAAAATTAAATTTTCTAACATACACAATTTTTTGAAGATGGAAAAATTTAATTTTAGTCAGAATAATAACCATATTATATCGTATCTGCATAGATCAAAGATATAATAGATACGATTTTATATCCACAAAACATAGTGAGAATAACACATATAAAATAAAAATAATACACGTTTTCACTAGCTTTTCATAAATACCAAACGATTTTTATCTTTGTTAACTTTTCATAGATATCAGATTTTATTAATGTAGTTAACTTTTCATAAAGTTTGAGTGATACTATACCTTCATTAGCCTTTCATAAAAATCAATGTAATCTCCACCTATGTATACTCTTTCCATCTTCCACCTATGCATATATATCATTACAATAGATTCAAAGATTAGATAAGAATTATTCGCACTACACTTGTTAGGAAATGACTAATAAGTTAATTTTGGCAAACTTTGTTGCATTTATGCTGCTAGTGACAGGTTAATCGTATTCCTTAATATTCATTAATCTCTTATTGAATAGATATACTATACTTCCTCGAACCAAAATAATTGTCCAATTATAAGTACGTAGGTATTAAGAAAACAATTGAGATCACATTAATTTAAAATAAGTTTATATAATTGTACTAAATTATCTTTATTTAACTTTTTCTTTCCTAAACTATCTTTAAGTTATCAAATTTTCCTAAAAAATTTATTAGGATTATTAGGGAAAAGTTAATTAATTAATAATGTTCTTGAGTTTTTTATTGAAAAGATATTTTGGATAAAAAAGAATTTTAAAGTGAACAATTATTTTGGTCCTGTTGAAATGTTTATATTTGTCTCCAAGCTCTATCATTTACTTCCCCATCAAATACAATTTGAACATAATATTTGTGTTGAGATGTTAAAATACATTGATCTTTCAATGTGTTAGAATTTATTCATTTCCCAACTTGTCAATTAATATTTGATGAATGAAGCTCATATTGATCACTCAGTGATCTAGATACCAAAACATTTTCTCTTTTAATTAATTAGCCTCATTTTTATTTAACTCGACTCCCCTCTATTGGTCAAGGTGACATGACTTGCAACACTAAATACACCATTCACATACAATAAAGGGGATGTTAGTATAATTTTCAAGGAGGTCATTGTAATAATTTGACAAATTCAACGACCTCCTACATAAATTTTAATAATATAAGGCATAAAGAATGAATTTCACCGAAATTCAAGAAATACACATGTAATTTGTCATTTTAATTAATATTTTACAGCTATCTTGACATCAAGTCATAATCCAGCTATGGGTATCTTACCGTGTTTCGATTATTGGACTGACAAGAATTGCCCCGACAATAATGACAATTGTATACAGGATTGCAAAGACAGATATGGTAACTCAGCTGTGGGAAATTGTAATGGTTACTATTGTTATTGTAGATATGCTTGTCCGCGTTATACTCGTATGGAGGGTCCCTATGTTCTTGTTGACAAAGTCAATGGGTAATTAATATTGATGGTATGCAATATAGATAGTGTTGTATTTTATTTATATTATGTGTATCACATATGTTCTCTTGTTAGTTGTGTTTGCTCGTCACTATTTTTAGATATGTTTTTTTTTTCTATATTGATGTTCCATGTTATCCTCTTTTTATGTGTATTTGAGTTGTTCTTTTATTGTACTAGAATGAATGAAAGTGAAGAATTGTCATTAGTGTTGTTGAACATTGTATCTTTTGCTTCTCCCTTGAAGATATAAGCATCTTTAATTATTGAAAATAAAAGTAAGAGATTACTTATTATTATTAGATTATTTAATTTAATAAAACACAAACACAACGAAAATTCTAAATAACTCCTCATTTTCTCATTATCACAATCACTTTTACTTGGGAGAATTCAAAGCCGATTGATTAGATTCACTTATGCAATTACAAAATGATGAAGATTTGAGATTTAAATGATTCCAAATGAATGTGTTCATAATAAAATTTCATTAATTAGAAGGATCTCATCATGAAATCAATGGACTATCATGTACTTGACTATCTTCATTATCTTCAAAAGGAGGCCAAAATGGAAGGGAAAAGGGTCCTCCTTAGACTTACAAGCCAATATGTGACTGAAAATGTTGACATGAAAAAAGGGGACTGCTATATGTACATACAACAATATCCATCCACCCATTCAAATGTTGGCAACTTTGATGAATATGTTGGCAAGTTGCAAATATATTCATCAAAGTTTCCAACTTTTGAACGGGTGGAAAATAGGTGGAGGGGTATTGTTATATGTACAAATAGCATTTTCCATGACAAAATCCACATCATATCATCACACATAAGATTTACTAGTACACTATTTGTGTCATGCCACCAATGATGGAACATTAATTTAAAACTAAATTAAAAATAATTTACGGTATAATGGATTAAATTGAAAAAAAATGGCAATAATATTTGAAAATTCACTAATGTGTCACTCAATTTTAAAGTAATGCAATTTTGTCTCAACTTTTCCAATGAGTTTATAGTTCATGGAATTGATTCTAAAGGAAAAATGTACTGTCAATTTCTTAAGATAACAAAGAAATATTCTTATATTGTTAGTCTAGTAGCCTCTAATATACTTAAGAGGAGGATGAACAAAGTAGTAAAAATCTATGACTCCAAATTAAAATTTTGTTCAATTTTATTTTCTAACTTTTTCTTTATGAATATTAATGCAAGATGAGAGAATGCACTATATAATATATGTATAAATTAAAGAGAGTAAAGGTAGAATAATCTTTTGTTTGTTTTGTGGCTGGTTTTGAATTGTATTTTGATTGTAAAGAAAATGTAAAGCATTTTATGTTTTTGTAGGGATGTTTGGTAGCAAACATGATACCAATATGGTAGTGAACATATAGTTATTCTCATTATTTTTATGGTTCATGTCTTTCTGCCCATAAATCTTGTGCAGAAAAGGATGTTTAATTTTTCCTTCTCTTGTCTCTCCAATTTTTTCTGTCACCCCATTTAACATTTTTCTATGCTAACAAATTGTGCCAAAAAAAAAAAATTATTTTTTAGTTGTTCCTAAGTTCCCTAAACTTCTCTGATTCTCTGTGTAATACCTCGGGTATTCTGAGTTAGTTTGAGTAAGAGATCACGGTGCACCGGGGAGATAGAACCACGTGGGTCCCACCTCCCCACCCATTTCTTTCTTTTTCTTTTCTTTTTCTCCCTTTCCCCCTCATTCTTCCCGTATCTCTCTCTCCCTCACATTCTCTTTTCTTCTTCTTCTTCTTCCTCATCTCCTTCTTCCTCAACTCTCACCCAAACTCCATTAAACTTCAAGATTCAAGTTAGCATTGCTCATCTAGTATATTGTGGGTAAGTGTAGAGTATTTCTTTTTCTCCATTGATGTCTATTTCTCTTCAATCTCGGTTTTGGGGTTTTAGGGTTTAAATTGGGGGTTTTTTATTTTTTTTGAGAATCTGAGGTTTATGATGTGTTCTCTAGGGTCTCATTCAACTAGGGAAGCTCCGGGTAGCTCATCCTAGCTCCGGGTGGTGTCTTGGAGCTCATTGGAGTAATTTGTGAGTAATGGGTTATTTTTGGTTTATGTATGATTTTGACTGAATCTGTGAATTTCTTGTTATGATAGTTCATAGGGACTGAGATTGATTGATATATGATTGATATTGCATGTTGGTTGTGTTTGATTTGGATGGGTTGTGGTGAAAATGTGGATTTGGAGATGATTTTCGTCCTGCAGAATTTCGTCTCTGACCCAGGCTGTAATCGATTACAGCGATTTGGTAATTGATTACTGTAATCGATTACCAAGACTCTGTAATCGATTACTGTAATCGATTACCACGGGTTTGTAATCGATTACAGACTGCCTATTTTCGCAAAAATTTTCTTCAGAACGAAATTTGAAGCTGGTAATCGATTACAGGTTACATCAGTTCAAAAACTCTATTTTCAAGACTTTAACTCAAATTTTTCATATTTTAAAGTTAGTTACTCAAATCCAATCGTTCACCACTATCCCAAACTTATTACTTGGATGTTTATGATGTTGTTGTATTTATGATATGATGCTGATGAAGTGATGATGAAACGATGATGCATGAGTGCTATGTAAATGTTGTGAAGATGATGATGAATTACTTATGTTGTGATTATGAATGATATGTGCCACTGACAGCGCTAAATAAGATAAAAGTTGAAGGAATTAAGAGATGGTAAAACGACCTGAGGAGGGGCATAGCTCGCGGGGTCGTAAATGGGAAACCTGATGAGGGGCATAGCTCACGGGGTTTCTCAGTATGGTGTCCGATGAAGGGCATAGCTCGCGGGACATCCATACTTCCTATGAACATGAGTCGGGGCCGAGCTCCATGTGTTCATAGGTTAAAAGCTACCAAGATATAGAGACTGTATAAAAACGATAGAAGCGATACATATATGTTATTGGTTTATGTTGTGACTGCATTGCACTGTTATATGCTTTATACACTGCTTATAACCTGTTTATTCACTGAGCGTATGACTCACCCATTCATACAAAACATTTTCAGATTCAGGAGCAGATCCAGAGGCGAATCCTTCTGTTCCTCCAAGCTCATAGATTTGGTGAGCCTCAATGTTAGAGGCACTATGTTATTATCTTTTGTCTCTGTAGTATGCTCCATAAGTTTACAAACAGGATCGTCTATGTTATGTGTGTTTTAGGGGTGATACCTTGAGAACCCTATTTTATGTATGGATTTTATATGATATGTGAAGTTAAAGTAGTTGTGGTTATTGCTATTTAGCTGGATTGTTGTGTGGAAAAACAGGTTAAGGCTGACATGAGACTTGGTGTCCCATGTGCCGGTCACGGATCCGAGTTGGGTCGTGACAAAGTTGGTATCAGAGCCTAGGTTTGAGTTTTGTAACTTATGGAGCAATTATTCTTCAGTAGGGTGACAATAGTGTAAATGGTTGCCGACCCATTTTCACAAAATTGTGACTCTAAGGAAGACAATTTTAGGATGTCATCATAGGATCTTGTCAGTATAGGTTTTCTCGTCGTTGAATCCCTACTATCTAGGGTTATGCACGCCTCGTGCAGTGTTTCCTATGCTTTTATTTTCCGAGTGATAGGCCACCTGGATAAGTGAGGGGATGTTACATTAAGGATATGCTTGGTAGGGGGTATCCCCTTGTTAGGGAACCCTTACCCTTTTCTTAAAGATGGGATGTAAACCATCCATGCTGAAGCGATAAGAGAGATTCATCGAGTGCTCAGCATCGTGATATAGATTTTGAATAGTCAGAACCAGGGAAGCGACGAGATGTGACCCTACATGAAGAGGGCACCACAAGGGCGTGAACCACAACCTGATGACGGGAATGAAGTAAGTCTGGAATTCTACCTAAGGTTGACCTGCCGAAGTTCTCAGGAGGCCCCATGGGCGCAGACCATCAGGAGTTTTACGCAGGGCTACCCGAGTTCTATAGGCCCTTCGATGTCATGATGATGCTGGACGTGGACATAACAACCCACTTTGTACAAGGAAATGATGTTCCTTGGTACGTGGTGTTAGTGAAAAGAGGTAAGTGACGAGATGCTACCGTCGGCGAGGGAGGAGTTCGTCAAAGTCTTCAGAGGAAGGATAATCTCGGATATTCAAGGAGGGTTGTCAGCATAATGGCAATTAAGATCAAGCAGGTCCTACTTATGTTGTTATTTGGGTGCGCTGTAGAGACCAGTTGGGTTATGCGCTGTAGAGACCAGTTGGGTTATGCGGCTGTAGAGACCAGGATGGAAGTCAAGTGGATTACGAAGGGGCAAAGGAACCCGATATGCTTAGATCGGTATTTTTGGATAAGGAGAATGTTTTATCACGGGCGTTGGCCCTAGTATCGATAACACACAAGAGGAGTAAAGAGCAAATGAAAGTTGGATAGTCAAGAAGACAAGGTATAGTACCTAGTAAAGGTGTCTCGAGTGATCTTTACGGCTATTGGAACCGCTACCTTACTTCTAGAAGAAGATTCGGATCAGTGAGGACCACAACTAGAGTCAGGTCGGGTTGGAGTCTTGATTCAGTAATATGTTCCCCCTATCATGCGATGGTTAGGGTCGTTTAGACCTCATCGCCCTCTTTGGAACTTGTGCAAGAGGTTTCATCCAGGGTTATACCGTCAGAATCTGAATATATGTGTTGGATTTAATCAGTCGAGTCACCTTGTGGTATGTCCTTGCTTAGTGGGAGTCCCCGACACATACCTGACTCGATCTATCCTTCGGATACCATCCCCAGTAGTCGTGTCGTCGGCTAACCTTTCGGACAGGTCTGATAGAGGGAAAGCAAGAGGAAGTTGTGATGGGAACTAAGGAGGTGGATTTTGATATTGCCGTGGTATGAGTCTTAGTTGCCGTATGTCATGCATCAGAGATTTAACGTTCCAGGCAGGTGGGAATTATTTCCCTATGGCGTGAGCCTTGTGTCTCAAGAAGAATAGTGTGTGATTCATGCCTCTTTGATCTCGTCTCGCGTACTATGCGGTCTTTGGATGGAGCAGCTTCCTTTGGATAGGACAGGTTATGGTAAACCCCAAGAAGGAGAGAGCAATCTGGCAGTAGCCAAAGACCACATCTTTAACCAGGAGTTTCTTGGACTTAGTCAGTGTTGCTGATACTTCTGTTCAGGATTTCTTGGCAACAGTGGTACCGTTGACACGGTCAATCAAAGGTGGTGTTCGCTCTCAGTGGTCAGAAGTTAATCAGAGTTTCCAAAAAAAAACTTAAGGAGTGCGTGAGCACTGCCTCTATTCTTATAAAGTCAGGATCAGGAGGGCCCCAGTGTAACGATGGTTCGAGTACAACATTCGAAAGTTCTCTTGGGAATCATGGAAAGGTGTTGCCTATGTTTAAGAAAGTTAAAACAACGTGAGTAGGGACATTGCACCCACGAATGGAAGGTGTTTGTAATGAAGTTTGCTCTTGAGATCTGAGGACACGTAGGTGGACACGATGTTTGAGGATTATGTGCAATGTTATTTATCAGCTGGGAGGAAGCTAATAAGGTTGTTGATGTAGGAGACCGAAGTCCATGTGTTGATTATCTTTTATTGTTTCTACGGTCAAAACCCCAGTGGATGAAGTATGTCAGATGAATATGAAGGGGTTGCATTTTAAGTCAGGAAGACAAGGGGTAATTCTAACACACGATGAGACTTAGTGGTGTTGATTCAGATCAGTATGTCACAGTGAGAAGATCCAAGGGTGAAAAAGCTTAAGGCTAATGATGATGATGTAAGAACTTGAAATTTTCATTGGAGTCGAAAAAGGGACGTTAAGATTGAAGTAGGAGTTTTGGTGAACCAACGTATGTGACTTGAGAAGGTCGATTGTAAAGGACAACCACAATGTTATATGTTCGGATCACCCAAGAAATGCTAAGAGGTATTGAGACCGGAATGAGTTATTTAGTGGGAAGGCATGAAGAGAACGGTGATAGCTTGTGTTTCTCGTTGATTGGCATATCAGCGGGTTAAAGTTGATAATGTTTGACATGGACTTGGTGACAACCTTACCTTGTAGATTTGGCGGTGTTTGACTCTATATGGTTTATGGTGGGCGGGATGAGCTAGACGGCTCATGTCATTTAGAAAAGATGATATGTGGTACTCAGTATGTTCAACTCTCCGGTAATGTTATTGTACAGCTACATGGAACTCCCTTCTCTATGGTTTCAGACCGAGAGATTCAGTTCATCTGGTGTTGTTGGGGCAAGTTCGGAAGGTTCGTGGAAACTGTCTCGATCTTAACAATGTCTTTCACCTTAGGCTGTGAAGGCAATTCAGATTCTATAAGGCAAGGTCTGGAATTGTGAACGTGATTTTGGGAGAAGTTCGGGATCACGTGTGTCCCGGGTTTGGTCTTCTGGTAATATCAGTTGTTAGGCCAAGTGTTGGCATGACCTCCTCTTGAGGCTTGATAAGAGTGAAAAGAAATTCGGAACCTGTGTGGAATGTTTCGAGAGTGGCGAAGTAGAGATTTTGGGTTTCGACCTAGTGAAAGCCGAAGGTAGATGATAACGACGAGAGATGAACCTTGAGGTTCCCTTTTGAGGGTCGTGTGTCCCTTTGAGTTGTGGAAGGAAAGGATGTGATGAGATTTGTAAAGTGATGGAAGTTTTGTTCTCCAGATATTAGACCTTTGGGAAGTATTTATCTGACCTATCTCGTGTTCTAGAGCGTCAAGTGTTACCCTTGGTTTAGCATGGGCATATGAATAGGAACCGATGTTGATTGGTGATCGACAAAGTACAGAAGTTTCGTTCTATAGGGAGTTGTTAGAGTGGAGGTGGTTTGGCGGAACCACTCTGGTCAAGAGGCTACGTGGGAGCCCGAGGAAGCCATGCGGAGCAAGTATCCGCACCTCTTTCATGTTTCAGGTAATCTCTTTTCCCTTATGTGTTAGAGTGGAGGTGGTTTGGCGGAACCACTCTGGTCAAGAGGCTACGTGGGAGCCCGAGGAAGCCATGCGGAGCAAGTATCCGCACCTCTTTCATGTTTCAGGTAATCGCAAAAATTTTCTTCAGAACGAAATTTGAAGCTGGTAATCGATTACAGAGGCCTGTAATCGATTACATCGGTTCAAAAACTCTATTTTCAAGACTTTAACTTAAATTTTTCATATTTTAAAGTTAGTTACTCAAATCCATTCGTTCACCACTATCCCAAACTTATTACTTGGATGTTTATGATGTCGTTGTATTTATGATATGATGCTGATGAAGTGATGATGAAACGATGATGCATGAGTGCTATGTAAATGTTGTGAAGATGATGATGAATTACTTATGTTGTGATTATGAATGATATGTGCCACTGATAGCGCTAAATAAGATAAAAGTTGAAGGAATTAAGAGATGGTAAAACGACATGAGGAGGGGCATAGCTCGCGGGGTCGTAAATGGGAAACGTGATGAGGGGCATAGCTCGCGGGGTTTCTCAGTATGGTGTCCGATGAGGGGCATAGCTCGCGGGACATCCATACTTCCTATGAACATGAGTCGGGGCCGAGCTCCATGTGTTCATAGGTTAAAAGCTACCAAGATATAGAGACTGTATAAAAACGATAGAAGCGATACATATATGTTATTGGTTTATGTTGTGACTGCATTGCACTGTTATATGCTTTATACACTGCTTATAACTTGTTTATTCACTGAGCGTATGACTCACCCATTCATACAAAACATTTTCAGATTCAGGTGTAGATCCGGAGGCGAATCCTTCCGTTCCTCCAAGCTCTTAGATTTGGTGAGCCTCAATGTTAGAGGCGCTATGTTATTATCTTGTCTCTGTAGTATGCTCCATAAGTTTACAAACAGGATCGTCTATGTTATGTGTGTTTTAGGGGTGATACCTTGAGAACCCTATTTTATGTATGGATTTTATATGATATGTGAAGTTAAAGTAGTTGTGGTTATTGCTGTTTAGCTGGATTGTTGTGTGGAAAAACAGGTTAAGGCTGACATGAGACTTGGTGTCCCATGTGCTGGTCACGGATCCGAGTTGGGTCGTGACACTCTGTCTCTCTGTTCATCTATCTTTTTTATTTGTTTTTGTATATTTCTTTTTATGTTTTGATTCTTTATATATGTTATGATCCAGTCAAAGTGACACTAAAAGTTTGTTCATGTGATGGAATTTTCACTCTATATGTAATAATCTCATACTCCATATATTGTCATTCTTAGTAATTTATTGTAGAGAAATGTTGACTCAACTTGCTTTTCTGCGATATTTTATTAATCATTATCGCTATATATCTTTTTTTCAGTATCTTTTTGTGTTTTAATATTGTTTAAGTATCTCAATAGAATATGAATTGAATGAACAACTGATTGAATTTTATATATAAGGAAAACACGAATTGAATATAGCTTACCTAGTAGTGGAGTTCATCATCTATTTTGTGTTCCATTCAGATGTATTTTAAAACTTCCATATAGTTCCACTATGTTGTGTGCTGCAACAAAAATAGATGATGAACTCCAACCAAATGCACCTATTTATAGAAAAAAATAAAAATATATTAACTAATATTTGAAAGTTTAATTATGCTTAAGTTATTAATTATCTGTCTTGTGATGTACTAAAGCTAAAAAGTGTTACTAAAATTGTTTCAGGAGGCTCAATAATAACAGTCTTGTTGGTGAATGCCATGAATCACCGGCTAACATAACACATGTTGCTTTTCTGTAATATTTCATTACCTCTATCGTTTTTCAATATCTTCTTGTGCTTGAGTTATATTTTAGTATCTCAATGGAATATGAATGGAATGAACAACAGATTAATAACCTCACAGTTTTAACCAATATTTGTAGTTTTTCTATGTGAGATTATATATGCTATGTGCAAGTAAACCAATTTTATAATAATTTCTTGTTTACTTCTGCAGGTAATGTGATGTTAGCTTGTCAGTGAAAATTGACAGTTGGCCATCAATTTTTTCTGTTGCACGTATAAATAAGGGTGCAATCTCAAGTATAGACAAATTTTCTTGTCTATGCGATCAATACATGTGTTGTTAGCACATAGACCACACACGTAGGTAAGGAAAGTTTGAAAGAGTTTGTGGGTCCGGAAGTAATAAGGTTAGGTAATAATGCTTTTTTGTCTATGTTACAATTAGTTGAATTTTGGTGATGGTAAATTATAGTTTTTGTTAGTGGTAAATATCAAGAATATCCTTGTTAGAGAGAACAGTGAATGTGCTTGATTAAAGCTCAGATGCAATTGACATTTGTCTCACTGTAAATGAGAAGGTAAAGCCCATTTTCTTTTATCCATCAGGGATGGATGAAACTCTTCAGATAGGTTTAGAACTAACAAAATTTGTACCACGAAGGTCCAATGTATAAAAGGTTCATTTCGCATCCCTATGAAGAATCAACAAAATAAAGTGATTTATAAAGGAATAAACGTCACAAGCTCTTACGAGCAAATAAACCATTTTTGGATAAATTGAAATGCAATACAAAGTAGGGGTGTTCGCGGCCCGGTTTGGTTCGGTTATGATAAAAATTCAGTCCGATCCAAACATATCGGTTTATGCCCACAATCATCCATTCGGTTTTTTTTAATGTAGGAACCGAACCGAACCGACCCGAAGTCAGTTCGGTTCGGTTTTTTTCGGTACGGTGGCAGGACAAGCGGAGTGAGAGAGGCAGAGAGAGCTAGAGAGAGAGGCGTTTGTTTTGTGTGGGTAGAGTGTGCTGTTGAGTGTTGAGAGGCGCCGAGAGCATGTGAGACTGTGAGTTAGTGTTAGTATTTATATGTACTATCTAGGGTTAGTAAATTAGGGTAAATGCACATTTTTTCGGTTTGGGTCGGTTTGGATCGGTTCTATTAATTCAAACCGAAACTGAACCGAAAACCGATCGACTTTTTTTTTTTGGTTTTTTTTGTTCGGTTTTTTTTTGTTTTCGGTTTTTTCGGCCCATTTAGTCGGTTTTGATCGGTTTAGTTCGGTTTTGAACACCCCTAATACAAAGTACTCCCTCCGTCCAACAATAAATGACGTTTTAGACTTTTCACGAATATTAAGAATGTAATTAAAGCACACAACTTCATATATAAAAATAATATATAATGACCAAATTATCCTTTTAGTTTTTTGTGTAATAATTATTATAAGAGATATGAGAGAAAATGCATGTGGGGATAAAATTGGAAAAAGAATAATAAATGTTTTCTTAAAATTCTAAAATGACAAATAATATTGGACAAGAGAATTTTCTAAAAAGACAATTATTCGTGGACGGAGGTATTAATATAGTGTAATGCTTAATCATTGAGAATGTCTCTTTCTACATCTTGTCTTTAGATTCTTCACAACACAATATTAAAATTCAAATGCTTAAGCTTTTATCTGATCAACAAGGAATTGTAGAAAAGAAGAGAGTGGGAAGGGAGAATAAGAAGTCGCACATAGCAATCCATTTCGATAACCATTGTCGTCACCAGATCTCAGGTACCACAGCAGCGCGACGACACGCCTCTGGTTCTCTGCCTCTCCTCTTCGTCGTTGCAGTTGGGTCGGGCCTTGCACCTTCTCTCTCTCCTCGCCTCGCAGCCGCCCAGCATAATATACCTTGACCTCTCTCCCTCATCCATTTGTGGCAGTAACGACTCCCCACTCCCTGGTGGTCCCTCGCATCGCAGCCGACCCGACATCTCGCGGTCCTACCCTCTTTCTGCCTCCTCCCTCTCTAGAAGCCGCAACGGTGACCTCTCTTTCCCTCACCTTCACTTTTCAGTTCTCACTCAACTAAGGGGTTATACTTGTAAATCTCACCTATAGGGTTTCTTTTTCTATTTTTTAAAAACTTCTAATTATCCTATAAACAAAGGGTGATGCTAAATGAACAATACAAAACCAGCCCAACCAGCCAATGAATGAGATTTTGGGCCATAATTACTCAGCCCATTACAATCTCAATGATTATTTGGGCCAAATCCAAAGTCAAAATAGGCCCATTGGCTGTATGGGCTGGTTTTTCATTGTTCACTTAGCATTATTGATAAACAAAATCATTACTACCTAAAACTTATTAATACTAACTCACCCATCACCCAATCATAGAATAACATCTCATGTCTATATCACATAGACAAAATTGCTTGTCTTTACCTAAGAATTCCCCATAAATATGCGCATGCAAGAAACACACTAATAAATTGTTGTTGTTTGTTATCATTCCATGTGGCGTATTTGAAATCATTGATAGATAGGTGGCGTATTTGTGTGCAGCATTTAGGCTGGGTTTGGTTATGGAGACGGAGATAGGGGACGGAGTACAAATTTATTTGTATCATGTTTGGTTTGCAGAGACGGAGACAATTTTTTAAAATTGTCTCTGTCTCCATCCGTATTTTCTGTACCTCCATATACCTGAGACGCAAAAACGGAGACAGAGACAGAAATATTTTTACAATAATACCCTTGTTTGGTGGTGGTTGAATGGTAGTCCGGCGGTGGCCGACGGTTGTACAATAATACCCTTGTCTGGTGGTGGTTCAGCGACGGTCCGGTGGTGGTCCGGCGGTGGTTAGTGGTGGCTGGCGGTGGTCCAACGGTGGTCATTGGTGGTTTGGTGAGGGTCAACAATGTCATTTTATTTTTATGTCCATTGTCTCCATCCATACAAACAAACACAATACTGAGACGGTTATTTTTTCTGTATTGTCTCTGTCTCTCCGTCTCCGTCCACTCTTGAATCCAAACGCAGCCTTAGAGATCAGAATTCTTTTGCTAATTGTCAATCATTAATATATAGATGAATTTTGCCACTTGTCAAACAAATAGGCACTCACATTATTTTGACGGGATTTTGGTGTAGGGTTGGGGTGGAGTTGCTCACGTTTTACTAATAATAATAAGAATTTTTATTCTTGTAATTCACATTCATAATTAATTAACTACTTTTCACACTTGATTCTTTCTATATGTATGAAATCGTGCTATGCACGGATGAAAAATGATATTTATATATGTAATATATATTATTTATTTAATAATTTTATATTATTTTAGTTTTATATTGATCATGACTCTAACACTTGTAATAAATTTGATGGAATAATTGATTTATTCGGGGATCTATCATGTTTTCATTCTCTATTTTTCAATTCATTCTTTAATTTTACTAAATTTATAACTCTCTTTTATGCATTGTAATTATAATAATTATTAGCATCACTTTTTCTACTTACTATGTAACTGAAAAATAGTAATGAGTTCATTATTATTTAAGATCTATTCATCTAAATGTTGCTACTTATTTGTGAGTGTTTGAAAATATAGTGATAGAAATTACAAAAATTATGGGAAAAAATTGATAACAATCATTAATTATATTTAATTCTATTTTCTATTCTTAAAATTGTTACTATAATTTTATTACTAATCAGTATATAAAATTTTTTATTTCTTATTGATATTTAGTAAAACTAATAATATTATTTTACTATTGTCATGATATTGCTAGCCTATATATTAGTTCTCCTCCTAAATTGTGATAAATTCAATTAAATTATCTTCTAAAGTTTATAGCTCTCCTTTTATGCATTAAAATTATTTTATTTATTTGTGCATAACTTAGTGCTTCATATGAAAGATCAAAAGTTATTTGAATGTTTTAATAACAATTGTATGTTTCATATTTGATAGTAATTATAATATTAAAGCAATTAGAATTAAAAAATTAAAAGTGAATTTGAGTGTGACACATTATCAAACTCATTAACCAACAAATTCAATAGTAAAACCATTACATTTGGATCAAAAGAAGTGTATCTAAAAAATGATAAGACTAATTAAAAATTAGCATCAAACAATGTAATTTATCTTAAAATTATTGATATAATTTTATTACTAATAAGTATATAATTTTTTTTATAATATTTAGTAAAACTGTTACTATTATCTTACTCCCAAATTCGTTGTTACATTATGTTTGATGAAGTGTAACATCTAGATTCATTCTCTATTTTTTTTAAAAAAATTTTATTTATTTATTTAAAATTTATAACTCCCTTTTATGCATTGTAATTATTATAATTATTAGCACAACTACTCTTATTGTAATGAATAATGTCATCACATTTATCATCAACCTATTAGTTTTTCTGCTTACTATGTAACCGAAAATTAGTAATGAGTTCATCAATTATTTAAGGTCTATTCATCTAAATGTTGCTACTTATTTGTGAGTGTTTTAAAACATAGTGATAGAAATTAAGAAGAAAAAATATGGAAAAAAGATTGATAACATTCGTTAATTGTATTTAATTCTTTTTTCTATTCTTAAAATTGTTACTATGATTCTATAACTAATCAGTATATAAATTCTTTTTTTATTTCTTATTGATATTTCATAAAACTGTTAATATCATTTTACTATTGTCATGATATTGATAGCCTATATATTAGTTCTCCTCCTAAATTGTGATAAGTTCAATTAAATTGTCTTCTAAAGTTTATAGCTATCCTTTTATGTATTAAAATATTTTATTTATTTGTTCATAACTCAGTGCATCATATGAAAGGTCAAGAGTTATATTAGAATATTTTAATAACTATTGTATATGTTTCGTATTTGATAGTAATTATAATATTAAAACAATTAGAATTAAAAAAAGTAAAAATTAAAAATGAATGTGAGTGTGACACATACATTATCAAACTCATTAATCAACAAACTCAATAGTTAAACCATTACATTTGGATAAAAAAAGGGAAAAAAATAGACTAATATATCTTATAAAGACTTAATTTTCTGAATGAACATATTTTATGATCTGAATAAAAGAGAAAAGAAATGGCACAAACCTTGAAAGCAGGGACCACAAATATATGTGCAACCTTCTAAAAAGTCACCACAAATAAAAACCCATAAAAGAAGAACAAAAAATTATTTCATCTTTATCTATCAGCATCTCATGCCATATATAGTAAATAAAAAAATCCCAAATAAAAAATCACTCCCACAATATCATATGCACATATTTTAACACTAAGTTTGGATTGTTTGTCCATCAACACCACTTTCACCATCTTTATTCATTACCATCAAGATCACTTTCACCACCGATCTACAAAAAAAAAAAAATGAATTCGAACTAAAAAAATATCAAATAAACAAAAGTAGAATTAAAGAAGAACGTAGAGATGACTTACCATCATCATTAAACAGAACAAAAAAAAATAGAGCAGAGATCCAAAAATATCACTCATATCTTCAACCACATTCATTCATCATCATCAACACCACAATCAAAACAAAAAAAAACAAAATAAACAAAAACAAAAATAGAGAAGAACATAACTCGTCATCACCATTAAACATAACAAATAAAAAAAAGAGTCGAGAAATAAGAGTATCACCATCATCAAAACCTCTTTCATTCATCATTATCATAACACTACTTTCACCACCAATTTACAAAAAAAAAAAATCAGAGTTAGAACAAAATAAAGAAATGAACAAAAATAAAAACATATAAGAATAGAGAGATGACTCACTATCACCAAAATATAACAAAAAAAAGATAAAAACAAAGAAGCAACAGTATCACTCTCATCTTCAACCTCCTTCATTTATTATCATCAACACCATTTTCACCACCAACCTACAAAAAAAATAAGAATAAGAACATAAAATAAATAAATAAATAAAATAAGAATAAAGAGAAGAACAAAGAGAGAGTTCACCATCACCATTAAACAAAACCAAAAAAAAAAGAGAGTGGAAAAGCAAAAATATCACCCTTATCTTCAACATCATTCCTTCATCATCACCAACACCACTTTTGTAACACCCCGACTTTTATTAAGTTCTAATTGAGTGAAAATTTAGAGAAATTGACCTTAGTTAGAAATTTAATTAAGTTGGAGTGGATAAGTTTCTCCTTAATAAACCTTTATGTGATGTATGTGTTTGAATTACATGTATTTATATGTTATATTTAATGTTTTAATGATGCATGAGGGTAGAAATGATGTATGTGTGAGTATGGCACGAGTTGGGACGTTTTAGAAGTGTTTTGGGGCAATTTTACAGCCCAGTAATCGATTACCACGGGCTGGTAATCGATTACACTGCACAAATTTACGAATCTGTGCATTTTTACAGCCTGTAATCGATTACAGATTCGTGTAATCGATTACAGACTGCACAGTTAGAGTTTTTAGTGCGTTTTTAGGTCAAGAGTGAGCCCCGCAACACCTCTATATAATACCTACCCTATCCTCCACTCAGAAAACCTAATTTTAACATTCCAAATCACTCTTGGCAGCCTCCATCAATCCTTGTGCCTCCATTCTACTCTCTCTCTCTCTCAAACTCAAAAACCATAACCCTTCCACAACCCCAAACCCATATAAACTCTTATCCAACCACAAATCAAACCATATATTCATAATCCTCTCTTCAAATAGAACACTTCTACCGTTTCCATTTTTGAAAGAAGCCATTATTGTACCGTTCGTGGGGCTAGAGAGAAAGTGAGAAGAAAAGGGGTGTCTCTACGCATAGCATACGAGGTCTACGAGAGGTAGGGGTTTTAGACATTCAATATTCACTGTATTTTCATGCATAATTATGTATGTTTGTTGATATTATTGTTGGTGTTCGTTTTTCCCATTATGGTTCATAAAAGGGTTACTTTTACCGATTGAATTTTGAAAAGAAAGTGTTTTATGGATGTAAAAGTGTTTTCAAACTTATTCCAATGATTGATTCTTTATTGTCTGTGTTTTCTACCGATTGGGATGATTCTAGATCTGAGTTTTAGCCATTGGCTTATAAAAATTGTGTTTTTGAAACCCTAGAATCTGATTTCTCGCGTTCGTAATCGATTACACGGGTTCGTAATCGATTATGAGCTGAGAATTTCCAATCGCGAGCAAACAGGGCATTCTGGTAATCGATTACAGGGTCTCTGTAATCGATTACAGTAATCGATTACATTCCCGATGTAATCGATTACAACGCTGCAGATTTTACGAAAATTAACTGTTTTGACCCTTTTGTGAATCCTAATGTGTTCTACGACCCATATGAGTGTTATATACGATTTGTGCATGATTTATATATGTTGGCATGATTTATTACGTATGTTTTCATGTTGTTATGTATGTATTGATGCTAAACATGTATATATACCCTGTAAGACATTAATAACAGCAAAGACGTCAAAAGGGACGCAAAGACAAAGTTACTGTTATAATAAAACACTCCCGTCTTTGGATACTGATGGGGTTGTAAATCAAGGGATGGCAACCTTGGTGAATAGCCTCATTGGTAGAAGAAGACGGTACCCCCTCTCCCCATAGTATAGGATGAGCTCATGCCTAGGGGCCGGTGATGTGGAGGATTACAGGAGGGGCGGGCAGTGCCAAAGATTGATTAATGCAAGATAAAGTTGTTTGGCTAAATGTATTATGTTATCTTATGAGTTATCAATTTTATATGTGTAAGGGCACTAGTACACTACACCAAGACTTTATTTATTTATGTCATATTAACTGCTTAATTAAAATGGTCAAGACGCACTTAGGTAAGACGTTCCGGGAAAAGACTTCTTTTTAAACTAATACCTCAATTGAATGCATTCATATTTCACCTATTTCTTAATTAAACCTGGGGTGGCTTCCTCTACTGAGTCACTTCCCAGTGCTCACCCTATGTTTTCCCCCATATTATAGAGGAGCAGACAGAGCAGGACCATGGAGCTAGCGAGGAGCAGGCCCAGCCTTAGTTTATCTTTAGTCTTCCGCTTTATAGACCTATATACATTGATTTACTTTCCAGTTATGGATTTATTTCAGTTGTTTGCTTTGTTTATTTTAAGTCCGGACCTATGTTAGCCGGCAGCTATTTATTTGACATGTATTTATGGTGGAGTCTCATAAGTTATTGCCTTTGGCTTATGGGATAAAGCCTAATATTTATCCCTAGTATGTTCTTTGATTGTTGGGAGTATTTATTTGATAGACCATTCAGTTTATATCTTGGCACGGCTTATTATTTATCGATTATATATTCCGCAAAGCCCTTATATTTATATCGTAAATAAATTGCGAAAATTTTACTCCCGCCTATTTTCCGCGTATATATATATTTTAAAGTAAAGAATAAAACATTATAACAGAGGGTGACCCTTATGAAATAGCCTAAAATGACTTAAGCATTAAGGGCTATCTAGTAGGGGGTTACAACTTTCACCACCAACCTACAAAAAATTCATAATAGAAAAAAAAAAACAAATAAGAATAAAGAGAAAGTAATATCCAAAACTAAAGAGAGAAAGTAATTAAAAAGAGAGAGTTCTTGTAGAATTATTTTTTACAAATGTAATTTTAAATCTTATTTATAATAAAAGTAAGATGATTAAATATATGCAATCAATCCACCACTTAATTCTCTATTATTTTTCAATTACCAAATGAAATAAAATGAAAGGGCAAACTCTTATATCAAAATTATTCACTTATTTATAATATGTTTCTAATATAAATGTTAATAAAATAAAAAAAATAGTTGTTAAAGTAGTCACTAATTAAATCAAATTAATAAGAATATGATATGAAATAAAAGAAAGAATGATTAAATATGTGTAACCAATTTACCACTTAATTTTCATCATTATTTTTCAGTTACCAAACGAAAAGGCAAGCTTTCATAAACAATGTAGAACTCAACTTTAATATATATAAGATCAAAAATAAACAATTTTATTAAAGATTATAAGTGGAGGCAAATGTCACGACCCAACTCAGATCGTGACCGGCACATGGAACACCGAGTCCCATGTCAGCCTTAACCTGTGAACCACACAACAATCCAGCTAAACAACAACAGCCACAACTACTTTAACATGCATTCATACATAAAATCCATACGTATATAGGGTTCTCAAGGTATCACCCATAAATCCATAATACATAATATATAGTCATAATATCCTGCTCAAACCATAAGCCATCATAAATGTAACAAGTCTTAATTAGACTTACAACACATACATAACTTAGACATTCCTGTTTGTAAACCTATGGAGCATACTACTGACATAATAGACAATAACATAACGCCTCTAAACATCGAGGCTCACCAAAGCTAAGAGCTTGGAGGAACGGAAGGGCTCGCCTCCTGATCAGCACCTGAATCTGAAAATGGTTTGTATTAATGGGTGAGTCATACGCTCAGTGAATAACAGATTAAAAACAGTTTATGCAACAATATCATGATCACATACACAAACAGGATAATCCATCGCATATTCATCATACATCACATTCCGCAATTCGCCTTATTTATTATTATTACATGTGTGTTTATCATTAGAGATCCCAGGAGCCCAGCCCCTCCTCAGATCTTTAGTCCCGGGAGCCCAGCCCCTCCTCAGACTTTATCAAACTTGACCCCTGGAGCTATGCCCATCCTCAGGCCGAGCAAACCAACATTTATCATCCTTTAATTTTTATCATTTCGTAATCGTACATCGCATTATATTCACATCATCATCATAATAACATCATAAACAGCCAGTATCGGGTTTGGGGTAGTGGTGAACGAATGGATTTGAAAGTATAACTTAAATGTATAAAGATATTGAGTTAAAGTCTTGAAAATAGAGTTTTAGTACTGATGTAATCGATTACAGGCCTCTGTAATCGATTACCAGCTTCAAATTTGGTTCTGAAGAAAATTTTTGCGAAAATAAGCAGTCTGTAATCGATTACAAACCCGCAGTAATCAATTACAGTAATCGATTACAGAGTTTTGGTAATCGATTTCAGTAATCGATTACCAATTCGCTGTAATCGATTACAGCCTGGGTTAGTGACGAAAATCTGCAGAAAACTTCGCGAAAATCATCTCCAAATCCACATTTTCACCACAACCCATCCAAATCAAACACAACCAACATATAATATCAATCATATATCAACCAATCTCAGTCTCTATCAACTACCATAGCAAGAAATTCACAATATCAATCAAAATCAAACATAAACCATAAATAACCCATTACTCACAAATTACTCCAATGAGCTCCAAGATACCACCCGGAGTTAGGACGAGTTACCCGGAGCTTCTCTAGTTGGTTGAGACCCTAGGGGACACATCATAAACCTCAGATTCTCAACAAAATCACAAACCCCCAATTATGAACCCTAAACCCCAAAACCGAGATTGGTGAAAAATAGACATCAATGGAGAAAAAGAAATATTCTACACTTACCCACAATACACTAGATGAGCAATGCTAACTTGGATCTTGAAGATTAAGAAGTTTGGGTGAGGGATTTTGAGAAAGAAGAGAGATGAGGAAGAAGATGGAGAAATGGGAAATGAGAGGGAGAGAGATACGGGAGAGTGAGGAAGAAAAGAGAAAAAGAGAAAGGAAAGGAAGAAAATGGGTGAGGAGGTGGGACCCACGTGGTTCTATCTCCCCGGTGCACCGTGATCTCTTACTCAAACTGACTCAGAATACCCGAGGTATTACAGCAAATGTATAAATAATAGTAGTAGCTTTTAGGTTTTAATTAGAACAATGATAGAAATAATATAGGTAATCAAAATACATGCGTGAACCTATTGAATCCTTACGTTATAAAATAAGATAATGTAAATTCATTAATAAGATAATACATCACTATAAAAATCAACTATAAAATAAATAAAATAATTCAATAATATAAATTTAAACATAAAGATATATATTGTATTCATTTATCAGTGAAAGTATTAGTTTAAATTCTAAATGTAACATCCTCAATTTTAGGACTCTTAGTTGATTTATTTTATTGTGATAACATTAAGTTGATTTACAAAATAAGTTGTGTTTTGTGCTACTAAATTCTACATGTTAAAATTGATAAATAAGTGTACTAATAATAATAACTAGTAACGAATGCACACATATGCTTATTGTAAAGATGCCGTAAAATATAATAAGTTATTTGATTATTATGTATGTCATCATATATATATATATATATATATTTATATATATAAAAGAATAGTACCGTAGGTTAGTTAGTACTAATAATAATAATAATAACTAGTATCCATATAAGAGAACGTAAAATCATAATAAAGTAATTGTTCATCATTATATCTTATAAATATATAGGTGTCGTAGGATTAGTTTTTAGTGTTTAGAAAAATAATAATATTAATGGATAGTTATGTCTAATTGTAAATTATATCCAATTAGTGATAATGCATATTATTAGGGGTTATAGCTATTTATATATAGTATCAATAATATATAATTTGGGAGGATTTGTAGCTGCTGTAGTTTAGGAAGTAACGTCCTTGATTTGGGATGTAATTTAGGAATGATATTAATTAATATAGATTATATATATATATAAACATGTACGTTACGTAATTAATATATATACATATATAGAAATCGTAATATAGATATATGGAAATCGTAATATATATATAAACTAGTCTTTGTACCCGTGCGATGCACGGAGATTATATCAAATTTTACGTTTAAGATATTAAATAATTAATGAAAAAAATATTTGTATAAAATGAAGTTAAATGAAAATATGTTATTCATAAATTTATTTTGTAAATATAACAATAAAAATACATAATAAACTTATTATTATATTAGTGGATGCAAATAAAATTATTCAATCACATAATTAGTTTTCATCTTTTTCAATATCAAATTTGTATTCATAAAATATTTATAATTATTCTTTTTCAACAATTAACAAAAAATAATCATAATTTACAGATTATCAATCACTAAAAACTACCGAAATCATAGAAAATATTTCAAAACTAATAATTATCAATCATTAATGATTACTAATTATTCATATCTATTCCCGTTCAACAATCAATAAAAATATTAAAAATTACTAATTCATGTCCATAATTATTCCTAATTAACAAAAAATGTTAAAAAAATGTAATATCAATCACTAAAATTCTCTAAAATATTCACTAATTATCAATCACTAAAAATTATTAAATTACAGGTAAAATATTCAAATATCACTAATTATCAAACATTAATAATTACTAATAATTCGTAATTATTCTCTTTTAAAAAAACATGTTCATTATTTATGTTTTACATTTCCCGTGAGACAGTTAATCAATCATGTCAAATATTAAATTATGAAGAATAGAAAATGAGGAGAAGAATGAAACAATAAAAAAATATAGAAGAAAGATGAAGAATAGAAAATGAAAGAAGAAGAATTAAAAATAAATTAAAAAATAGAAAAAAAATGAAGGATGACTAAGAAGGTAGATGAAAAAAATGAAATATGAAAGAGAAAAAAAAAAGAGCAAGAAATAGAGATGGAAAAATAAGAGAGGAATTGAAAAAAAAAATGAAGTTGAAAGGGTTGAGAAGGTGGAAAGATATATAGATATAGATGATTTGACCATAATTTAACATCAAATGCTATAAACAAAGAAAAGAATCGGAAAGAAGATTTTTTATAATGTGAATGTAAATAGAAAATTGATATAAAGAAGATTTTATTATATATATTTCGTAATAAGATTTTCCAAATTTATATTATGAAATGTGAATAGACATTTCCAAATTAAATATTATCATTTTCAAATATTTTATGCATAAAATCAATTATTTTAAATAAAATAAAAGATACATATTGGATATTAATATTTAAAAGATACATTAAAGATTTGTAAATATCTTGAAAGAATAAAAATAAAGGATACCTAAAATTGCATACGTGTCACATTTATAGAGACTCAATTAATGGGTAAATTGGTAATCAATCATTACCTATCTTTCACAATATTATATAGATTAGGAAAGAAATATATATATATATATATATATATATAATTAGGAAAGAAATAATACTAACTAATATAGATTACATATATATATATATAAACGTGTATAGGTAATTAATATATATATATATATAGAAATCGTATATGTATGTGCGATATGTAGTTAATATATATATATATATATATATATATATATGCATATATATATATATATATATATATATATATATATATGCATATATAGAAATTGTAATTAGGAAGGAAATAATATTAATTAATATAGATTTTATATATGTACGTTTAGTTATATATTGGTTAGATATATATAGATAATTGATATGATACATATATATATAGAAAAAAATGTAGGATTATAATGGATACTAATCAACTCTATCACTCCACCAATTAAATCAAAACCCTAATTTTTTAGAGAAAGTTTACCCATCACTATTTAAATACTCATAGGAAGAGTCAGTAGGGGAGTTTTTCAAAACACTAAAGAGAGAGAGAGACAAGAGGGATTTTGTCTAGGAGCTTTTGTCTACATCTTCAAGCTTTTGAGGTAGGGATTCTTGTGCCTTACTGCTATTCATGTATGATCTTATGTTAATGTATATTCTTAAATTTTATTATGTTATTGTATCATGTTTATTGTATTTCTTCAAAAACAAATGATGAGTTATGTTAAAGAATGAAGTATTATTTTGAGTTAATACATTTATATGTAAGCCATTAAGATAAAACGTAAAATATCTGGTAAATAATTAGTACATGTAAATATATATATGCACACACGTAAGAAACAATAAAGAAATTATAACACATATTATTTATATATATATACATATATATGCGCGTAAGGCGTGAGTGGGAGCTTTCCCTGGTACTTCAATGGCAGCGTGAGTTTCGTTTGGGTAAGCATAGCATTATTTATTTATATATATATATATATATATATATATAAAAGTAAAAAGAAAAAAAAATAATGAAATAAAATTAAATAAAATAAAAAAAATAAAAAAACAGTTTACTAGTATGTATATTACTCTTACGTATTATTATTACATAAACTTATACCTATTAACATGTATATTAGTTAATAATAAGTAGATAATATGTAGAAATAATAATAATAATATGATAATTGTAGTAATATTAATAGGAAAGATAATAATAAAATATTAACCCCAATAATTATTATTATTATGAGTGGGTAGGTACTGTTAATAATAAATAAGTATTATTAGAAATAGTTAATAAGTATTCTTATTAACAATGGGTATGTATTATTAGCGTGTATAATGGTTAGTATTGAGTAAGTAACAAGAAGTTATATTAATAATAAAATTAAAGTAATAAGACGATAATAAAGCTAATTTAAGTTGTTAACTTTATAACTTTAGGAATAAGATAATAGTAATTAGTAATTATAATAATAAGATATTATGTTGACTTTATAACATTAATAACAATACAATAGAATATTAAATAAGATATATATAAGTATATGAGATAATATCTGATACATGATAATAATAATAATAATGATAATATAGAAGACAAGATTAGTGATGAATAAAATATAAGAATTTACAAGATACTTGAGGGTAGAGTAAAAAGTATAAGTAAAACTAGAATAAAGTACAAAGTAAGAAATAATAATAAAATAAATTAAACGAGATCAAATGACATGAAAGGTATCGAAGCACTAAGAATAATATTTATAAGTAATTATATATCATGTTTATTTGATAAGGTGTTGTATTTATTTATTCTCCATGATGTCAGAGCAAGTAAGTGTATGTGCTATGTTTATTTCATGATGTTAAAGAGTATATTTTACATGTTTGATGATGATTGCATTTCAAGTTTATGCATAATTAAAGTAAAGATAATTAAAAGTTATAAGAAAAGTAAAGAGATGATCCTCCGGTAAGTGGAGGTGATTCGCCAAGATGATGACGATCCTTCGGTAAGGGAAGGTGACTCTCAAAAGTACCCCATAATTAAAGGTTATAAGAAAAGCAAAGAGATGATCCTCCGGTAAGGGGAGGTGATTCTAGCCAAGATGATGACAATCCTTCGGTAAGGGAAGGTGACTCTCAAAAGTACCCCTCTCCCGAAAGGGAACCCAAGGTGGCAACGGCCACAGTATGAGCTCATTACCAAGAAAGAAAGAAGTTGAGGGAGGTCCATATGGACTAAGTCAAAGTTAAAGTTAAAGCAAAGTTAAAGTTAAAGTTAATGTAAAGTAAAGTAAAGTTAAAGACAAGAAAGAACTAAGAATGTTATGAAAATGTTTATGTGACTAACTGTCTTATGAATGAATTATTATGTGAATCTTATTATGAGTATGTTCAATGCATAACATGTTTAGTATGTTAATAAGAAGCATGATTAAAAGTCATCCACTTCGACTAAGGAATTTTAACTTAAAATTCAACGAGTCTTTATGTATGATCACAATTTCATAAAAAACTCGAAGTGGCGGAGATGGATACGATGACACTTATGTGTGCATACCCTACTGAGAAATGATAGTTTCTCACCCCTATTCCGTACCATCTCTAGATGGAGAGTTATGGCAGGATGCCGAAGGACCCGAGGGTCCCTCCGTTCGAAAGGAGCTTAGAGGATCAACTGCTTGAGGGAGCCGTCATACCAACGTCAAAGACACTTGTACCTGAGACGACGACGCTTAGAGCTTCCGCTGTCTTTTATGATTCTCCATTATTTAAGTGTTTTATCCTTAGTTAAAGTCGGACCATTGTTAGCCGGCGATATTTATATTAGTAATATATTATATTCAATAATTGTTATGATTCATGTATTTGGGAATATTTGTGATGTATGTTTAAAGTTAGAGTTGCATTGCATGTATATATTACATAGATATATTATGTATGGTTATACCTAGCGTGTATATATTGACGATTGCCCCTATTTTCACGATATTATATTTTCGAAAATAAATTCCCACATATTTTCCGCGTATATTATTTTAAAAGAAAGGAACAAGTTATGACATCAGGACGTGACACTTGACGATTGGCCTAAAATGACTTAAGCATTAAGGGCTAATTTCTAGGGTGTTACACTAAATATAAAAATTGATAGAATATTTTATTATTATTAATTCATTAAATTAAAAAAATATTGAGAATGGGCACAATTTTATAAGAAAAAATCTTATTATTTTTTATAAGCGTATTAGAATTTTTTGGGTAAATAATATGTGAACTTTCTTGTAATTTGCTTCATGTATTTTATGTTTATAGATCAATATTTATACTATTATCACTAAAACTTAAAGATGAAGAGTTAAGTGAAAAATGTGTTCATCTTTTTTAATTTGGTTATAACTCAAAGTGTAACATAAATTTAATTATTCACAATTATGAAGAAATGGTAATTTATTAACTAATTATGAAGAAGTGATATTATTTTTTATTATTAATCAATTAAACTAAAAATATTTATAGAATTTTGTAAGAAAAATTATAAGCATGCCACATCATCAAATATATACACAATGAGAATGAATGTGGGTGTGCTACCTCATAGGTGCATAACCTAACTTTAGTATTATACTAGTGTATGAACTCGTGCTATGCACGGATCGGATGAAAAATAATATTTATGTACATAATATATATTATTTATCTAGTAATTTATATTATTTTAGTTTCATGTTGATCATGACTCTAAAAGTCGTAATAAATTTGGTGGAAAGATTGATTTATTCGGGAATCTATCATGCTTCCATTCTCTATTTTTCAATTCTTTCTTTAATTTTATTAAATTCATAACTCTCTTTTATCCATTGTAATTATTATAATTATTTGCATCAGTATACTCCTATTGTCATGAATAACGTCATCACATTTATCATCAACCTATTAGTTTTTCTACTTACTATGTAGCCGAAAAATAGTAATGAGTTAATCAATTATTTATGATCTATTCATCTAAATGTTGCTACTTATTTGTGAGTGTTTGAAAACATAATGACAGAAATTAAAAAATATATGGAAAAAATTGATAACATTCGTTAATAATTCTATTTTCTATTCTTAAAATTGTTACTATAATTTTATTACTAATTAGTATATAAGATTTTTTATTTCTTATCAATATTTAGTAAAAATGTTAATATTATTTTACTATTGTCATTATCTTGCTAGCCTATATATTAGTTCTCCTCCTAAATTGTGATAAATTCAATTAAATTGTCTTCTAAAGGTTATAGCTCTCCTTTTATGCATTAAAATTAATTTATTTATTTGTGCATAACTTAATGCTTCATATGAAAGGTCAAAAGTTATTAGAATGTTTTAATAACAATTGTATGTTTCATATTTGATAGTAATTATAATATTAAAGCAATTAGAATTAAAAATGAATTTGAGTATGACACATTATCAAACTTATTAATCAACAAATTCAATAATAAAATCATTACATTTGGATCAAAAGTATCTAAGAAATGATAAGACTAATTAAAATTTAGCATCAAACAATGAAATTTATCTAAATGATGCTACATATTTGTGAGTGTTTGAAAAAGTAATGATAAAAATTTTAAAAAATTAAAGTATGGAAAAACATTGGTAATATTGGTTGATTATATTTAGTTCTATTTTATATTCTTAAAATTATTGATATAATTTTATTACTAATAAGTATATATATTTTTTTATCAATATTTAGTAAAACCGTTAATATTATTTTACTCTCAAATTCATTCTTATATTATGTTTAATGAAGTGTAACACCTAAGTTCATTCTATATTTTTTAATTCTTTCTTTAGTTTTATTAAAGTTATTAGAATGTTTTAATAACAATTGTATGTTTCATATTTGATAGTAATTATAATATTAAAGCAATTAGAATTAAAAATGAATTTGAGTATGACACATTATCAAACTTATTAATCAACAAATTCAATAGTAAAATCATTACATTTGGATCAAAAGTATCTAAGAAATGATAAGACTAATTAAAATTTAGCATCAAACAATAAAATTTATCTAAATGATGCTACATATTTGTGAGTGTTTGAAAAAATAATGATAAAAATTTTAAAAAATTAAAGTATGGAAAAACATTGGTAATATTGGTTGATTATATTTAGTTCTATTTTATATTCTTAAAATTATTGATATAATTTTATTACTAATAAGTATATATTTTTTTATCATTATTTAGTAAAACCGTTAATATTATTTTACTCTCAAATTCATTCTTATATTATGTTTAATGAAGTGTAACACCTAAGTTCATTCTCTATTTTTTAATTCTTTCTTTATTTTTATTAAAGTTATTAGAATGTTTTAATAACAATTGTATGTTTCATATTTGATAGTAATTATAATATTAAAGCAATTAGAATTAAAAATGAATTTGAGTATGACACATTATCAAACTTATTAATCAACAAATTCAATAGTAAAATCATTACATTTGGATCAAAAGTATCTAAGAAATGATAAGACTAATTAAAATTTAGCATCAAACAATGAAATTTATCTAAGTGATGCTACATATTTGTGAGTGTTTGAAAAAATAATGATAAAAATTTTAAAAAATTAAAGTATGGAAAAACATTGGTAATATTGGTTGATTATATTTAGTTCTATTTTATATTCTTAAAATTATTGATATAATTTTATTACTAATAAGTATATATATTTTTTTATCAATATTTAGTAAAATCGTTAATATTATTTTACTCTCAAATTCATTCTTATATTATGTTTAATGAAGTGTAACACCTAAGTTCATTCTCTATTTTTTAATTCTTTCTTTATTTTTATTAAATTTATTACTCCCTTTTATGCACGGTAGTTATTATAATTATTAGCATCACTACTCTTATTGGCATGAATAATGTCATCACATTTATCATCAACCTATTAGTAGTTTTTCTACTTACTATGTAACCGAAAAATAGTAATGAGCTCATCAATTATTTAAGGTCTATTCATCTCAATGTTGCTACTTATTTGTGAGTGTTTGAAAACATAGTGATGAAAATTAAGGAAAAAAATATGGAAAAAATATTTATAACATTCATTAATTATATTTAATTATATTTTCTATTCTTAAAATTGTTACTATGATTCTATTACTAATATGTAAGATTTTTTTTATGTCTTATCAATATTTAGTAAAACTGTTAATATTATTTTACTATTGTCATGATATTGCTAGTCTATATTTTAGTTCTCCTCCTAAATTGTGATAAATTCAATTAAATTGTCTTCTAAAGTTTATAGCTATTATTTTATGCATTAAAATTATTTTATTTATTTGTACATAACTCAATGCATCATATGAAATGTCAAGAGTTATTATAATATTTTAATAACTATTGTATGTTTCATATTTGATACTATAGTAATTATAACATTAAAGCAAATAGAATTAAAATAAAAGTAAAAATTAAAAATGAATTTAAGTGTGACACATCATCAAACTCATTAATCAACAAATTCAATAGTAAACTCATTACATTTGAATCAAAAGAAGTCTATCTAAAAAAAAAGAGAAAACTGCTAAAGCCAAGATTGATGTCCATGCTGGTAGCCTCTCTATGGAATGTGGGGAATTCAAGGTCCAATTTAATTTGAAAGATGCCATGAAATTTCCATCCGAGAACCATTCTGTTTTTGCACTAGATATCATGGAAACTTTACTTGAAAATAACATTGATGGTATCTCAAATGGCTTCGACTCATGGCTAGACATTGATTTTGAATTCAACTGTCCAGATTGTGGAAAGTGTGAGGATCTTTGTGAAAATTGATAAGCAATGGATCTATCCCTAGGGATACCCCAAGAATACTCAATTTTGGCTGAAGAATTCGAGTATGGGGCAGATCCTACCTGTGTTGGGAGCGATGACACTGTTGTTGGAATTCTACAGCAGGAACTCGCGCCCGAGCACCCCCTGGGCGCTGGAGCGCACGCTCGCAGCACAGAAAATTTAATTTTTGTTGTTATCTGCGATTATGACCAAATCCTTTCGATTACCGACTCAAATTCGAGATATAATGCTTGTTCTTCTGCCAAAGTGTTCTCAATTTCAGGTGACTCAAAGGAAGGGGAACAAAACACACCCAAGGAGGAGCTGAAACCACTTCCCTCACACCTCAAATATGCCTTTTTGGGAGAAGGACAAAACCAACTGGTAATTATTGCCAATGACCTTTCATCTGAGCAAGAAGAGAGACTCGTCACTGTATTGAAGGGTCATAAGGAAGCAATTGGTTGGACATTGGCAGATATTAAGGGAATTAGTCCTTCTACATGCACCCATCGCATCTTTCTAGAAGATGACGCCAAACCAGTGAGGCAACCCCAGAGAAGACTGAACCCTCTGATCCTTGACGTGGTGAAGAAAGAGGTCACAAAATTGCTGGCCGCGGGGATCATCAACCCCATTTCCGATAGCCAATGGGTCAGCCCGGTGCAAGTAGTGCCCAAAAAGTCAGGAATAACTGTGGTGCGCAATGAGAACAACGAACTCATCCCTACCAGAATTCAAAATAGTTGGAGGGTATGTATCGACTACCGGAGACTTAATCAAGCCACCCGGAAGGATCATTTCCCTCTGCCCTTCATTGATCAAATGCTGGAGAGACTAGCAGGCCAGTCACATTATTGTTTCCTGGACGGATACTCCGGATACTTCCAGATCCACATCGCTCCTGAAGATCAGGAGAAGACTACTTTCACATGCCCCTTTGGTACATATGCTTACCGCCGCATGCCGTTCGGGTTGTGCAACGCACTAGGTACTTTCCAAAGATGTATGGTAAGCATCTTCTCCGATTTTCTTGAAAATTGCATGGAAGTATTTATGGATGATTTCACTGTTTTTGGATCCTCTTTTGATGACTGCCTGCATAGTCTGGAAAAAGTTTTAAAAAGATGTATCTCTGCCCGCCTTGTTTTAAACTTTGAAAAATGTCACTTTATGGTCAAACAAGGTGTGGTACTTGGGCATGTCATCTCTAGAGCTGGAATCTCGGTAGACAAAGCTAAAATAGATGTTATGTCCTCTCTGCCTTACCCCGCCAGTGTGCGGGAGGTTCGTTCCTTTTTGGGTCATGCAGGATTTTATCGGAGATTCATTAAGGACTTCAGTAAGATTGCACTACCCATGACCAAGCTACTGCAGAAGGAAGTAGAATTCCAGTTTGATGATGCATGCAAGAAGGCATTTGACGAATTGAAGGAGCACCTCACCACCGCACCTGTGATTCAACCACCGGACTGGACGCTGCCATTTGAACTCATGTGTGACGCTTCCAACTACGCATTGGGCGCGGTACTAGCCCAATCGGTGGGTAAGGTTTCTCATGTCCTCTATTATGCTTCTCGCACTTTAGATGCTGCACAATCCAATTATACCACTACTGAAAAAGAACTTTTAGCCATTGTTTTTGCATTGGATAAATTTCGGTCATATTTGCTAGGCTCCAAGGTAGTGGTATACTCCGATCATGCAGCTCTAAAATATCTTTTAAAGAAACCTGAAGCCAAGCCAAGGTTAATTAGGTGGATGCTACTCTTACAAGAGTTTGATTTAAAAATACGGGATCGGAGTGGTGCTCTCAATTTGGTTGCTGACCATCTGAGTAGAGTTGAGCACATTCCCAAGGATCCCCTTCCACTTAATGACTCTTTTCCTGAAGAGCACTTGCTTAAGGTTGATATTATTCCATGGTATGCACCGATTGCCAATTACTTGGCAAGCCGAGTTATCCCATCAAAACTTTCAAAACCCCAAGTAGAGAAATTCAAAAGTGATTGCAAATACTACTTGTGGGATGCACCTTATTTATGGAGACTCGGGTCTGATCAAGTAATTAGACGTTGTGTGAATGACATGGAATTTCAATCAATCTTAACTTTCTGTCATTCTGGGCCTAGCGGAGGCCACTTTGGACCTCACCGCACTGCTAGGAAAATCCTTGACTGTGGATTTTACTGGCCTTCCATTAAGAAAGACTCTTATGAGTTCTGTAAATCATGTGAGCAATGCCAAAGAGCTAGAAATAACTCATGGAAAAATGAAATGCCCCAACAACCTTTACTATTTTGCGAAATCTTTGATGTGTGGGGAATTGATTTCATGGGACCACTTCCTAGCTCTCGTGGTTTTGTTTACATCCTTCTCGCTGTGGATTATGTCTCAAAATGGGTGGAAGCAATTGCCACCAGAACTAATGATTCCGCAGTTGTAGTAGCTTTTGTTAGGTCCAATATTTTCTGCAGGTTTGGAACACCAGGGGCCATCATTAGTGACAGAGGAACTCATTTTTGCAATAGGAGCATGGATGCCCTACTCTGTAAGTATGGGGTTGTTCATAGGATCTCCACTGCCTATCACCCCCAAACTAACGAGCAAGCAGAAGTCTCCAACCGTGAGATCAAAAGAGTCTTGGAGAAGGTAGTGAACCCCAACAGGAAGGATTGGAGTCTAAGGCTAGATGATGCACTGTGGGAATACAGAACAACGTTCAAAACCCCAATAGGCATGAGCCCTTTCAGACTTGTCTTTGGAAAGGCATGCCACTTGCCTGTGGAACTAGAACACAGAGCCTATTGGGCGATCAAGCAGTGTAACATGGATCTAACCTTGGCAGGAGAACACAGGAAACTCCAATTACAAGAATTGGAAGAGTTGCATCTGGAGGCCTACGAAAGTTCTCGATTGTACAAAGAAAAGTCAAAGGCATTCCACGATAGTAACATTTCCAGGAAGGAGTTCAAGGACGGTCAAGAAGTACTACTCTACAATTCAAGGCTAAAACTGATGGCTGGGAAACTCAGATCCAGATGGGATGGACCTTTCATTGTTTCTAAACTCTTTCCCCATGGAGCGGTGGAAATCTGTTGTCCAAAAACCAACTCAAAGTTCAAAGTCAATGGGCACAGATTAAAAATCTTCAACAGAAATCAGCAGCATACAGAGGAGAATGAGATGAATATCATCCATCTTGAGGACCCAAATTCCACATGAGCAGTCAACCGTCCAACTTAAGGACGTTAAAGCAAAGTGCTTGGGGGAGACAACCCACCAAATTTTAATTTCTGCACTTAGATACCTTCCTCTTTATTATTTTCTTCTTTTATCTAACACTTGCTTCTAGATATTTACTTAGCCAATTGGGAAACCAATCGCAGTGCAGCTGTCATGAAAAAAACTGCAGCAGATCGCGCTCTAGAGCCCTTGTCGCGCTCTGGCGTACGTGAAGACACGACCCCGACACTCTAGCGCGCGCATCCCGCCCCAGCGGCCTTGGACAGTTGAGTCCTCCGTAGGTCCTTTCTGTACCCTTCTCTCTGTTCTTTAATTTGTTGACACTGGGGACAGTGTCTCATTCAAGGTGGGGAGAGTGTAGATAAAATTGGCTTTTGTAAATAATGGCATGCCTAACTCTCTTTTTCTTTTTTCTTTTTCTTTATTTTATTTTATTTTTATGTGTTTTTAGGTAGATGATTGGGTAGTTTTCTTTATAGCACCTTTTGGTCTGAATTTGCTCTGCCCTTTAATTTTAACTCAGAAATGTTGGCATGATAATCTAATATGAGTTTGAATTGTTTGTGTTATCTCTGTTTGGTTGGTTTACTTACCTGTGAGATTTGAGCCTTAAATGTGATTACATATATCAACTGATCACTTCCTTTCTGTGAGCACACACACACTTGTATTTGTTATTCCTGAATTTGCTTGATTCTTGTTTTGCATTTTATACATGTTGCATGTGATTGAGGCATAATTTTGTTTTTACATTTAAAAGCCACTTAGCCAAATAGCCAACCCATACACAATTCCCATTGTTTGTAGCCAATTTGAGCCTTTATCCCTTCTTTGTTACTTAGCTCATTACAAGCCAAAGACAGAAAAACAATGAAAAATCCCTTCTAAGAAACTAGGAGGACATGGTTTGATTGTTGGGCAAAGGTCTTAAGTGTGGGGAAATTGGGTTAAATTGAGCACTGGTATAGATTGCAAAATATTGGGATATAATTGTAATGGTAGCTTTTGTACATAAGTTGTTCTTTGTTATTTTCTTTTCCACCTCATTTTAATTACCAAAAGAATTGAGATGAGGTAATAAAAAAAAATCGAAAAAAAAAATACAAAAAATGTGAATTCTGCAAATAAAGGTTATTGGGTTCCCGGGAATTAATGTGAAAATATTTGGGAACCTTGGGAATGTTAAATTGTAAGAATTTATGGGTTATTGATCTTGGGTATTTCTATTCTCTCCATCTCTTCTCTCTCCATCTTTTCTGTAGTGATAGAAGTCATCTAGGATCGATCAAACCATGAAGTCTTAGTTTTTTAGAATTAAGTCCACTTCCCATATATGCCACACCTGTCCCAAGCCCCGTTACAACCCTGAAAAGACCTCTTGATGTCCCATGTTTGTAAAATTGCAATGTTAGGAGTATAGCAAATTTATGGAATGTGAATACTTGTGTGAATTATTCAATTGAGTGCTTAGCCAAAACACTGAGTGATTGAGAGAAAAAAACACACTGGTGAGGGCCAATCAACCAACTTTGCATAACATGAATTGATTCTCCTAACTCATGAGCTCTTCTTAATGCCAACTGATAACATGTCAAGGGTATTGTATAAATCTGACCAAGGTGTGCTGTTTTGAATAACTGTCCATCATCTGTAGATTTTATTTTTTCTCTTTTAGGACTTAGGTGTTAGATGTATTAGCCAATGCTTTGCTTTGAGAGATGCTTGGAATCATTGTTTTTGCATGAGGACATGCAATTGTTCAAGTGTGGGGATATTTGATAACGTGGTTTTTACCAATATTTTATGCCCTTAATTTGGATGATTGTATGCAATTCTTTGCTCTATCTTGGCCTTTTATTGTATTTAATACAACTTGGAATTAATCTGAGCTTAATAGAAATAAAGGCTAAAATAACAAGTTTTATGATGTTTTTACAATTCAAGGATGACCTTTGCACTTGATCTTGGATATTTTGTATTTTTAGTGCAGGTCACAGGTATTATTGAAGCTGTAGACATCAGGAACTGAGCAAGAAGCGGAGCAGTGGATTTCAGAACAGGCATCGAGCGCTCCAGCGCCCATAGCGCGCCCCAGCGCACGAGGCTCACTTAAACTCGTCACGTGCACAGCGCTGGTGCTCTAGTGAGCTATACGCGCCCCAGCGCCGCGCCGCAACTCTGTCACAGCAGAAACCCTATCTGCACGAGTTGGGGGCCCAAATTGATTAGGGTTTGGAGGCTGCTCATCTTATTTAAAGGGAGCTAATGCATCAGAAACACCTACCTCTCAACACCTCCACTTTTACATATTTTCTTTTCCTAGTTAAAGTTATTTTTGCTTCCCATTAGGATTTCCATCTTTCCTAGTTTAGCTCTAGCTCCGTCTTTTACATTTCAACGTTATTCGTCCAGCCCTTTTGGGTTTTGTAAGTACTCTTTTATCATTAATTCAGTTATTCGTTCTTCAATTCTTTCCAACTTGCATTTAATTTCTTACTTTGTTCTTTATTATTAATTGCTTTCTTTATTTCAATTTATTTCTTGCCTTTTAATTTCTTGCCATGAGTAGCTAAGTTCTTGGTGGTTTGTGAGGGTGTGAACATCATTGGGGTAAATTGAGGCTTTGTTCTTAATCTTGCATAAGTTTTTATTATCAATCCTTGGCATATAATTTGAGATCTTAAATTGTGTGTTTAATCCTTTGTCTTGGCTTACTCGATTGAGTTGGCTAATTCATTGGCATATGTTTATGTGTTAATTGATTAATTGATGCATGGCATATTAGGAATTGGTAATGAGTAATTAATTGGCTGATTAGTCTCTTTAATTAGATTAATGTGATTGGTTTTAATAATTGTTGAAAGTGGAACTAAAGGTGAGATCTCACTAATTAATCCCATTCTAGGCAATTAATCATTAGAATCACAACAAAGGAGTTAGATCTAACTCCGGCGTAATTAATCAACTCATGCATTCTTTTGTAGCCAATGATAACACCCTAATGAATGTTCCACCCCCATAAACCGCTATTTTTATTATTATTATTTTATTCCAACTTAATTATCTTGCACACAAAAAAACCCCCAAATTGTGACAAACCGTCATACAACTAGTCTTGTGCATTACTCTCTTAGCCATTCCTTGTGAGAGACGACCCTGGTTTCCACTAAACTATATTAGGGGAACTTGGTTTTAAAATAATAAAATTTATGGTTGACACGACACAACCATTAGTAATCGATTACAGAGGCCTGTAATCGATTACATCAGTACAAAAACTTCATTTTCAAGACTTTAACTCAAAATCTTTACACTTTTAAGTTATGTATTCAAACCCATTCGTTCACCACTACCCTAAACCCGATACTGAAATGTTGTGATGATGATGATGAATTATTGAGGCTGTGATTATGAATGATATGTGCCACTAACAGCGCTAAATAAGATAAAAATTGAATGAATTAAAAGATGGTTAAACGACCTGAGGAGGGGCATAGCTCGCGGGGTCGTAAATGGGAAACCTGATGAGGGGCATAACTCGCGGGGTTTCTCAGTATGGTGTCTGATGAGGGGCATAGCTCGCGGGACATCCATACTACCTATGAACATGAGTCGGGGGCCGAGCTCCAAGTGTTCATAGGTTAAAAGCTACCAAGATAAAGAGACTGTATGAGAATGATGAAATTGATATATATATTATTGGTTTATGTTGTAACTGCTTTGCACTGTTGTATGCTACATACACTGCTTATAACATGTTTTTTCACTGAGCGTATAACTCACTCATTCATACAATATGTTTTCAGATCAAGGTGCAGATCAAGGGACGAGTTCATCCGTTCCTCCGGGTTCTTAGATTTGGTGAGCCTCATGTGTAGAGGCATTATGTATTTCATATCTAGTGTATGCTCCTTATGTTACAGACATGATTCCTTGGACTAGGGTAGAGGATGAATGATGTATAAGTCTATGTAAGACTTGTTGTTGTTGTGTGGATGTGTTAGATTTTCTCATGGTTCTGTATGACATATATATAATTAAAAGTAGGGATTGTTTATGATGGTTTATGGATTAAGTTGTATGTTATGACCAGATTATATGTATGGATCTTATGTATGTGTATATGTTATTGTAGTTGTGGTTGTTATTGTTTAGCTGGATTGTCGTGTGGATTACAGGTTAAGGCTGACATGGGACTCGGTGTCCCATGTGCCGGTCACGATCCGAGTTGGGTCGTGACAAAGTTGGTATCAGAGCCTAGGTTGAGTCCTGTAACTTATGGAGCAAACTGTTTTCAATAGGGTGACAATAGTGTTAATGGTTGCCGGCCCATTTTCACAAGATTGTGACTCTAGTGAAAGCTTTTATAGGATGTCTTATGGTTTTGTCTTGATGTTTCTGTGTGGTGATCCCTTATTGTTCAGGGTCACCTCTTCTGCTGTTTTTCTGAACGCTTGTTTATTTGTGTAGCTATCTTGTTCTGACCATGCCTCATAGAAGAAGCACCCGAGGTAGACATCGTATCAACATGGACCCTCCTCCTGAGCAAGAGGATGTGGGGCTCCAAGGGGGGAATACGGATTATGACCGCGACGCGGAGATCCGGGATCTTCGTCAGACTCTGAACACTTTGATGCAGATGATGGAGAATCAGAATAATCAGAATCAGGAAAGAGAAGAAGTTCCCCCTAACCCTGAATATGAGCCGCCAAGAAGAAGACCGCAAGTCTGTGGGCCTACAGAGGTGTTGCTAGAGGCGTATCTGAGGCTTAATCCGCCAACCTTTTCTGGAGATTCCATGGGCGAAGACCGCGAGGAGTTTCTTGATAGGGCTACGAGAGCTCTACGCGCTCTCCAATGCCATGATGTGAGGGCCGTAGATCTTGTTACCTACACTCTGCAGGGCACTACAGCCCACTGGTATGAGACCTTGCGGATTGAAAGGGCGAACATGAGGAGACCACCACCTGTATGGAAAGAGTTCACAGATGCCTTCAGGGCACGATTCTTTTCAGAGAACCGAAGGGAGCTGTTGGCGGACTAGTTCCTTAAGCTGAAGCAGACACAGGGCATGTCCGTAGTTGAGTACGCTACGCAGTTTACTCGATTATGCCGATATGCACCTCATGAGATCACTCCGGAGGACCGGAAAGTGAGAAGGTTTGTGAAGGGGCTCAGGGATCTGATGCGATCCATCTTGCACAATGAGATTGGGCGGAAGACTTTTTCTCAAGTCATGGATACTGCAGTGGGGATTGAAGGCTCCCTAAAGGAAGAAAAGCCTAGTAGAGGGTTTGACAAGAAGAAGAAGACTACAGGGCAGTTCTCTGGAGGATCCAGTTCTGGTGGATCTCATGGCTACCAACATCAGAGGTTTGTACCTGGGGGTGGTTCCAACTCATCAGGATCCACTCCTAGAGAGGTGCCGATGGGGTCCAGTCTAGCAGTGCTTCTCAGTCTAGTACACATTAGCCAGATTCTCGTGCTCCTCATTGTAAGAGTTGTGGAAGGTATCATCAGGGACCCTGTCGTGTTGTGCCTCACACCTGTTATGGATGTGGTCAGACAGGCCACTTTATCAAGGATTGTCCTCGCTTTTCTGGTGGAGCTGCTAGGCCGCCTCAGGCACCGATTCTACCCACTCCATCTCTCTCAGCCATGTCTCCGGGTGGATCTTCTAGGCGTGGGGGTAGAGGACCGGCTAGAGGAAACAAAGGTCGTGGTCAGGGAGGTGGAGGAAGAGCTCAGCCTAGAGTCTTTGCGTTGACCTGTCAGGATGCTCAGGCGTCCAATGCTGTGGTGGCAGGTATAACAAAAGTTTGTTCTTCTGAAGCTTATGTGTTGTTTGATCCGGGCTCCACACATTCTTATGTGTCCCCGTTCTTTGCTTCCCGTCTTGGCGAGCAACCTGTGTCTTTGGAGGATCCTTTTTGGGTTAGCACTCCGGTCGGAGAACCTCGTATGGTTCATCTCGTGTGCAAGTCGTGTGTGGTTTCTGTGGCGGGATGGACACTTTGGCCGACCTGGTGATCCTTGATATGGTGGACTTTGATGTCATCTTGGGCATGGATTGGTTGGCTTCCTGTCATGCCTCGATGGATTGCTATGCCAAGTTGGTGAAGTTTGTCCTCCCCGATGGTTCAACCTTCGAGTTCCAAGGGGATCATTGTATGGCCCCTGCTTCTTTGATCTCGGCTATGAGTGCTATGAAGCTGATGGACCACAGGTGTCAAGGTTTTCTGGCGTCAGTGACGAACATGGAGGCTAGTGTTGTAGATGTTGGTCAAGTTCCAGTGGTATGTGAGTACCCAGATGTGTTTCCGGAGGAGTTACCGGGTATGCCACCAGATCGGGGGATAGAGTTTGGGATTGATCTAGCTCCTGATGCTCAACTAGTTTCCATTCCTCCTTACCGTATGGCTCCGAAAGAGTTAAGCGAGTTGAAGGATCAGCTGAAGGATCTTTTGGACAAAGGGTTTATCCGACCGAGCACATCACCTTGGGGTGCTCCAGTTCTTTTTGTCAAGAAGAAGGATGGATCCATGAGGCTTTGCGTGGACTACAGACAGCACAACAAGATGACGGTCCGAAACAAGTACCCTCTTCCGAGGATTGATGATTTGTTTGATCAGCTTCAGGGTGCTTGCTGTTTTTCTAAGATTTATCTGAGATCGGGTTACCATCAGTTGAGGATTAAAGAAGGAGATATTCCGAAGACGGCTTTCCGTACTCGATATGGGCATTTCGAGTTTCTTGTGATGTCTTTCGGGTTGACCAATGCCCCTGCAGCTTTTATGGACCTCATGAACCGAGTGTTCAAACCATTCTTGGATCGATTCGTGATAGTCTTCATTGATGACATCTAGGTGTACTCTAAGAGTGCTGAGGAGCATGAGCATCATCTCAGGGTTGTGCTGCAGACTCTGAGGGACCACAATCTTTATGCCAAGTGCTCTAAGTGCGAGTTTTGGCTGGATCAAGTAACCTTTCTGGGGCATATAGTGTCTAAAGATGGTATCATGGTGGATTCGAAGAAGATAGAAGCATTTCATAAGTGGCCTAGACCTGCAACGGTGTCGGAGATCCGCAGTTTCTTGGGTCTTGCGGGCTACTACCGGAGATTTGTCAAAGATTTCTCCCGGATAGAAACACCTCTCACCCAGTTAACTCAGAAGAACGCACCTTTTCTGTGGTCGGAAGCTTGTGAGTCAAGTTTTCAAAAGCTGAAGGAGGCTCTGACTACCGCTCCCGTTTTGGCCTTGCCTGCCGGTTCAGGAGGCTACTCTGTGTTTTGCGATGCTTCCCGGATTGGTCTTGGTTGTGTTTTGATGCAGAATGGGAGGGTGATAGCTTATGCCTTAAGGAAGTTGAAGAATCACAAGCAGAACTACCCCACTCATGATTTGGAGATGACAGCGGTGGTGTTTGCTCTCAAGATCTGGAGACACTACCTCTACGGAGAGACGTGTGAGATCTTCACCGACCATAAGAGCTTGAAGTACATCTTTTAGCAGAAAGACCTCAATCTGAGACAGAGGCGGTGGATAGAGTTGCTGAAGGACTATGATTGTACCATCTTGTATCACCCTGGAAGAGCAAATGTAGTCGCTGATGCTTTAAGCAGGAAGTCTATGGGTAGTCTGGCCTACATTGCTGTTGTGAAGAGACCGTTGGTTGAGGAGATCCATAGGTTGGAGTCGGAGGGCATGCACTTCGAGTTAGGGAGATCTGGAGTACTCTTAGCTCATGTGCGGGCTCAGTCCTCTTTGGTGGACTAGATTAAATCTGTTCAGCGAGATGATCCAAGGCTTGCTAAGCTAGTGTCAGAAGTCAGTGAAGGGAAGAACGTGGAGCTATTTCTAGACTCAGAGGGTGTTTTACGGTGTGGACAGCGGTTGTGCGTGCCCGATGTGGGTAATCTGAGAAGGCTCATTCTAGAGGAAGCTCACAACTCCAAGTATTCCATCCATCTAGGAAGCACGAAGATGTATCAGGATTTGAAACAGTTGTTTTAGTGGGGAGGTATGAAGCGGGATGTGGCAGACTTTGTTTCCCGGTGCTTGGTGTGTCAGCAAGTGAAGGCAGAACATCAAAGACCGGCCGGGTTGTTGCAACCGTTGGAGATACCCACGTGGAAGTGGGAGATGATCACCATGGATTTTGTGACGGGATTACCCTGCAGTTTCCGAGGCTTTGACTCCATATGGGTGATTGTAGATCGACTGACCAAGTCGGCCCACTTCATTCCGGTTAAGACGGCTTACGGAGCGCCTCGCTATGCTCAGTTGTTCTTGGAGGTGATTGTGCGACTCCATGGTATTCCCGTCTCCATCATCTCGGACCGAGGTACTCAGTTCACCTCCCGGTTTTGGCGATCCTTTCAAGAAGCCTTAGGGACTCGTCTTAATTTCAGTACGACATTTCACCCTCAGACCGATGGGCAGTCAGAGAGAACTATTTAGATTTTGGAGGACATGCTCCGAGCGTGTGTGGTGGATTTCGGCGATGGTTGGGATTCGTACCTTCCATTGATCGAATTCTCTTATAATAACAGTTATGAGGCCAGTATTGGAATGGCACCGTTTGAGGCTCTGTATGGTAGGAGATGTCGCTCCCTCATTGGGTGGTTTGAGAGTGGTGAAGCGGCTCTGTTGGGACCCGACTTGGTTCAAGATGCCATGGAGAAGGTGAAGTTGATAAGGGAAAGGCTGCAAGCGGCCCAGAGTAGGCAGAAGGCCTATGCCAACAACCGGAGACGAGATTTGGAGTTCTCGGTTGGTGACTATGTGTTTCTCTGCATTTCTCCGATGAAGGGAGTTATGAGGTTCAGGAAGAAAGGGAAGTTGAGTCCCCGTTATATCGGACCTTTTGAGGTCTTGGATCGGATTGGAGCCGTGGCTTATCATCTGGCACTTCCTCCTGAGTTATCTGCTATACACCCCGTCTTTCATGTGTCCATGTTAAGGAAGTACCTATCTGACCCCTCTCATGTACTTGAGCATCAAGTGTTACCTCTGGATGAGAACTTAGCTTTTGAGGAGGAACCCGTGGCGATTGTGGACCGTCAGGTGAGGAAGCTCCGATCTAAGGAAGTCGCTACAGTGAAAGTGGTTTGGCGGAACCACTCAGGTCCGAAAGCTACATGGGAGCCCGAGGAAGCCATGCGGGACAAGTATCCGCACCTCTTTCATGTTTAAGGTAATCTCTTTTCCCTTCTGTGTTTGAATTCGGGGTCCGAATTCTTTAAGGGGGGAAGATTGTAATACCTTGGGTAGTCTGAGTAAGAGATCATGGTACACCCGGGGAGATAGGAACACGTGGGCCCCACCTCCCCACCCTTTTTCTTCTTTTCTTTTCTTTTCTTTCTCTTTCCCTCACTCTTCTCACGTGTCTCTCCCCCCTCTCATTCCTCTTCTTTCTTCTTCTTCCTCCCTCTCAAATCTCTCAAATCCCTCACCCAATCTTCATCAATCTTCAAGATTCAAGCTAGTATAGCTCATCTAGTATATTGTGGGTAAGTGTAGTGTATTTCTTTTTCTCTCTTGGTGTATTTTCTCTCTATTTTTCGGAATTGGGGTTTTAGGGCTTAAGATTGGGGTTTTTGATTTTGTTGTGAGATTGAGGTTTGTGATGTGTTCTCTAGGGTCTCAACCAACTAGGGAAGTTCCGGGGAACTCATCCTAGCTCCGGGTGGAGTCTTGGAGCTCATTGGAGTAATTTGTGAGTAATGGGTTATTTGTGGTTTATGAATGATTTTGATTGAATATGTGAATTTCTTGTTATGATAGTTGATAGGGACTGAGATTGGTTGATATATGATTGATATTGCATGTTGGTTGTGTTTGATTTGGATGGGTTGTGGTGAAAATGTGGATTTGGAGATGATTTTCGCGAAGTTTTCTGCAGGATTTCGTCTCTGATCCAGGCTGTAATCGATTACAGCGATTTGGTAATCGATTACTGTAATCGATTACCAATACTCTGTAATCAATTACCACGGGTTTGTAATCGATTACAGACTGCCTATTTTCGCAAAAATTTTCTTCAGAACGAAATTTGAAGCTGGTAATCGATTACAGAGGCCTGTAATCGATTACATCAGTACAAAAACTCCATTTTCAAGACTTTGACTCAAAATCTTTACACTTTTAAGTTATGTATTCAAACCCATTCGTTCACCACTACCCTAAACCCGATACTGAAATGTTGTGATGATGATGATGAATTATTGAGGCTATGATTATGAATGATATGTGCCACTAACAACGCTAAATAAGATAAAAATTGAATGAATTAAGAGGTGGTTAAACGACCTGAGGAGGGGCATAGCTCGCGGGGTCGTAAATGGGAAACCTGATGAGGGGCATAGCTCGCGGGGTTTCTCAGTATGGTGTCTGATGAGAGGCATAGCTCGCGGGACATCCATACTACCTATGAACATGAGTCGGGGCCGAGCTCCAAGTGTTCATAGGTTAAAAGCTACCAAGATAAAGAGACTGTATGAGAACGATGAAATTGATATATATATTATTGGTTTATGTTGTAACTGTTTTGCACTGTTGTATGCTACATACACTACTTATAACCTGTTTATTCACTGAGCGTATGACTCACCCATTCATACAATATGTTTTCAGATCAAAGTGCAGATCAAGGGACGAGTTCATCCGTTCCTCCGGGTTCTTAGATTTGGTGAGCCTCATGTGTAGAGGCATTATGTATTTCATATCTAGTGTATGCTCCTTATGTTACAGACAGGATTCCTTGGACTAGGGTAGAGGATGAATGATGTATAAGTCTATGTAAGACTTGTTGTTGTGTGGATGTGTTAGATTTTCTCATGGTTCTGTATGACATATATATAATTAAAAGTAGGGATTGTTTATGATGGTTTATGGATTAAGCTGTATGTTATGACCATATTATATGTATGGATCTTATGTATGTGTATATGTTATTGTAGTTGTGGTTGTTGTTGTTTAGCTGGATTGTCGTGTGGATTACAGGTTAAGGCTGACATGGGACTCGGTGTCCCATGTGCCGGTCACGATCCGAGTTGGGTCGTGACAATATAAAATAAATAAAAGTAAAATTAGAGAATAACATAGAGATGACTCACTATCACCATTAAACAAAAAAAAAAGTAGAGCAGAGATCCAAAAATATCACCCTCATCTTCAACCACCTTCATTCATCATCATGATCAACACCACAATCAAAACAAAAAAAATAAAATAAACATAAACAAAAATAGAGAAGAACATAACTCGTCATCACCATTGAACATAACAAATAAAAAAAGAGTCAAGAATTAGAGAGATGAACAAAATAAAAAAATCAGAATTAGAACAAAATAAAGAAATGAACAAAAATAAAAATATAAAAGAACAGTAAGAGGACTCACCATCACCTAAACATAACAAAAAAAAAAAGAGATAGAAACAAAGAAGCAAGTGTATCACTCCATCTTGAACCTCCTTCATTCATTATCATCATCACATTTTCACTATTAACCTACAAAAAAAAGAATAAGAACATAAAAATAAATAAATAAACAAAAATAAGAATTAAGAAGAACAAAAAGAGGGTTCACCATCACCGTTAAACAAAGCAAAAAAAGAGAGTAGAGAAACAAAAATATCATCTTTATCTTCAACTTCATTCATTCATCATCACCATTCACCAAAACCACTTTCACCATCAACCTACAAAAAAATCATAATCGGAATAAGAAAACAAAGAAGAATAAAGAGAAAGTAATATCCAAAACTAAAGAGAGAAAGTAATCAAAAAGAGAGAGTTCTTGTAGAATGATTTTTTATAAATGTAATTTTAAATCTTATTTATAATAAAAGTAAGATAATTAAATATATGTAATCAATTCACCACTTAATTCTCACCATTATTTTTCAATTACCTAATGAAATAAAATGAAAAGACAAGTTCTTATAATCTAAATTATTCACTTATTTATAATATAAATGTTAATAAAATAAAAAAGTTAGTTGTTAAAGTAGCCATTAATTAAATCTAAGAATATGATATGAAATAAAAGAAATGATGATTAAATATGTGTAACTAACCCACCACTTAATTTTCATCATTACTTTTTAATTACCAAACGAAATCAAACTGTAATACCTCGGGTATTCTGAGTTAGTTTGAGTAAGAGATCACGGTACAACCGGGGAGATAGAACCACGTGGGTCCCACCTCCCCACCCTTTTTCCTTCATTTTCCCCTTTCTCCCCTTCATTTCCCGTAACCCCTCTTTCCCTCTCTTCCCACATTCTTCTTCTTCGTCATCTCTTCTCTCCATTCTCTAATCTCTCACCCAAACCCCATAAATCTTCAACATCAATTTATCAATCATCATCTAGTGTATTGTGGGTAAGTGTAGAGTATTTCTTTCTCTCCATTGGTGTATATTTCTATCTATTTTTGGATTGGGGGTTTAGGGTTTACATTAGGGGGTTTTTGATTTTGTGTTGAGATTGAGGTTTGTGATGTGTTCTCTAGGGTCTCAACCAACTAGGGAAGCTCCGGGTACCTCATCCTAGCTCCGGGTGGTGTCTTGGAGCTCATTGGAGTAATTTGTGAGTAATGGGTTATTTATGGTTTATGTTTGATTTTGAATGACTTTGTGAATCTCTTGCTATGATAGTTGATAGGGACTGAGATTGGTTGATATATAACTGATATTGTATGTTGGTGGTGTTTGATTTGTATGGGTTGTGGTGAAAATGTGGATTTGGAGATGAATTTCGCGTGATTTTCTGCAGATTTTCGTCTCTGACCCAGGCTGTAATCGATTACAGCGAATTGGTAATCGATTACTGTAATCGATTACCAAGATCCTGTAATCGATTACTGTAATCGATTACCACGGGTTGGTAATCGATTACAGACTGCCTATTTTCGCAAAAATTTTCCTTCAGGACGAAATTCGAAGCTGGTAATCGATTATAGAGGCCTGTAATCGATTACATCAGTACAAAAACACTATTTTTAAGACTTAAACTCAAAATCCTTATACATTTAAGTTATGTTTTCAAATCCATATGTTCACCACTACCCCAAACTTGACACTGGATTGTTATGATGTTATTATGACGATGATGCGAATATGATGCGATGCACGATTACGAAACGGTATTAATTAAAGGATGATTAAATGTTGGTTGGCTCGGCCTGAGAAGGGGCATAGCTCCCGGGGTCGAGTTTGATAAGTCTGAGGAGGGGCTGGGCTCCCGGGACTAAAGATCTGAGGAGGGGCTGGGCTCCCGGGATCTCTAATAATGAATACACTAATAACAATAATACATAAGACAAATTGCGGAATGTGTGGTATGGTGATTATGTGATGGATTGCTATGACTGTATATATATGATTATGATATTGCTGCATAAACTGTTTTTAATCTATTATTCACTGAGCGTATGACTCACCCATTCATACAAACCATTTTCAGATTCAGGTGCTGATCAGGATGCGAGCCCTTCCGTTCCTCCAAGCTCTTAGTTTGGTGAGCCTCGATGTTTAGAGGCGTTATGTTATTTATTATGTCAGTAGGATGCTCCATAGGTTTACAAACAGGGTTGTCTAAATTTATGTATGTGTTGTAAGTCTAATTAAGACTTGTGGATCTTATGTTGGATTATGTTAGCTTATGGATTAAGCAGGATGTTATGATCATATATTATGTATTATGGATTTAGGGGCGACGCCTTGAGAACCCCATTATGCGTATGGATTTTATGTATGTATGCATGATAAAGTAGTTGTGGTTATTATTGTTTAGCTGGATTATTGTGTGGATTACAGGTTAAGGCTGACATGGGACTCGGAGTCCCATGTGCCGGTCACGATCCGAGTTGGGTCGTGACACAAACGAAAAGGTAAACTTTCATGAACAATGTAGAACTTAACTTTAGTATATATATATATATGTAAGATCAAAATAACAATTTTATTAAAGATTATAAGTGGAGGCGGATCTATAAACAATAATAGTAGCTTTGAGGTTATAATTAATCAAAATACATGTGTGAATCACTGTTCTGAAAACCGGACTGGACCGGCCGGTTTGACCGGTTGAATCTGGAATCGGACCCTTGTCCAGTCCGGGAGGGGCTTAAGAAACCGGGATTTTAAAAATAAGTCAAAAACCGTGAAAACCGGTCAAAAGCCGGTAAAATCCGAGAAAAACGGTTAAAAATTGGTAAAAACCGGCTGAACCGGTCAAGTAATATAAAAATAAAAAATTTGATTTTTTGAAATTTAATAATTATTTTACAATAAAATACAACATAAAATATAATTTAATTACTAAATTAAGGACTAATAAAATCTAAATCTATTAAATGCTTTATATTTCAACTTTCAATCAATATTTTATATATACTTTAAATTTTTGTTAGCATATAATTCATCTTATGTCTACATATTGGTATATAAATATATATATTTTATACATATTTTATTATATCTGGTTGAACCACCGGTTGAACCGGTTGAACCTCTAAACCTTTGAACCTTTCTCTCGATCGGTTCAATGTCCGGTCCGGTTTTCAGAACCTTAGTGTGATCCTATTGAATCACACTTTATAAAATAAGATAATGTAAATTCATTAATAAGATAATACATCATTATAAAAACTAACTACTCCCTCCGTCCACTTTTATTTGTCTTTCTAGGAAATTTATTTGTCCATTATTATTTGTCATTTTAGATTTTCAAGGAAACATTTATAATCTTTTTCCAGTTTTATCCATACATACACTCTCTTTTTTATCTCTTACAATTATTATTGCACAAAAAATTATAAGGATAATTTTGTCATTATATATTTACTTCTATAGAAATTTGTGTGTTTTAATCACCTCCTTAATAAGTGTGCAATACTCTAAAACGTCAATTAATATTGGATGGAGGGAGTATTAAATAAATAATATAATTCAATAATAAAAATCTGAACATATATAAAGATATATATTGTAGATTCATTGATCAGTGAAAGTATTAGTTTAAAATCTAAATATAAAAATTGATATAATATTTTATTATTATTAATTCATTAAATTAAAAAATGTTGAGAATGGACACAATTTTATAAGAAAATATCTTATTATTTTTTATAAGCGTATTATAACTTTTTGGGTTAAGAATATGTGATTTTTCTTTTAATTTGTTTCATGTATTTTATGTTTTATAGTTTAATATTTATGTACTATTATCACACAAAAAAAAATTAAAGATGAAGAGTTAAGTGAAAAATATGTTCATATTTTTTAATTTGATTATAACTTAAAGTGTAACATAAATTTAATTATTAGCAATTATGAAGAAGTGACAATTTATTAACTAATTATGAAGAAGTGATATTATTTTTTATTATTAATCCATTAAACTAAAAATATTAATAAAATTTTGTAAGAAAAATTCTAAGTATGCCACATCATCAAATATACAATAAAAATGAATATGAATGTGTCACCTCATATATATGTGCATAACTCATCTTTAGTATTATATATAAGATATAAGATTGTCTAAAATATATGAATATGTATTTGATTCATTATTAAAAGTTGGTAAGTCTGAAAGGTTAATGAAGTTAGATATGTATCTTTTAGTATTTATGAAAAGTTAATGAATGTATATATAGCCAAGTTTAACAACTATAAAATAATTGAATTAATAAAGCTAGGTGTTCATGAAAGGTTAACGAAGGTATGTATCCTTTAGTATTATGAAAAGTTAATAAACAATATCCCTCATTCAAGAGCATATGTCATTTTAAAAGGTATTGAAATATCATATTTAAAATATTTAGATACATAGCTAAACTGACAATATTGATAAACTAATATTGATAAACTTTCATTTAACTTCTTGTAAACATATTTCAAAACACTTAAAATAAGTATTTTTATTATTATATGTTCAAATATAAAATAGGGTTTAATTTTCATTCATTGATGAGTACCATTCTTTTACACAGTCATCCAATCATGTGTTGTCACGTCAGCCATGATTGTATTTTCTCTCTCCCACTACTTGAAAAGTCATACAAATAGAATGTTTTGATAGGATGACAGTGTAAAATACATTTACACTATCAGTGTATTAAAATTAAACTCTATAAAATAACTTATTTATAAGTGACTTTTACATGAAAACTTAAATAATATATTTACCTAAAAGGAACTTAAATTCTACACAGTGTGATTGTAAAATAAGAAAAATGATTTTCCTAAATTTTTAATCTTGAATAATCATATTGTCACTTTTATATTTTAAGGATCTATTTTGTCCACCATCTTAAATCTTAAGGGATCATATTATTATTTTTGTATTTTGAGATATTGTTTTATCTATATTTTTTATCTTGAGAGACTAAATGAGTTATTTACACTATAATTTATGTTCATAAAAGAGAGTGATAATATAACACATCAATATATAGAATGAGAATGATATGGACCTTAACTAAATTTTCATTTATACCAATCTATTTGTACCTTTATATTTACCTTTCATAAATACCAAATTAAAGTTTATTAATTCAGCGTTCAATAACCTTTCATCAATACCAATTAAATCTTAACCCTATGTTGTGCGCTCCCTCCATCTTCCAAAGTGGTATATATATATATATATATATATATATATATATAATGGATACAAATATGCACTAGTTAGGAAGATTGAAAAGTTAATTTTGGCAAACACTTCTGTTTCTATTCTTGATCGAGGATGCAGGTTCATCATATTCATTAATATTTAATAATCTCTTTTTTCATAGATTATATACTTCTTCAACCAAATAATTGTCTAACTATAGTTATGCACGATATTAAAAAATGATTAAGATCACATTGACTAAAGATAAATTTATATGGTAGGACGACTTCGATACCATTTACCAAAATCATTTATTGGGAGTATTAGTAAAAAATAATTAATAATATTGTCTAAGTTTTTTGAATGAATAGTAATTTGAAAAAAAAATTGCTTGTTGAACAATTTTTTTTTTTTAGTAATAGATATTGAACAATTATATTGCTCTAGATGCAATATTCATATATTCATGTCCTTGCTCTATAATCTAATAATTCCTTCATCAAATACTAGTTGTCACAATGAAAAATAGACTTATTCTAGTAAATTACAAAATTACTATATTTGAACGTAATATTTGTGTTGATATGACAACATATGTTGATTCAATAAAGTAATAGAATTTATTCATTTCCCAACATGTCAGATAGTTTTAGATAAATGGGACATATTACAATGATCAATAATCTATATATTAAAATAGTTTCTCCTAAATTAACTAGCTCAATTTTAATTCAGTCAACTCCCTTTCATTTGTCAAGGAGATCGATATTGATCTACAGTAAATGCATTATTATTCATATACAATAGATGAAATGTTTGTATAATTTTTAAATTTTGACATGAATTTGGAAAAAAGGATTCTCTAATGGTTGTGTGCTAGATTGCCGTAATGAACATTTAATATTTTTGTACATATATTAAAAAATTTAATAAATATTCTTATTTTTTTACATATTAAAATAATTAAATTATTTTTGGTATCTTAATTAACCTTTTTTTTTTATCAAACCACTTTACTAGTACACTACTAAAAAAGTAAGGGATATAATACATAAAAGGATATTAAATTTATATTAAAATTTGAAAATAATAATTATTATAAATTATTTTTCTCCCTTAAACGTCTATTATTTTTAAATGAAGGGAATAATTTAGGTGATACTCTTTATTGGGCCAAGTAATTAAGAGCAAGCATGAAAATTGTGTTAGGTCTATTTTTGGAACTTGACCTCATATCAAAGAAGGTTATGTTCTTCACTAATAATTGTTAGATCATTTTAGTATATTTACCATTATATTCATTATCCTTGATGACAATGTTAAAGGGATTAATAATAGTGTATGCAATATAACGTTGTATTTGTTTTGTGTTTCTCTCAATTAATAAAATTGATTTGTTATCTTGGGTAGTGTTTGTTTTAAAATTGATACAATACACTACAGAAATACAGATATAGTACAATATAATATAGTGAGTTTTGTGTATTTTGTTTTGTGTTTGTTTTAGTCTGTACAGAATAAATTTGTATTCATATTTATACAAAATTTTATTTTGGAGCTTTGATAAAAAATGAGAAGGACAAACGATGGAATTATGGATTAATAATAGGGGTAAACTTTGAACAGATTGAATTTTCATTAAAATTTCTGTATCAGCACCTATATTTTATGTACCTACTCTTAGTGTAGACACAAAATATAAAAAAATATGTACAAATACAGTCTATCTTATATGTGTCTGTACTAAACAAATATGTTATTTTCTTGTTCTGTATTTTATGTGTTATACACGGTAAAATAATGCTATCTAGCTTGTTGTTCCTTGATTGCCTCTCTCTATGAGGTTTTTGGGTTGTTGTTTTATTTAATTTAAAAAAGTCATGATATCAAAAGGGTAATTGTATACATTAAAGTATTGTGAAAGTTTGGTATGATGAGGGAAATATGTTGTATTGTTTTCAATTTCTTTAATTTTTATTAATTCTAGTTTATTTCAAATTTTATATACCTATATTATTAAGTATAGAATCTTTTTCTTGTCTTTGAGAGATAAATATACTAATAATAAAAGCAAGAAATTATTTATTATTTTTGAATTATTTCACAAAATTCACACAATTTCATAAAACTCCTATTTTTCTCATATTACAAATCACACTTGTTATATGTAGAAGTTAGGTTCCATTTAGGTAAATATTTTAAAACTAATTATTGAATTATTTCTTAAAACTTACATCAATGAAAATATTTATCAAAGAATTAATAACTAATCTTTTTCTCATTTTACAATCGCACTTGTTATTTGTAGATTTTAGTTTACATTTAGGTAAATATTTTATTTAAGTTTCTATATGTAAAAGTAAGTTATAAATAAATTATTTTATATTTGAAACATAATAATTAAAACACTTATTTTAAGTGATTTAAAAAATGTTTATGAAAAGTTAAATGAATGTTTACCAATCTTTATTTATCAATATTGTCAGTTTAGTTATGTATTTAGTTATGTATTTAAATATTTTAAATCTGATATTTCAATATCTTTTAAAATGACATACATATGCTCTTGAATGAGAGTTTATTTTTTACCAACTTTTTGTAATACTAAGGGTCACGTATCTTCACTAACCTTTCAAGAACAACTACTTTTATTAATTCAATTGTTTTATAGTTGTTAAACTTAAGTATATAGACTTTCATTAACTTTTTATAAATACTAAGTGGTACATATCTAACTTCATTAACCTTTCATAAATATCAACTTTTAATAATGAATCTTCATACCTATATATATATATTTCCTCCATCTTGCAAAGTTGCTTACTATCATTACAAAAAGATACAAAAATCAATTGAAAAGTATTGACATAGTCCTTGTTATAAAGTGATGGCAAAGTTAATTATGGCAAACATTTTTTCAGTTGTTCTTTTGATAACAGGTTCATCTCATACTCAGCTTTTTCTTACGTTTAAAAAAATATTCATTTTTCTTTCCTTTTTAAGAAAATGTGTATATTAATTGAGTTTCATTGATATCTACTGTTAGTGCAAAAGAAGTTTATACTTTTGACACTCACTCACGTAATACCGTATAAGCAAAAGTGATATTTTTAAATATGTAGTGAGTATGAAAATCAATTACTTTTCATATATGCACTAGTTGCATATGAATGTAAAACTATTTAATACAGACATTGCATGCTAGTTAATCTCTTATTAACATATTCTTATCCTTACTATATATGTTATATACAAGACTAAAAAACTCAAGAGTTCACCTAAACTTATGAATCTTAAACAAACATAAAAAATATAACTCAATTTATAAGTTAATACAAGAGTTTAATAACCTTAATTTTTTGAATACACAATGTTCTAAATCAAAAACTATATTCCGATCTTAGCTTAACTAATTAGTTATATTTTAATATTTAATTTGTAGCTATCTCGATGACAAGTCAAGTGGTTGACGCTAGCTCCGAATTGGTGTATGACATTAATTGCAAAGATCCAGGCTATAATATCGAATGTATGCAATATTGCATAGACAAACATGGTTACACGGCTAGGGGATCTTGCCTGTATAACAATTATTGTTATTGCATCAATGTTTAACCATAATAGACCTCATGGATCTTGCACTTATATGGAGGGTCTCATTATTATGTAGTTCTTGATAGCAATGTCGAAGAGGTAATTAATGATGATGTTATGTGATATAGATAAACTTGTGATTTATTTATATTATATGTATCTCTTGGGTTCTCTTATTGATTATGTTTATTTGCCTTTTTTCTTTTATAATTATAGAGATGTTTTTTTTTTTTGTCTATCTTGTTGTTCCTTGCTCACCTTTCTCTTCGAGGGATTTGAGGTGTTCTTTTATTGAATAAAAAAATGTTGTAATCATTGGAAGTGGTAATGAAACTTTGAAGAATTTCCATTTGTTGAATATTGTATATGTTACTTGTCTCGTGGAGAGATAAACATATTTAATTTAATTATATATCCAAAATAAAAGTTAGAGGTAAGGTAACTTTATGAATTTAACTTAATATTTCTATGTGATAATTTGATCAGGGGTTGACTAATTGTTAAATAGAAAAAGTGTTAGATTATCAAGGGATTGGAGTCTGGCAATTTATAATTCATTTATTGAATTGATGTTTTAAAATACAAAGGCAAGCAATTGAAATTTTAATTTCAGAAAGTAACATGAACCCCAATACCTTAACTCCTTGTTCATTTGAATTTCAATCAAACTTTCACTGCTATTTTATATTCTACATTCCTGCACTTTTTAAATTCTCATTCACAATATTCTATTTGGTTTGTCTAGTTAAAAACTTATTCTAAGAAATTTTTGTTCGGATCTTTAATCCTCGTGGGAACGATACCCACTCACCGTGATTTTATTACTTGTACGATTCGGTGCACTTTTCGAAGCCCTATCAAGTTTTTGGTGCTGTTGGGGGATTAATTGTGATTGACAATATGAGTAATTGGTTGGGTTTCAAGATTAGATTTGTTTTATTTTTCTTTATATTTTTCTTTTCTTTTCATGGATGACACTTATTGTGAAGTATGTGGGAGTTTCTCACATCAATTGGCTCAATGTCCACTCATATTTCCTTATTGTGATATTTGTTCAAGTACAACTACTAGAAACATGCGGATTATCGACGGACAGTTTACATACCGTTATCGGCGGATTTATCGATGGATTTTGAATGGGCGGGATTTTTTAATTATTAAAAATATTTATCGAGGGATGTTTTGGAAATCATCCCTCGATAATTTGTTCCCGCACAAACCAATTTTTTTTTTGTTCAGATTGGTTTTATCGACGGATGAAGATGAAAATATCCGCCGATAAAACCCTAAACCCTAACCCTAACTATTAATTATCGGCGGATATCATCCGCCGATAATGACCTAAACCCTAAACCCTATACTGCGAATGAAAATATCGACGGATAAATATAATTTCATCCCTCGATAAATGAAACACACTGCTTCATTTAATCGGGTGTCCATTATCGAGGGATATTATCGACGGATGGTTTAAAACCATCCGTCGATAATCCGCGAATATGAGGAGACATCGTCTCCTCCTTCCTCATTTCGCGAACTGTTCACTCTCTCTCTCTTCTCTGCTCTCTCTCTCTCTCTCCGCCGCGATAATGGCCATTTCTGCCGCCGTCCGCCGCCCATTCACCACCGGGAAGTGCCAACATGTTAGTCTATCTTTCCTCTACATTTTAATCGGTTTAGAATTTTTGTTTGACCTCTCTAATGAGAACTCATTGTTTTTAACTCTTTGTCCGCCGCCCACCGCCGCTCACGAACTGCTGGCCGCCGCCCACCAGAGCATCTCTCCTTGGTCTTCAAATAGGTATTTTTTCTTAATTTTTTTTAGTATTTTTCGTATTTTTATATATTTTGTTGATTATTTTTTTTACTTTTTCTATTTAAAAATATTAATATATTTTTCTGTTTATAATTTTATAATATTTTAAAATTAATTTATTTCATTTATAATTTTATAAAAAAAATTTTAAAAATTGCTTATAAAATTTTTTTAAAAACTATTTTTAAAAATTATATTAAAAAGTTTACAAATCTATTTTTAAAAAAGTTATTAAATTCTATAAATAAAAAAATAAGTTTTTAAAAATGTGTTTTTGAAAAATAAGTTTTTGTAAAAACATTTTTAAAATAATCATAGTTTGTAAACTTTAAAAAAAAGATAGATTTAACAAACTTATATGTTATTTAAAGTAAGTAATTGTTCAATAACAAATATATTATTTAAATGATATATATGAGAACAGTTTTTGATATATTCGGGCGATTGGAGCTTACGGTTTTTAGGAGCTTACGTTTATATTAGGTATGTTTATTTATTAATTTTAATGACATGATTATGTTGTTACTGTTGCAAAACCTTAGGGTAGATGACTTAGTCTGAGACCGGTCCTTGAACTACGACAATATTGGTTGATTGATTTGTAAATTAAATGGGAAAGTTTGTTTAAAATTAAGGGGGAGACTCTGTCAAAATTTTGTAAAGTTAAAATTTTGAGAAATTAAATAACCGTTGTTAAATTATCTAAAATTAAGGGAAACTCTATCGAAATTTTGTTTGAGTAAAAATTTAACAAACTTGTAAAAATCATTAGTGTCGTATTAATGGTGAATTTAGATTAACTAAAAAACTATTATTAATTACTCCTAGTTAAACTTCTCATTTTAGGATTCTCCAAATATTTCAAGGACAATGTCATCAACAAATAGATCATGGATGTATGATAGGTTACACCTGAATAAGGGGGGAATTAAGCCGGAATTCTATGCTGGAGTTGAACAGTTTGTGGGGTTTGCTTCTATGTCTCAACAATTTAGGTCTGAGGGAAAAGTCAAATGTCCATGTGCCAAGTGTGTTTGTAGGTTTTTCTATGATTTTGACACGATTAAGGTTCATCTGTACAAAAAGGGATTTATGGATAATTATTATGTATGGACAGTCCATGGGGAAGTAGAGTCAGTACATGATCAGTTTGTCGGAGGTAGTTCAAGTGGGTTTGATGGTGAACTATATGGGGATCGTAATTTCAACTGGGGCGGTGATAATCGTGGGTGTTATGAGGAAATGATCCATGATGCCTTTGGGGGGCAACATGATCAAGATTATAATGAACCCATAGAGGAGGAACCAAATCCTGAAGCGCATGGTTTTTTTTCTTTGTTAGAATCTGCAAAGACACTCATTTGGGAGAGTTCAGCCCTTTCTTAGTTGTCAGTGGCAGTTAGGATGTTGTCTATCAAGTCTGAGGCAAACCAGAGTCAAAGTTCTTTTGATCAATGGGCAACTTTAATGAGTGATGCTAATCCACGAACAGAGTCAATTCCTAGGGACTATTATAGGGCAAAGAAGTTAGTTTCAAAACTTGGGTTGAAATCAGAGAAAATTGATTGTTGCATTAACGGTTGCATGAACGGTCGCGAACCCCAATGCCCGTTCCTCCGCCGTATCTGCTGCAACAGCTGGAGGAGTATCAGCATCCAGCAGCGACGCTGAGGTCCGTGACCAGGTTCACCAGATGAACCTGGAGCTACAGACCCAGGTCCAGGAGCTGCAGGTGTGTAACACCCCACTACTTAGGGGTGTCCGTGCGAAGGGCACTATCCTAACGAACACGCTACTAGGGCATAGAATCTAAATAATATCATAAATCATAAATACGTGAACTAATAACTGTATAACTGATAACTGAAATAACTGTTTAACTGCTGAGAATACTGAAAATATATGAGTTACAAAGTTAAACTGATATCTGAAACATAACTAAAAAGTAACCTGCCTCTAAAGTCTGGAGCAAACTATTACAACTGAAACTAAACTGTCTATGAAACTAATAACTGGAATAAACATAATCAATAACTAAGACTCCACGATCAAAGCGGAGCTCACCCAAGATAATAGTTGTGCGACCTCTAGTGGATCAACGGCTCCTCGTCTGCTGCAGGATCGTACTCTGCAATATGGTTGATGAGGGGTGAGTCATCGAGTCAGTGATGGGGAACATGCATGCAATGCAACATTCATAACATATATATCACAAACTAGCATGTTATCAACCATACAATCAATATCTTGTCGAGCTGTCACACTAAAGCCTGCATACCAAGCCCTTTACTGTAAACTATATCTGAAATCTGTCACCCAGTGCTCAACATAGGCATAATCAAATCTGACTCAACGTGCAGCATGAGTTTACTCATAACTGACCAACGTGGGGTATAACTGTATCTGTAACCAAGCCATCCGATATCCAGGATCGGAACGTACTTGGCTGGCTCGGGCAATTCACCGTTAATTAGTAAACCATACTAAGATACCGGGACTGACCACCGGCCATAGCGTCTGACGTATACTAATCAGGGGCGGCGTAACTACTCTAGACAGTCAGCACATAACTCACTCCAGCAATCATACATGTCATGAATTCTACTTATAGTCTATTTATCTGTCTTGTATTTATCCTAATCACATGTTATATCATAAACCAATAAACAACCAACCAATCAGCAAATCATATACACGACATACATAGCATAAAAACATAAGTCTCTACTATTATACTCTAACCACCTAACATGTTACTACTTCTACTACTACTCTAATACAAACACATGCATAATAACCTTATTATTATCTTTCCTAATTATCTAATTATCAAACATAAATATATGCCATAAATGTTACACTACATACAAGACCTCCACTCACCTGGACACTCCTGATACTGAGAAGCACCGTCAGCTCCGCTCTGGCCAGCAACACTGCGTTCGCACCTGAAGTGCAAAAAGGACCCATTAGGACCCCTGAAGAAAAGAAAACAAAACTTGAACTGAGGACGCGACTTTCACGCTCACTAGCGCGCCTCTCTTGGCCGCTAGCGCGCTTCGCGCAGGAAGGGCAGAAATGCCCGCTCTTACTCACCGTCGGGAACTTTGCTCGTACTGAGAAATCCCCAAGGCATCAGAACCTCACTCCGACAGAGTTTCCCTTATAAAGAAAGAACGCCCAAAAGCACTGCTCTTGAAAAAGGCGGAAGAAGGAGGTGTGAAGAAAGAGCTTGACTACTACTCCTATATACAGGGTGAGAAGGGAGGCTGACAACATGTTGCAACCAATGTGGGACTCGACTTGGTCACTAGTGACTACAACATGGTCGCTAGCGATCAGCTTCTCGCTAGCGGGCTCTGACAGCTCGCTAGCGAGCCCCCTCTGACAGCAACTTGCTGACGCGTTTTTGACGTGTCCTAAAGAGAGTCCTTCCCAAGGGATACTGTGATACGGGGTATCACAATCTTCCCTCCTTTTAAGGATTTGGTCCTCAAATCCAAACTAATCGTAAAGAAAAGAAACACTAGAAACACATATAAAAGCTTACCTCTTGGATCAAAGAGATACGGGTACTTCACCCTCATTGACTACTCTGTTTCCCACGTGGCTTCGTCTCTAGAGTGATTCCTCCAGATGACTTTGACTAGAGGTACCTCTTTTGAACGAAACTTTCTGATCTGATGGTCAACGATGGCTACTGGCTCCTCCTCATAACCCAAACTCTGATCAAACTGCACCGGCTGTGACCTCAGAACATGAGACTCATCTGGAACGTACTTCCTCAGCATCGACACATGGAAGACTGGATGAACCGCTGCTAACTCAGCTGGAGGGCTAACCGATAGGCCACCTTGCTCACCCTCTCTGTAATCTCATAAGGTCCGATATAGCGAGGGTTCAGCTTTCCCCGCTTACCAAACCTCACTACCCCATTCATCGGGGATACTCGCAGAAACAATTGATCCCCGACTGCAAACTCCAAGTCGCGTCTCCTCTTGTCTGCATAGGCCTTCTGTCGAGAATGGGCAGCTGTCAAACGCTCTCTGATCAACCGTACTTTCTCCAAGGCATCCTGAACCAGATCTGGATCTACCACCTGAGCCTCTCCTGTCTCGAACCAACCGATGGGTGAACGGCAACGCCTCCCACATAAGGCCTCACAAGGAGCCATCTGAATACTAGCCTGATAACTGTTGTTGTATGCAAACTCAACCAACGACAACTGCTCATCCTAGGAACCACCAAAGTCTAAGGTGCATGCCCTCAACATATCCTCCAACGTCTGGATCGTGCGCTCCGACTGACCATCAGTCTGTGGGTGGAAAACTGTATTGAGATCCAACCTCGTGCCTAAAGCCTGATGCAAGGCACGCCAAAACCTAGATGTGAACTGTGACCCTCGGTCTGATATGATGGAAATCGGAACCCCATGCAACCTGACAACCTTGTCGATGTAGAGTCGAGCATACTGTGTAGCCGTAAACGCAGTCTTCACTGGAATGAAGTGAGCTGACTTCGTGAGCCTGTCCACTATAACCTAGATAGCGTCGAAGCCCCTCAGTACCCGTGGCAACCCCGTGACAAAGTCCATAGCTATCCTCTCCCACTTCCACTCTGGCAGTGGAAGGTTCTGAAGCATCCCCGCTGGTCGCTGATGTTCAGCCTTGACCTCCTGAAACACCAAACACCGGGTCACGAACACACCTACATCCTTCTTCATAATGTGCCACCAATACAACGGCCTGAGGTCCTTGTACATCTTAGTCGACCTTGGGTGGACCGAATAAGGCGTACAATGAGCCTCTCTCAAAATGGTGTCCCGCAAATCTCCTATGTCTGGTACACACAACCTATCACCGATCCTGAGCACTCCCTCGGAATCCATTGTGAAATCTGTGCACTCCCCTCTCTGGACCTTCTCTCTGAGCTCCACCATCCCCGGATCCTCCGATTGACGTTGCTTTACCAGCTCTGCAAACGTTGATCGGATGCTGACATGGGCCAAGAGCGCCACAGATCCTCCTACCTCGAACCACACACCCTCAGACTCCAACCTCTGAATCTCTCCTACCATGGGTCTCCTCTCTGGCGCGACGTGGGCTAAACTCCCCTGCTATCTCCGCTCCTCCACCACGGGATTCCTACTCAAAGCATCTGCCACCATGTTCGCCTTCCCCGGGTGATACTTGATCGAACAATCATAGTCGCTAAGCAGCTCCAACCACTGCCTCTGTCTCAAGTTCAGATCCTTCTGCTCAAAGATGTACTTCAGACTCTTGTGATCCGTGAAGATCTCACATGTGTCCCCATATAGGTAGTGCCTCCAAGACTTCAGGGCGAAGATCACTGCTGCCAACTCCAAATCATGTGTGGGGTAGTTCTGCTCATGCTTCCTTAGTTGCCTGGACGCATAAGCTATCACCTGACCCCTCTGCATCAGCACACACCCTAACCCAACTCTGGATCCTTCACAGTAAACCACAAAATCTCCGCTCCCTGATGGCTGAACCAACACCGGTGCCGTAGTCAAACTATCCTTCAACCTCTGAAAGCTTTGCTCGCACTTCTCCGTCCATATGAACTTCGCACCCTTATGCGTCAGGGCAGTCAACGGTGCTGCTACCGTCGAGAAACCTTTCACGAACCTGCAGTAGTAGCCTGCCAGCCCCAAGAAACTCTGTATCTCTACTGCTGACGTCGGTCGTGCCTACTGCCGTACCGCCTCAACCTTCTTAGGATCTACCATGATCCCCTCGCTCGACACTACGTGCCCCAAGAAGGCCACCCTGTCCAACCAGAACTCACACTTCGAGAGCTTAGCATACATCTCTCAGTGTCTGTAACACCGTCCTCAGATGCTCCTCATGCTCCTCCCTACTCTTATTGTACACCAAGATGTCATCAATGAACACGATTACAAAGCGGTCCAAGAATGGCTTGAAAACTCTGTTCATCAAGTCCATGAAAGCAGTTGGGGCATTCATCAACCCAAAGACATCACTAAGAACTCAAAGTGACCATAGCGGGTCCGAAACGCCGTCTTGGGTACATCCCCATCCCTGATCTTCAGCTGATGATATCCTGACCTCAAATCTATCTTCGAGAAGCACACTGCTCCCTGCAGCTGATTGAACAAGTCATCAATCCTCGGCAAAGAGTATCTGTTCTTCACTGTAACCTTGTTCAGCTGCCTGTAGTCGATGCACATCCTCATAGATCCGTTCTTCTTCACGAAGAGTACTGGCGCTCCCCACGGTGATGAACTCGGTCTAATGAACCCCTTATCCAACAACTCCTGCAACTGGCTCTGAAGCTCCCTGAGCTCTGCTGGTGCCATACGATACGGGGGTATAGAAATGGGCCTCACTCCTGGCTCCAGGTCCATTCCGAACTCTACCTCCCTGACCAGAAGGGGAATCCCGAGGACCGATGCTGCTGCTGTTGACTGCGAGTGGGAGCTGCTGCGCCCGAATATGAACCAATGTGTCTCGCCTTCTTCTCTCCTCTGGCCTGTGCATCCAAAGTCTTCGTCTCGCACGAAAGGGCAGCATTCAATGCCTCATCATAACACTCTGACGTCTCGTAGCACGTCAAGGCAAACCTGTACTGGGTGGGGAGTCCCTGAAGGAAGCGCTTCACCCTCTCGTTCAGGGTCATGGGGAACTGAGTGACCCCGGCAAGTCGAGTGAACTCGGCATCATACTCTGTGACCGTCATCTCTCTGGTCATCCTCAGGTTCAAGAAGGCCTGCAATGCTCTGTCCCTCAAGCTGGCGGGAATGAATCTATCTCTGAACACTCGGGTGAACTTGTCCCAGGTCAGGCGTGGGGCATCCGGGCCTCTGCTGTCCCGTAAGGATCGGTACCAAGTATCCGCTATCCCTCCTAGCTGTTGTCCAGCCAACTCTGCAGTAAGCTCTGACGATATACGAAGGATCTCGGCCTTTTTCTGAATCCAGCCAAGAAAAGCCGCCGGCTCTATATCTTCTGGTACGCCAGAGAAGTGCGGAGGGTTTGACCGGCTAAAACGGTCGATCAGCTGGTCCTCCGTCACTCTCGGGGTCTGCTGTGGCTGTCTGTTGTGCCTGTAAGGCTACTATCTCTGCTAACACGGCGACTGTGTCACGTAAGCTCTTACGCCCGGAACCAGAGGAAGTGCAGTGTCGAAGAGGAGGCATGATCCTGGCGAGGTCAAACCATAAGACATATCAGGAAAGAGATTTCAAAGGAGACACTGACTACTACTGAACTTAGCTGACTTTACTTTCTATGAACCTCCTGTGGCACTGCATTCCATGGCGATTGGTGCACTTCCATTAACATGGTTGCCATGACACTTAAGATTCCTAGCTCCAGACTCTAGGGGAAACCTATGGGTCTGATACCAACTGTAACACCCCACTACTTAGGGGTGTCCGTGCGAAGGGCACTATCCCAACGAACACGCTACTAGGGCATAGAATCTAAACAATATCATAAATCATAAATGCGTGAACTAATAATTGTATAACTGATAACTGAAAATAACTGAAATAACTGTTTAACTGCTGAGAATATTGAAAATATCTGACATACAAAGTTAAACTGATATCTGAAACATAACTGAAAAGTAACCTGCCTCTAAAGTCTAGAGCAAACTATTACAACTGAAACTGAACTGTCTATGAAACTAATAACTGGAATAAACATAATCAATAACTAAGACTCCACGATCAAAGCGGAGCTCACCCAAGATAATAGTTGTGCGACCTCTAGTGGATCAACGGCTCCTCGTCTGCTGTAGGATCGTACTCTGAAATATGGTTGATGAGGGGTGAGTCATCGACTCAGTGATGGGGAACATGCATGCAATGCAACATTCATAACATATATATCACAAACTAGCATGTTATCAACCATACAATCAATATCTTGTCGAGCTGTCACACTAAAGCCTGCATACCAAGCCCTTTACTGTAAACTATATCTGAAATCTGTCACCCAGCGCTCAGCATAGGCATAATCAAATCTGACTCAGCGCCCGACATGAGTTTACTCATAACTGACCCACGTGGGGTATAACTGTATCTGTAACCAAGCCGTCCGATATCCGGGATCAGAACATACTTGGCGGGCTCGGGCGACTCACCGCTAATTAGTAAATCATACTAAGATACCGGGACTGACCACCGGCCATAGCGTCTGACGTATACTAATCAGGGGCGGCATAACTACTCTAGACAGTCATCATATAACTCACTCCAGCAATCATACATGTCATGAATTCTACTTATAGTCTATTTATCTGTCTTGTATTTATCATAATCACATGTTATATCATAAACCAATAAACAACCAACCAATCAGCAAATCATATACACAACATACATAGCATAAAAACATAAGTCTCTACTATTCTACTCTAACCACCTAACATGTTACTACTTCTACTACTACTCTAATACAAACACATGCATAATAACCTTATTATTATCTTTCCTAATTATCAAACATAAATATATGCCATAAATGCTACACTACATACAAGACCTCCACTCACCTGGACACTCCTGATACTGAGAAGCACCGTCAGCTCCGGCTCCGGCCAGCAGCACTGCGTTTGCACCTGAAGTGCAAAAAGGACCCATTAGGACCCCTGAAGAAAAGAAAACATAACTTGAACTGAGGACGCGACTGTCACGCTCACTAGCGCGCCTCTCTTGGCCTCTAGCGCGCTTCGCGCAGGAAGGGCAGAAATGCCCGCTCTTACTCACCGTCGGGAACTTTGCTCGTAATGAGAAATCCCCAAGGCGTCCGAACCTCACTCCGACAGAGTTTCCCTTATAGAGAAAGAACGCCCAAAAGCATTGCTCTTGAAAAAGGCGGAAATAGGAGGTGTGTAGAAAGAGCTTGACTACTACTCCTATATATAGGGAGAGGGGGGAGGCTGACAACATGCTGCAACCAATGTGGGACTCGACTTGGTCGCTAGCGACTACAACATGGTCGCTAGCGATCAGCTTCTCGCTAGCGGGCTCTGACAGCTCGCTAGCGAGCCCCCTCTGACAGCAACTTGCTGACGCGTTTTTGACATGTCCTAAAGAGAGTCCTTCCCTAGGGACACTGTGATACGGGGTATCACAAGGTGCAGCTTGCTCAGGAGCGGACATCCCGACAGCAGGAGATTGCTGAGGAGGTCAGTAAGTAGCTTAGGGAGCAGATGTCCCAGTACTACGGGATGTTTGCTGTTGGAGGGTCATCATCAGCTGCTGCTGGCGTCCCTGCACCACCACCACCTTCTCAGCCAGCACCTTTCCCTCTCATTCCCCCACAGTATCATCATCAACCTCCACCTTATCCCCCATTCTGGCCTCCTCCACCACCATATCATCATCCAGACTATCCTCATCCTGCATATTGTACACCACCTCCACAACTTACTGCTGCCGCCCCTACCCACACGACACTGCCTCCTCCTCAGCCCTCTTATTCTACACCACCTCCTCAGCCTGCTGCTGCCGCCCCTGCCCAGACACCGTCTCCTCGACCTCCTTTCACTCAGTCGGATGCATCTAGAGATGCTGGTGATGGTGATGATGATGGTGACTTTAATAGGATGGGTTTTATATGAGTTTTTTTTATCGTTTGTTTTGGATGTTCAGACATTACGTTTTTACTTTTATATAGTGTTTGGATTTTATCTATTTTGTAAATATTGTTGTACAGATATATGATTTTTCATTATAGTTTTGTTTATGGATATTATTACTATTTTGTTATAAATATTGATTTAGTTTAATTATTATTAATTTTATTTCATTATGGATTAATATTTTTATAATTTTAAAAAATTAATTTTAGGTATTTAAAAAAATATTTTTCTTATTATTATTGACGGATATATCTCTCGATAATAATTAATATTTAACGTTTTTTAATTTTAAAAATATCGACGGATTTTGTCCGCCGATAATAAATGATTTTTTAATTTTTTTTCATGAAACATAAATTATCGGCGGATACCTATCCGCCGATAAAAATATTTATTAATTTTACATTTATCTAAAAAAGCGTTATCGTGGGATATATATGCCAATACTTCCTTCGATAATATCGACGGATATATCCATCGATATTATATCAACAAATTATTTAATGATATCCGTCGATAATAGCATTCCGACCAACAACAAATCGTGGGTGACTATATATCCGTCGATACAATGAATTATCGACGGATTATAGGGTCATCCGTCGATAAAATTCGTCGATAATACGATAGTTTCTAGTAGTGTACTATGCATATGACATGTTCATGTCCTCTTTACGAGGCTCAACCTTGTATGTCATCTAATGAATTTTGTCAGGTATGTGCAAATTGGTTACGTCCTACATGTTTATGCCCGTACATGGGTAAGACAAAAGTACTTGATGAACTTGTTAATAGAACTGTTATAGATATCAACAAGGAATTAGGTGGGACATTTACGATAGTTAATGTGAATTATGTAGATGAAGAATATTTGGTTGTGCCCAGTGTTCTTGACTCCCAACATGATTCATGTGTGCAGAAGGTGATAAGTATTGATTTTGCTGCATACATGCACAAGAATATGAATTTCATTTCTTATTTCATATTTGTTATTCTTGTGTTTGTTTGTGAAAAATATTTGATTTTGCTGCTAATAAAAAATTACTTTTTTATTCTTTTGATTAGGATTTTGTCAAATGTCAAGCTAATGACGTTAAAAGAGCGCTAATTAGGAGGCAACCCAATTTTAATATAATTTAATTTGATTTTAATTTAGTTTATTTTAATTTGCTTAATTTACTTTCTAATAAAAATTATTTTACCCCTGATAAATGTATATTTTTACCTATTTTTACCCCTTATATTTATCTTGTTGTATCATTTCAATTATTATAAAGTGTGCAACTAGCTAGTTTTGCTCTTAACTTCCTAATTGGTTCATTTGATGAAACTTTGAATAATTGTGTCTTTTTGGCACATATTTATGACCAAAGGAAATTAAGGTTGTGATTTGTGCATTTCTTGTTATATATGTGTGTTTATGTAATTATGTTGGTGTTATGTGTTTGTTAAGTGTTTATGTGATTGTATGTTATTTATATGTCTGTATTCATAATTATATGAGTGTATATGTGTATTATTATGTAATATGTTGTATGTGTATGTTTATATGTTTGTATTATATGAAAATGCACAATTCACACTGCAACTCTGGTCCTGATGCAGGTACCCTCGCTAGCGAATAACGTCTGGCCGCTAGCGAGTGATCAGTTGAAGACTGGTCGCTAGCGACCACATTCTAGTCGCTAGCGACCATGCACCTGCAGAACGGGGACAATTTCAGCAACCTCGTCCAATCTCGACCACCACTCAACCACGGCAGTTTCTACCACTCCAGAACCTCAACCCAAGCGGGTGCGACCAAAACCCAAGTTCCGGACTCAAGAACCGCCGCCCGAAGAGCGAGATTGAACAATCTACGCCACTTTCAACCACCATCGGCGGCGGTAATCGGAGCAAACGACAGAGGCACCACCATAAAGGGTCAAGGTTCACTTCAGAGGTCCGTGACGGAGGTCGAAGAAGTGTCGCGCCACCACCGGACGGCCGCAGGAGCCACCAGCACAGATTCAACCATAGCAGCTCCCGAGACCGTCGCTAGCGGCCAACCTACAACCGCTAGCGAGTGTGCATTGTCATGCTGGTCGCTAGCGACTAGTGCTTACTCGCTAGCGACCACGTCGCGCCAAGAACAGTGGACGGAGGCAGCTTTTCTATATATTCCAGCTCCCCATTCATTCATTCATTCATGCTTTCCTTAGGGTAGTTTAGAGAGAGGAGCTCTGACTTCTCTCTAGGTTAGGAATAGTAGTAGTAGTAAATAGTAAATAGTGATTGTAATAGTGTAATAGTAATTTATTTTTACCGCACTATTTTTACCGTTTGTACTATTCATTTACTTTTTACTGTATAATTAATTTACCGCTTCCAATTTATTGTTTTTATTTATTTTCATGCAATGTTAGAGTAGTTAGCTAGTCTCGGTGTAGGATATATTATCGGTTATGGTTCGTTAGTACTTGAGACTTTAGGTAGTATGTGATTCACCTATTGTAGTTTCTCTATATAGCTCTGATTTTATATTGCCTAGTTTACTCGTACGGTTTAGTCGAGTGGTTGGCTAGGATAGTTGTGAGAGTGCGTTTAAGTTCTCGGTTTAGAGGTTGTTGGTGCTTGTCGAGGCTAGTTGGTTGATTAAGAATTGATTACCTGTTCTGGATGTTGGTTCCTAGTTGATTAGAGAGTGTTAGAGATTGATTGCCGGTTTAGGAATTAGGCATCGTGTAGTGTCACATTTAGATCGAGTCGCGAACTGTTTTGTGAGCGAGTCGCCTAGGTATTCACTTGATTTGATTGGAGGTTTATTCAGTCTGATTAGGAGAGTACAGTTACACTACGAGTGCCACACACTAGGAGTTGAGCGTAGTACTAGGGTCGATGATAGGAGAACCGTACCGATCGTCTCATCCAACACCGAGGCGACTTAGTTATTTATATTCCCTACCTACTGTTCACATGCGCTTTTCCAACCCCCTTCTCATACAATCTGCTCATCCAATCACCTGTCTGCGCTTCCTCTGAGAGACGACCCGAGTCAGCTTCCTTATACTATGTATTGGGTTGCCGATTCGGTAAACTAATCCCCTTTTTCATTTTCCTTTTCTAAATTGCTCGGGTACCGGAGAAGTAACGACGCTCCGGTCCTCGTCAATTTTTGGCGTCGTTGCCGTGGAAGCAACGCTTGTGATTGGTGTACATATTGTATATGTTTTGTATTTATTTTCTCTTTATGTTTTTGTAGAGTTTGCTCTATTTATGTATCGTCTATTTTTAAACTAACATGTTTTCTAACAATTTTGGTTTCCGAGATTTTTCTTCATTTGATTTTGTAGGTAATTATCATACAGGGAATGACTTGCAAGAATCACCACCTCCACCATACACTTACCCACCAACCACCACCTACTCACCACCACCCTCCTATTACCAACCAACACCACCACCACATCCTTATCAAGACCCTCCACCATACTATGAACCATACTTTCCACACTACCCATCCTACCATGAACCTTACCCACTAACCACTTACCAAGATCCATACCCACCACCGCCACCACCACCTCTTGCACCCCATCTCAATAATGATATTGACCCATCCCTTCTACTTCAATTCTATGATATTCTTATGAAGCAGAAGGAAGAGAATGAAAAGAATGCACAACTACTCCAATCAATGGACAGGTTGGAGCATCTGATGCAGATGTCAGGAGATCGAGCCACCTCACAAGCACCTCCATCACCTAGACCATCTACACCACCTTACCACCCACCCATTGCCTTTTACACCACCATCATCCCCATCTATCCCGACCACACTACACCAACACCACCCTCATCACCACCACCATCATTTCAGGTGCTTGAAATCCCAACATCTGCAGAAGATGTTGATGTGGAACAATTGGAATGGGCAACATTGAAGTCCGTGATTGTGGAATTGGCAGGGGAACCTGAGGCAGAATCAAATGCAGAATGTGAAGAGCCTCCACCCCCATCATGTGCACCCACAAATCCTTTACATGTTGGTGAGCAATTTTCTTGTGTTGTTGTTTCTGCAGGAACTTCTACACTTGGAGATGCCGAGGATGCATGCGAAGGGGAAATTGTTGCACTGATGCCATCGCCGGCCATGTCATGGTTTCCATTGGGAGTCAATCCATTTGTTCTTGGGCATCACGAGTATGTTCTCTTAGAGACGGATGTCCAACTACAAATCATTGTAGGTAAATCCTGGAAATCCAAATATGTAAATACTAACTGCTTTCATTTTTGTATTTGTTTTTCTTGTTTAACCCCTTCAGGTGAGGATTGTCATCCCTCCTCACTTGAAGTCTGTCGTTGTTGGGATGTTACCACCAAGGGGAATCTTTATTCTCCAAGGAGCTTTTGCAGGATCGAACCGCTGAGGTCCGGCAAATTGAGGCGAATCATGCTATTTGGTGTGGTTCGACTTATATGGGATCCCGGTGGACAACATTTGGATTCTACACTCCTGTGGATGCTCCGGGACCTTCTCAAACATAAGCCACCTTGAGGGGAGTATCCACTGTCTTTTAATTTTCTGTTTTGCAATTTGAATTCAATAAAGCATGCTTAGGATAGATTTCACATGCTACTTGATTAGTTTGTTTGATTGTGTGTTAGTTTAAATTTGGTTGTTTTAATGTGTGCTTTGTCAATTGTTAGATTCTTTGAGGATAACTTGTTGGTTTTGCACCATTTGTAATTTTCTTACTTGCTGGACATTGGACTTATTTTCTTGCATGCTTGGTGAAATTTACTCTTTTAAGCATTGATGGAGTACATAGGCAACATTGGTGAGCTTTTGAGCCTTTGTTCATTCTTGTTTGCATAGTCCATTTGATGTTGTATTCTAGAACTTGCTTGTATGTCTTACTTGAAGCTTTGTTTACTTGTGCATATACTTAATATGATAGAGGCAATTTTTGTTTATTTAAACTACTTTCCATATGGCCAACCTTTACACACTTTCCATTGTTTGAGCCCCCTTGAGCCTTAACATCCCTTTTCTTGGTTTCGCACATCATGAGCCTAAGCGAAAAACAAAGAATGTACCCAACCTTTGAGCTTAGGAGAGCATTCATGCATATTTCACATGTGTTAAATCATAGGTTGGGCAATGCATGAGGACATGCATTTATTTAAGTGTGGGGGAGTGATTGTATGTATAGGGAACCATTGGGAAGTCAAAAAGAAAAATTGAAAAAAAAAATGGAAAAAAAAAGATTAAAATTGAAAAAAAAAATTGTATTTGTATTTTGTTCTTTATTGTACATATTTGTATGTTTGTTCTTTGAGAATAAAAGTTTTGGGAATTAGTTGAGGTTTGGAGAGTGATTCTTGAATTTGATTGTAAATGTATAAGAACTGCATCATGCATATGCATTTACTCTCCTTGGCTTGAGGTTCAGCTTTGCTTACCTTTTGTCATACCACACCCTTACCTAAACCCCACTACAACCTTAATAAAGTCCTCTTGATTTTGTGTATGTATTTGTGATTGTAGTAGACAATTAGACATCTTGCAAGCCTATGGTAATACAACTGGTAAGAAATGGATTTTGAGTGTAAATGCTTCATCCCAAACACTTGAGAGATTGTGAGGCTAAACACTTATCCTAAGAAGTCCTATGTACTTGATTAATGATTTTTATAGTGGATTTCACCATGCATGCCATTATTTTGTATACGTCTTGCTTGTAAGAAATTTGTGTCATTTGGTGCATCATAACCTTTTATTTTGTTTTCCTCTTAGTTTCTTGCAATTAACATGTTTTTAATTTTTGAATAAAGAAGTGAATGAACTGGATTTGAGCTGAATTTTTCAATTGCTTACTTGTTGTCCTTCTCTAGTTGGTTGCACTTATGAGTATTGCATGAGGACATGCAATAAGATAAGTGTGGGGGAGTTGATAAATGTATGTTTTTACCTATTTTTACCCCTTATATTTATCTTGTTGTATCATTTCAATTATTATAAAGTGTGCAACTAGCTAGTTTTGCTCTTAACTTCCTAATTGGTTCATTTGATGAAACTTTGAATAATTGTGTCTTTTTGGCACATATTTATGACCAAAGGAAATTAAGGTTGTGATTTGTGCATTTCTTGTTATATATGTGTGTTTATGTGTTTATGTAATTATGTTGGTGTTTGTGTTTATGTGATTGTATGTTATTTATATGTATGTATTCATAATTATATGAGTGTATATGTGTATTATTATGTAATATGTTGTATGTGTATGTTTATATGTTTGTATTATATGAAAATGCACAATTCACACTGCAACTCTGGTCCTGATGCAGGTACCCTCGCTAGCGGATAACGTCTGGCCGCTAGCGAGTGATCAGTTGAAGACTGGTCGCTAGCGACCACATTCTAGTCGCTAGCGACCATGCACCTGCAGAACGGGGACAATTTCAGCAACCTCGTCCAATCTCGACCACCACTCAACCATGACAGTTTCTACCACTCCAGAACCTCAACCCAAGCGGGTGCGACCAAAACCCAAGTTCCGAACTCAAGAACCGCCGCCCGAAGAGCGAGATTGAACAATCTACGCCACTTTCAACCACCATCGGCGGCGGTAATCGGAGCAAACGGCACAATTGATGGTGTGAGAGTCTCTTTGGAGATTCTCTTAAAGCTATGATTTCCAACCCAAGAGGGGGAGTGAATTGGTTGGTAACTTTTTCTTTGTATTTTAAACTTCTGAAATTTCACAATTTGATCAAGCTTTTCAACTTGTCAAGAATTAGTTTCAAGGTTAGAAATATAATTTCAAACACAAGAAATAATGTTTCTCAAAGTACTTAATTTGCAGCGGATTATAATACAACCAATTAACACAAAAATCACATTTTGCACCAAGCTTCTAACTATTCACAGTATTCAATCTTCTGATTTTAATTCCAATTAATTTGACAATATTAGAATATTAATATCAACTTCAGAAGTATCAATAACAGCAAAAACAGATTCAGAAATATCAAACTTCTGAATTCTGCAGCAACTAAGTTTCAAGCTTCTGAATCCTGCAACAGTTTTTTCTCAATCTTCTGACTTCGAGAATTCAATTCTTAAATGTCAAAATGATCAAATCAATCAATCAATACTTAAATCCACATACAAACATATGATTCAAATGGTTAAAGCACTTAAAACATGTAAAGAACCATATCAGAAAGATATCAGAAGTATCAATGACAATCACACAAAAATCAGATTTATCAAAACCAAGAACACCAAGCTTCTCTCTCACTCTATTTTCTTAAATTTTTCTAAATCAATCTCAATTCTGATTTCTTTTATCAATTCTATATGTTTTAATCTTGTTAACACAATCAAAATTAATACACAAAATTACTTATATCACAAAGATTAATTGTTTCACAAGATTCTTTAAATTTCAAAACTCAAACAATTTTATGAATGCAAGATTTAATATGTATGAATGCAAGAGTTAAGGGTAAGAAATTGGACCGATTTTTATACTGGTTCGGCTTAAAGCATGCCTACATCCAGTTCTTCAATCCTTGGGAGATTGAGTTCCAATAAAACTTGTCTCAAGAATACACAAGAATTCAATACAAGATATATTTTTCAACCTTCTCAGGTTCGCCCACTCCAAGATATCCCCTCTTGAAGATTTCCTGCCTTGATGTACCCCTCAAGGACTTTTCAGATCTTTGTATCTTGACACCCAAGCAATCGAACTTGTCTTCCAAGAATCTGCCCTTTTAATCTTCCAAAATTTTGCAGCCTCAAACTTCTTGTTTGATCAATCTCAGATTCTTTGAATCTGAAATTCCTTTCGATTCCAATATGATCAGAATATTATTCTGATCCTTCTCTTCTCCTTGATTCTTTCTTGATGATCAATATCAGAACATTATTCTGATTTCACCTTGAGCCTTTTCTTTCTTGAGTTTTCTTCAATGAACACAAAGACTCTTTCTCCCTCTTTCTTCTTGCTGTGTATTTTCTCTCACTACTCTTGTGATTTTTCTGATTATGATTTTTATTCTCTTGTGTTGTATATGATTTTTGAAACCCAACTCCCTTATATAGTTAGCTTTAGGCTTTCAACAAATTACAACAGCCTAAACAAAAATAAGCGGGAAAAGAAACTAACTAGATAACACCTATCTAGATAGACACTTATGCATATTCCCCTTTCTTTAAAATATGCACGTGACAGCACCTATCTTTAGTGCTTCAAGCTTCTGAAATTTTTCAGATCCTTCTCATGCTTCTGAAGTTACCTTCCTAGCTTCTGAAATGTTTTTCTATCTTCTGAAATGTTTCCCAAGCTTCTGAAGTATTTATTGCACGTTGCTCTAGTGTGTGTTACAAGATTATACATTATATAACCTATTACAACACTAATCCTATACAATGCTTCTCAAATAAAATACAACTATTATATTTTAAATCCTAGAAGCATCTACACAACACTCGCAGTGGTTTACCTATTACATCAAGCTTCTGAGCTAATCAAACACATCCACTGTTGCTTCTCAAACTAAAGTTACATTAGTTTTGTTATTATCAAAACCAAATGAGGGTTTACATTAACAAGAGGCACTGATAACGTGGTTTTTACCAATATTTTATGCCCTTAATTTGGATGATTGTATGCAATTCTTAGCTCTATTTTGGCCTCTTATTGTATTTAATTCAACTTGGGATTAATCTGAGCTTAATAGAAATAAAGGCTAAAATAACAAGTTTTATGATGTTTTTACAATTCAAGGATGACCTTTTCACTTGATCTTGGATATTTCGTATTTTTAGTACAGGTCATAGGTATTATTGGAGCTGTAGATATCAGGAACTGAGCAAGAAGCGGAGCAGTGGATTTCAGAACAGGCATCGAGCGATCCAGCGCCCGTAGCGCGCCCCAGCGCGCGTGGCTCACTTAAACTTGTCACGTGCACAGTGTTGGCGCTCCAGCGCCCGTAACGCGCCCCAGCGTCGCGCCGCAACTCTGTCACAGCAGAAACCCTATCTGCACGAGTTGGGGGCCCAACTTGACTAGGGTTTGGAGGTTGCTCATCTTATTTAAAGAGAGCTAATGCATCAGAAACACCACCTCTCAACACCTCCACTTTTACTTATTTTCTTTTCCTAGTTAGAGTTATTTTTCTTCCGATTAGGATTTCCGTTTTCCTAATTTAGCTCTAGCTCAGTCATTTGCATTTCAACGTTATTCGTCCAGCCCTCTTTGGGTTTTGTAAGTTACTCTTATCATTAATTCAGTTATTCGTTTTTCCATCTTGCCAACTTGCATTTAATTCTTGCTTTGTTCTTAATTGCTTTCTTTATTCCAATTTATTTCTTGCCTTTTAATTTCTTGCCATGAGTAGCTAAGTTTCTTGGTGGTTTATGAGGGTGTGAACATCATTGGGGTAATTTGAGGCTTTGTTCTTAATCTTGCATAAGTTTTCATTATCAACCCTTGGCATATAATTTGAGATCTTAAATTGTGTGTTTAACCCTTTGTCTTGGCTTACTCGATTGAGTTGGCTAATTCATTGGCATATGTTTATGTGTTAGTTGATTAATTGATGCATGGCATATTAGGAATTGGTAATGAGTAATTAATTGGCTGATTAGTCTCTTTAATTAGATTAATGTGATTGGCTTTAATAATTGTTGAGAGCGGAACTAAAGGTGAGATCTCACTAATTAATCTCATTCTAGGCAATTAATCATTAGAATCACAACAAAGGAGTTAGATCTAACTCCGGCGTAATTAATCAACTCATGCATTCTTTTGTAGCCAATGATTGACACCCTAATGAATGTTCCACCCCCATAAACCGTTGCTTTTATTATTTTCACTTTATTCCAATTTAATTATCTTGCACACAAACACCCCCAATTGTGACAACCGTCAGACAGCTAGTCTTGTGTATTACTTTCTTAGCCATTCCTTGTGAGAGACGACCTTGGTTTCCACTAAACTATATTAGGGGAACTTGGTTTTAAAAATAATTAAATTTATGGTTGACACGACACAGCCATCAAATTTTTGGCGCCGTTGCCGAGGAATGGCGATGAAAGTTTTCACTAGTTGTTTGATTTGTGAATAGTGTACATAATCGTTTTCTTTTATTTTTTCTTTGTTTCTTTCAAAAATAAAAACAACAAAAATATTTTCTTTTATTTTGCATTTTATTTTCGTTTTTTTTTTTATTTTTACTCTTCCCAGACTCGCTGTTCCACGAACAGTTGAGTCTGCTGCTGATACTCGCGCTCCAACGCCTGTACAGCGCCCCAGCGCGCGACTGCGACTGCAAAGTTGCAGCCGCGCATGACTCGATTCCAAACGAATCCCCAGCTTGCCGTTTTTTATCCTGAAATCGAACACACTTTGACAAAAATAAGGCAAGCTAGGAGAGGGTTTACTGAGTCTCAAAGGCAACCGGAAGATCCACCGTTTGAAACGCTACTTTTCTCTGGTCCTGAACTTTCTGATTTGTCTGTTAGTGTTTCAGGTCCAAGTTCGATTATGGCAGACTATCAGCCCACCCTGAAGGAACTTGCAGCTCCGGACCTCAGCCAACAACCTTTGGGAATTACCTACCCAAGGTTGGACACTGAGTTCGAGCTCAAGGGAGCTATTCTCCATTTGCTCCCTAAATTCCACGGTTTGGCCGGAGAGGATCCACACCAGCACCTCAAAAAATTCCATGTGGTGTGTGAAACTCTCAAGCCAAAAGGAGTCAACGAGGAACATGTGAAGCTTCGGGCTCTTCCGTTCTCTCTGGACGGTCAGGCGAAACAATGGTTCCTGAACCTGCCCAATGGAGCTGTCAACACCTGGATTGGCATGAAGAAGATCTTTTTGGAGAAATTCTTCCCAGCCTCAAGGGCAGCTGCCATAAGGAAGGACATTAGTGGCATCCGCCAACTGCAAGGTGAGTCTTTCCATGAATACTGGGAGAGATTCAAGAAATCGGTGGCAAGCTGTCCTACCCATCAGATCTCAGAGCAATTGTTGATCCAATACTGTTATGAGGGTCTTACGGGTATGGACTGGTGCATGATTGACGCTGCCAGTGGTGGGGCCCTGATGGACAAGACTCCGGCGGAAGCTAGACTCCTATTCGAGAACATGGCTGTGAACTCACAGCAGTTTGGCACAAGGGCAACTGCTGTGACCAAAGGGGTGAATGAGGTAGCTCAACAGGAGAGTGGTGGCCTACACCAAATGCTAGATGAGATTGCTACCTTCATGAAGCAATTGGCCATCAACCAAGCCAAACCGGGAACATCTAGCCAAGCAATGGTGTGTGGGATATGCTCTTTGGAGACTCATCTAACTGACCAATGCTCACATCTCCAAGAAGAGGCAACAGTGGTGGCAGCTGCAAATACCTTCTCGGGAAAGCCTCAATTTCAGCCACAAAATCAACCTACGGGGAACACCTACAACCCAAGTTGGAGGAACCACCCGAACCTGAGGTGGAATAACAATCCACAGCCACAACAAGTGCAGCAACCTCAGCAGGTTCGGTACCAACCTCCTCATCAAAGGCAACCCCAAGCTCCATATCAGGCTCCAATGGCCTTGCCTCCACCACCGCAACAATTGGCTCTGCCTGCACCTCCGAATCCTAACGAGCCAACAATCGGTGATGTGATGAAGCTACTCATTGAGCAACAAAGGATGATGCTGAACTTGCAGAATGAGGTCAATCAAATGAGGGGAAATCCGGCCACACAAGCCTGTGAACAAGCTGGTGCTGAGAATTCTGGACCAAAGTAGCCTCAAAACGGTCGACCGTCCAACTTAGGGACGTTAAAGCAAAGTGCTTCGTGGGAGACAACCCACCGGTTTTCCTTATTTTTCAGTATTTTTAAATTCCGTATTTTCATTCCGTATTTCAATTCCAGTATTTCAATTCCGTATTTAATTTTCTGTATTTTGTCTTTTGTTGGCATCTTTAAATTTTTGCATACATTTAAATAGGATAGTTCATGCATCTTAGGAATTATAGCAGTAAAACACTGATTCTGCATCAGGAGGCCGCGCCCGGGCGCCATATACGCGCCCCAGGGCGCGCGTCTCGCTTAAATGAAACGCCGCGTTTAGGCTTCGCGCTCCAGCGCGCTCTAGCGCGCGTGGGTTTCTTCAAAACCCTAAAAGCCCAAATTGCAGATTCATTTATGCACTTCTACACTCTTGCAGCTCTAGCGGCGCCGAATTCCTCCCCCCATCTTCCACCATTTTTCTCATTTTTTATCTCAAAAATCCTCCATACATTTGTTCATCTTGTCATTGCATTGAATCCTATCAAGGTACATTGGTCTACAACTCAATCTTTTCATTGTTCTTGGTAGAAATCGGGTTTTGTTTGATTAATTGATGGAAAATGTGATTTTTGATTGTTTGGGATAGATTTAATCGGTTAGTATTGCATGATTAGTGATTTAATCGGTTAGAATGTTGAGAAAATTGGAGTTGGGATGTTGTTTTCACTGTTTTACGTTGTTTGTGTTGTCGTCGAAACCCTTCGTGCGCTCCGGCGCGCTATACGCGCTCGAGCGCGAGGTGGGTTCGCTTCATTGCAGATCGTGCGCTCGAGCGCGCCCTACGCGCTCCAGCGCCGGTCTGCTGCATAATTTGGGTTGAATCTGTGCTTTACTGTTTGCTAGAATTAGACATGTTTAAACTGCTATAGTATACTTTGTTTTGCATTTGCATTTGTTTATGGCATGACTACAATTAACATTAGCCAAGAATTGGATTGTATACTGGAACTTAATTGTCTTGGTCTCTATCTTTCAGGCATGGCACCACGAACCCGAGGCGGTAAGGGGAAGAGAGTACGCACCACCGAGGAGGATGATCACTCCTACGATCAGCCTCACGACCCCGCACGGTTCCTCGACGTCACTGCCGAGATGGCTTTCCAGGCCACAATTCATAAGAGGAAACCCCTCTTTGAATTGGGGTATCAGTTCCATGACGAGGGCCAAGGACGGGTCGACATGGTTGTGGCAGAGATCGAGAGGCGGGGGTGGGCCCATTACCTTCTCAGTGCCCCCGTCAGGGCGAACATCACGTGGGTGCTGGAGTTCTATGCCAACTTCCATGACCGCACCGCCACTCAGGTGTTCCTCCGGGGCATGTTCATTCCGGTAGACGTGGAGACCATAGCCACGCACATTCAGGTTGCCCCGGAGCCCGATTATGCATTCAGAGAGTCGAACGCCATCCAGACCATGGCTTCTACGAGCTTAGACGTGATCAGGAACCGCCTCTGTCTACCGGGTTGCAGCTGGACACTGGGAGCCAATATGCTCCCCCACACACTGAAGAACTACACGCTCAACCTGGAGGCCAGAGCGTGGTCCCGCATCTACCCAGTCTCCCATATCTCCGAGCTCACCACAGACCAGGCTCTCCACCTCTACTGCATTATGGAGGGCCACTGGGTAGATTTGTCCACTCGTTTTCAGCGCACCATGCATCAGGCTCACCACATTGAGCCCTACAGGGGCCTTCCCTATCCTTCTCTGATCACCTCTTTGGCTATCCAGTGTGGTGTGCCAGAGTACGCCGACGACGAGTGGCAAGGGCCACATTCCACCATCAGTGCTGCCGGTCTTGCTACCAAGGATGCAGCCGCTCAGAACAAGACCCAGCCAGCAGGGAATCCCCTAGATTCCCTCTCTGCACAGTTGACCCAAATGGAGGTCAACATGAGGGAGTACTTCAATCAGAAGTTCGTTGCGGCTGAGAGCTATCATGATCAGCGGTACGTGGCCATGCAGACTCATTATGACCAGAGGATCGCTGAGATGCAGAGCGGTTTCCGATCCTACATCGACCAGCACTTTTCCGCCGGTTATGGAGCTCCGGGACAGTCCCAGGCTCCTATTGACGTCGATGAGGAGGAGGACGACGATGATGATGAGGATGATGAGGCTGAAGAGGAGGATGGTGATGAGGATGATGATGGTTCAGAGGACGATTGAGTCCTCCGTAGGTCCTTTCTATACCCTTCTTTATGTTCTTTAATTTGTTGACACTAGGGACAGTGTTTCATTCAAGTGTGGGGAGGGTGTAGATAAAAATTGGCTTTTGTAAATAATGGCATGCCTAACTCTTTTTCTTTTTTCTTTTCCTTTATTTTATTTTATTTTTTATGTGTTTTTAGGTAGATGATTGGGTAGTTTTCTTTATAGCACCTTTTGGTCTGAAATTGCTCTGCCCTTTAATTTAACTCTGAAATGTTGGCATGATAATCTAATATGAGTTTGAATTGTTTGTGTTATCTCTGTTTGGTTGGTTGGATTACCTGTGAGATTTGAGCCATAAATGTGATTACATGTATCAACTAATCACTTTCTTTTTGTGAGCACACACACTTGTATTTGTTATTCCTGAATTTGCTAGATTCTTGTTTTGCATTTGATACATGTTGCATGTGATTGAGGCATAATTTTGTTTTTACATTTAAAAGCCACTTAGCCAAATAGCCAACCCATACACAATTCCCATTTGTTTGTAGCCAATTTGAGCCTTATCCCTTTTTTTGTTACTAAGCTCATTACAAGCCAAAGACAAAAAAACAATGAAAAAAATCCCCTCTAAGAAACTAGGAGGACATGGTTTGATTATTGGGCAAAGGTCTTAAGTGTGGGGAAATTGGGCTAAATTGAGCACTGGTATAGAGTGCAAAATATTGGGATATAACTGTAAGGGTAGCTTTTGTACATAAGTGGTTCTTTGTTATTTTCTTTTCCACCTCATTTTAATTACCAAAGGAATTGAGATGAGGTATAAAAAAAATCGAAAAATACAGAAAAATCAAGAAAAAAAAATGTGAATTCCTGCAAATAAAGGTTGTTGGGTTCCTGAAAATTAATGTGAAAATATTTGGGAACATTGGGAATGATAATTGTAAGAATTTATGGGTTATTGATCTTGGGTATTTCTATTCTATCCATCTCTTCTATCTCCATCTTTTCTGTAGTGATAGAAGTCATCTAGGATTGATCAAACCATGAAGTCTTAGTCTTTTGGAAATTGAGTCCACTTCCCATATATGCCACACCTGTCCCAAGCCCCGTTACAACCCTGAAAAGACCTCTTGATGCACCATGTTTGTAAAATTGCAATGTTAGGAGTATAGTAAATTTATGGAATGTAAATACTTGTGTGAATTATTCAATTGAGTGTTTAGCCAAAACACTGAATGATTGAGAGAGAAACACACTGGTGAGGGCCAAATCAACCAACTTTGCATAACATAAATTGATTCTCCTAACTCATAAACTTTTCTTGATGCCAACTGATAACACGTCAAGGGTATTGTATAAATCTGACCAAGGTGTGCTGTTTTGAATAACTTTCCATCATCTGTAGATTTTATTTTTCTTTAGGACGTAGGTGTTAGATGTGTTAGCCAATGCTTTGAGAGATGCTTGGAATCATTGCTTTTGCATGAGGACATGCAATTGTTCAAGTGTGGGGATATTTGATAACGTGGTTTTTACCAATATTTTATTCCCTTAATTTGGATGATTGTATGCAATTCTTAGCTCTATTTTGGCCTCTTATTGTATTTAATTCAACTTGGGATTAATCTGAGCTTAATAGAAATAAAGGCTAAAATAACAAGTTTTATGATGTTTTTACAATTCAAGGATGACCTTTTCACTTGATCTTGGATATTTCGTATTTTTAGTACAGGTCATAGGTATTATTGGAGCTGTAGATATCAGGAACTGAGCAAGAAACGGAGCAGTGGATTTCAAAACAGGCATCGAGCGCTCCAGCGCCCGTAGCGTGCCCCAGCGCGCGTGGCTCACTTAAACTTGTCACGTGCACAGCGCTGGCGCTCCAGCGCCCGTAACGCGCCCCAGCGCCGCGCCGCAACTCTGTCACAGCAGAAACCCTATCTGCACGAGTTGGGGGCCCAAATTGACTAGGGTTTGGAGGATGCTCATCTTATTTAAAGAGAGCTAATGCATCAGAAACACCACCTCTCAACACCTTCACTTTTACTTATTTTCTTTTCCTAGTTAGAGTTATTTTTCTACCCATTATGATTTCCGTTTTCCTAATTTAGCTCTAGCTCAGTCATTTGCATTTCAACGTTATTCGTCCAGCCCTCTTTGGGTTTTGTAAGTTACTCTTTTATCATTAATTCAGTTATTCGTTTTTCCATCTTGCCAACTTGCATTTAATTCTTGCTTTGTTCTTAATTGCTTTCTTTATTCCAATTTATTTCTTGCCTTTTAATTTCTTGCCATGAGTAGCTAAGTTTCTTGGTGGTTTATGAGGGTGTGAACATCATTGGGGTAATTTGAGGCTTTGTTCTTAATCTTGCATAAGTTTTCATTATCAACCCTTGGCATATAATTTGAGATCTTAAATTGTGTGTTTAACCCTTTGTCTTGGCTTACTCGATTGAGTTGGCTAATTCATTGGCATATGTTTATGTGTTAGTTGATTAATTGATGCATGGCATATTAGCAATTGGTAATGAGTAATTAATTGGCTGATTAGTCTCTTTAATTAGATTAATGTGATTGGCTTTAATAATTGTTGAGAGCGGAACTAAAGGTGAGATCTCACTAATTAATCTCATTCTAGGCAATTAATCATTAGAATCACAACAAAGGAGTTAGATCTAACTCCGGCGTAATTAATCAACTCATGCATTCTTTTGTAGCCAATGATTGACACCCTAATGAATGTTCCACCCCCATAAACCGCTGCTTTTATTATTTTCAATTTATTCCAATTTAATTATCTTGTACACAAAAACCCCCAATTGTGACAACCGTCAGACAGCTAGTCTTGTGTATTACTTTCTTAGCCATTCCTTGTGAGAGACGACCTTGGTTTCCACTAAACTATATTAGGGGAACTTGGTTTTAAAGTTAATTAAATTTATGGTTGACACGACACAGCCATCAGGCACCACCATCAAGGGTCAAGGTTCACTTCAGAGGTCCGTGACGGAGGTCGGAGAAGTGTCGCGCCACCACCAGACGGCCGCAGGAGCCACCAGCACAGATTCAACCATAGCAGCTCCAGAGACCGTCGCTAGCGACCAACCTACAGCCGCTAGCGAGTGTGCATTGTCATGCTGGTCGCTAGCGACTAGTGCTTACGCGCTAGCGACCACGTCGCGCCAAGAACAGTGGACGGAGGCAGCTTTTCTATATATTCCAGCTCCCCATTCATTCATTCATTCATGCTTTCCTTAGGGTAGTTTAGAGAGAGGAACTCTGACTTCTCTCTAGGTTAGGAATAGTAGTAGTAGCAAATAGTAAATAGTAAATAGTGATTGTAATAGTGTAATAGTAATTTATTTTAACCGCACTGTTTTTACCGTTTGTACTATTCATTTACTTTTTACTGTATAATTAATTTACCGCTTCCAATTTATTGTTTTTATTTATTTTCATGCAATGTTAGAGTAATTAGCTAGTCTCGGTGTAGGATATATTATCGGTTATGGTTCGTTAGTACTTGAGACTTTAGGTAGTATGTGATTCACCTATTGTAGTTTCTCTATATAGCTCTGATTTTATATTGCCTAGTTTACTCGTACGGTTTAGTCGAGTGGTTGGCTAGGATAGCTGTGAGAGTGCGTTTAAGTTCTCGGTTTAGAGGTTGTCGGTGCTTGTCGAGGCTAGTTGGTTGATTAGGAATTGATTACCTGTTCTGGATGTTGGTTCCTAGTTGATTAGAGAGTGTTAAAGATTGATTGTCGGTTTAGGAATTAGGCATCGTGTAGTGTCACATTTAGATCGAGTCGCGAACTGTTTTGTGAGCGAGTCGCCTAGGTATTCACTTGATTTGATTGGAGGTTTATTCAGTCTGATTAGGAGAGTACAGTTACACTACGAGTGCCACACACTAGGAGTTGAGCGTAGTACTAGGGTCGATGATAGGAGAACCGTACCGATCGTCTCATCCAACACCGAGGCGACTTAGTTATTTATATTCCCTACCTACTGTTCACATGCGCTTTTCCAACCCCCTTCTCATACAATCTGCTCATCCAATCACCTGTCCGCGCTTCCTCTGAGAGACGACCCGAGTCAGCTTCCTTATACTACGTATTGGGTTGCCGATTCGGTAAACTAATCCCCTTTTTCATTTTCCTTTTCTAAATTGCTCGGGTACCGGAGAAGTAACGACGCTCTGGTCCTCGTCAACCCCCTTTTCTACAATGCCCTCATTCGTTCTCTAGGTTCTAAGCCTGGAGCCCACTCTGCAGAAGATATTATGGAAGTTTTTATCCCCTCTAATTAATTTCTTTATTCTTATTATCTATAGTTTTAGTTTTAGGTTTTTCTGTTTTAATTTAATTTGTTTGTTTGCTTAGGTGCGGGGTGGTGGAGTTTCTGAATAAATTGATTTTGCATGTGATTATGCTTGAATTTGTCTTGCTTAATTTATAAACTGTGTGAGTACATGTCTATGCACCTTGAATTGTTGTTTGGTTATGTATTATTATTGTTGCAACTTGAGGAGATGATTAGGATTGTTTCCTAGAGAAGTATTATAAGGGTTTTTGGACTAATTCTAATAACTAAGTTGGTGTGAATTCCTATGCATGTGAATGTAGTGTGATGCCAAGTTTATTGCTTGTGAATTGAATGAATCATTTGAAAATTGATTTGAGGGGGGTGAGCCTTGCAATAAAAAGGCTGCATAAAGGTTCCAAAGGAAATGAAAGAAAATATCCAAAGCTTTGGGCACCAATGACTAGGGAATATCTTTATTGATAATCATTAGAACTTAGTTATGTGCTTGTGGTGTTTTTTTGTCAGGGAGAGGCTTGGGCAAGTAGATCCAAGGGGTGCTTTATCACCTAACGTCTTGGGCCAACTGGACCAGGAACGTTGGTTGAAAGCTTACTTTAAAAGGTTGCTCTGAGATAAAGCATATAGAGTCAAAAGTTATGTGCGAAGATTGCAAATGTCATAAAATTGCAAGTGTCTTACCCCTACTGTTTGTTTAATTTGGTTCATTTCAAGTGTTGAAAGTTTTGAAAGGCATTGCATTGCATCTGTGAAACTAGGGCCAAACACTAAGTTTGGTGTTTAGGAGCAACGAAAAAATCCTTATAATTTGATCCGGATTTCAATTTTGATTGTCAAGTCTAATGTTGCTCAATGTAATGGTTAATTGGTAGAAAATGGTGTGTAGTTGCATGAATCATATAGTTTTAAGTTAACCCGAAAAATGTGATTTTTGAAAATAATTATTCATTGATTTCACTACTCTGTTACCTTATCTTTACTACTTTATTTTTATTTTTGTTTTGGTTGCTTGGGGACAAGCAACACCTTAAGTTTGGTGTTGTGATGCCTTGGCATCTTAGGTAATTTTTAGTATAATTTTCTAATAGTTTATCATAGTTTTATAAGTATTTTGTCTTGATTTAAATTAATTTGATTAGTTTAGAGTTAATCTAAATTCCTAGTGCTATTTTATGTGTTTGGTATTTTCTTTATTTATTTTTAAGGATTGTGTTTAGATGTCCAGTACCAGTACCCGTTGCAAGCACCCCAGCTCCAGGAATAATCCAAGGCGTCGCGCGCCTCGCGCCTGGAAGTCAGGACCGCGCCCCGACCTGGCGCCCATCTCCTGGCCCGCGGGCCACGATCTGGCGTCCCGACCTTGCGCCCTGCAGTCCCCGATTCAAAATAGAGGGGTAGACTTGCGATCAATCAAATATCAGAATATCAGATATTAGGTTAATTTCTTTTACTCTATTAATAGAGGGGTAGACTTGCGATCAATCAAATATCAGAATATACACCATTAGGAATAAGGATTACGGGAAACACTCTAGAGGCACACCAGGATTCAAATTCAATGGAGTTTGCTGCTACTATGGGTAACTAATTCCATTATTAGGTGAGGGGATCTATTTAATTTTTATGGATTAAGGATTAACTCTTGTAAACCTTTGATGATTGCTCTTTGAATCTAAGAATTTATTCTGTTTTAATCAATTGTTCTTGAGTTTTGGAAAATTCTCTTTTACAATTTATCTTGGGTTTATGTATCAATTTGGGAAAATTTATGTGTGAACTAGCTCTAGGATAAATTTCATGGATGTTTAATGTCTAGGGATAAAGTTAAATATTTGTGTGAACATTGAATCAATGACCGTTCTTAATCTTTTCTATATAATAATTTGACAAAGGGATTGACTCTTTGTTAAACTAGGAAAAGTATTGAACTACCAAGGGATTAGAATTTGATAATTTAAGATTCGTTCATTAATTTAATTTGTATGATTCAAAGGTAACAATTGAAAATTCTAATTCCAGGAGAATAAAGAACCCCCAAGCCTTAACTCTTTTGCATTTGTTTAATTTGTTCTATTTTAATTCCATTCAATCTTCATCAATCAAATTTTCTAACTAGAAATTTAATCAATAAAAGTTTTGCTCAATCCTTTAATCTTCATGGGAACCAAGGACGGATACACAGGGGGGCTGTGGGTGCCAAGCCCCCCCACCTCCCAACCCTTTAAACATAATTATTTGCATATATATATATATATACATATTTATATTATATTATGCTAAAGTTTGATAGATTAATTATAATGTATTGAAATATTAGTATAATAACATTGCAAGTAAAAAAAGTATTAGTGGTGGAAACTGATTTATTATTAATCATATAAATAATATATATTTTATTTGAGAATTTTCTGCCCTTTTATTTCCTCCATGAGTAACTAAGTCTCTTGGTGGTTTATGAGGGTGTGAGCATCATTGGGGTAAATTGAGGCTTTGTTCTTAATTTGGCATAAGTTTTCATTATCAAACCTTGGCATATGATTTGAGATCTTAAATTGTGTGTCAAACCTTTGTCTTGGCTTACTCGATTGAGTTAGGCTAATTCATTGACATGTGTTTATGTGTTGATTGATTAATTGATGCATGACATATCAGGATTTGGTAATGATTAATTAATTGGCTGATTAGTCTCTTTAATTAGATTAATGTGATTGGCTTTAACAATTGTTGAAGGTGAAACTAAAGGTGAGATCTCACTAATTAATCTCATTCTAGGCAATTAATCATTAGAATCACAACAAAGGAGTTAGATCTAACTCCGGCGTAATCAATCAACTCATGCATTCTTTTGTAGCCAATGATAAACACCCTAATGAATGTTCCACCCCATAAACCACAGTTTTTATTATTCCAATTAATTTTTCTTGCATACAAAAACCCCCCAATTGTGACAACCGTCATACAACTAGTTCTGTGCATTGCTCTCTTAGCCATTCCTTGTGAGAGACGACCCTGGTTTCCACTAAACTATATTAGGGGAACTTGGCTTTATAAATAATTAAATTTATGGGTGTTGCGACAACAACCATCAATTTAATTTCCTTGGCCTTGTGTAAATTTTTACCTTGTAACTTCAATATTCGTATTGCCTTTGTGTAGGAGCTTAGGAGCTTCTTGGTTGAACTCGGAGCTTATCTTCAACTCGTGGGAGGTCCAGTGTCCTTGCTTCAAAGGGAGGTGTGTTCCATTTTTCTTTACCTTCATTTGTTCTAGTTGTTGAACCATCTTGCTAGTTTAGAACTCAAGGGCTCTAAGTGTTGAGGGTAGTTGTTGAACTTGTAGAATAAGGAAACCACCTTTAGGTTGCTCAAGGTAGTTGTTCGCTTAGGATAGTCTCTTTTTCTTGTACCTTTGACCTTAGTTGTCTGTGGTGGTTTCCCTTTGTAGGTTATGGAGGACCTGGAGTTGGAGGTTCCCCCTTCCTTGGATCCTTCTATGGTTGCCCGCTATAGTGACGTGGTGGTAGGGACCTGATCTCGGATCGGGGTCCGATATCTCCGAGCGTATGCTGAGCTTCCTTTATTCCCTGATCCTGATATGGCTTCCCGACACCTCTATTATGTTCCCACTAGGCATGAGAGAATTTGTTCCGGTCCTCCCAGGGGGAGTGCCCATTATATGTTCATGTGCCATGAGGTGATTAGGCAAGTGGGGGTGAGGCTCCACTTTACTCCCTTTGAAGTTGAGATACTCAACCGGTTGACAGTGGCCCCCTCCCAGCTTCATCCTAATAGTTGGGCTATGATTCGGGGTTTTGAGGTCGTGTGTGAGACTTTAGAGCTTCCCCTCTTTCCTAAGAGTTTTCTCCGCCTCTTCCTTCTCACCAAGCCTACTCAGGACTCCCGACGGGGCTAGGCCTCGTTGAAGGCAGCACCACATTGTAAATTCTTCGAGGTACCAGAGTCTTCATGGCATCACTTTCAAGATAAGTATTTCAAAGTGGTGGCCGCTTCTGACTCTCAAACGTTCTTCACCGATCCTCATGGGTTTCCCCTCTTTCCTCTTTATTGGGTGTCTGAACCTTGTACCGCTCGCTATGGAGATGGTGATCTCTCTTCCGAGGAGCTTAGCGTCGTGGAGTTTATTAAGAGTGTTTGAGGGTCGAAGTCGGGAAAATATTGTTGTTGAAGACTGTTCTAGAGGCCGCCCCCGAGAAGTCGGAGGCCCACATCCTAGGTTGCTTTTGATTTGGTATTTCGTCTTGTCTTAGTTCTTATTCTTCTCCACTTTATGTCTTATACCATGTGTTCCTAATTCGATTTTCTCTCTTTTGCAGATATGAGCATGCAGAGTCTGGCCAAGCTTTGAGGCTTGAGGGGGAAGACCCATGCATATGCTACTTCTGGTGCTGAGGCTTCAGCTCATATGGAGGATGTGCCTCCCGCTGCTGCTCATGTTCAAACTACTAGCGGCGCCTCCTCTCCTTCGGCTTATCTTCCTCCACCTCCACCTTCTTCACCCATGAAGTCTAAGAAGGGGAAGGAGAAGGGGAAGGGGAAGAGGAAGGTCCTGGAGCCAAGGTCCGGAGGTCGATCTCCCCCGCCCCAGGGTACGAGCTCCGTCGATGTTGACGCTTTGTGTCTTGATATGGAAAATCAGTCCTTAACTGACCCAGACTTTCTACTTACTGAATTCATGGATGGGGCCATCACCACTTTTCCCTTTCGTCGGTGGGTAAAGGCGCAAGACCACGATTCCCTTTTTCATGGAGCCACCCATCACCTTTTGAGATCGGCTGGATTGATTCACCTGTATCGGGAAGCTTTGGCTAAGATTCCCCCTTGAAAGCAAGGGTCGTGAAGCTAGAGAAGGAGAAGACATCCCTTGAGGACCTCTGCAAGATGAAAGATGAGCATGCTGAGAAGGTGGAGTTACAACGGGCTAGTCTTGAGAGGAAGGTGGCCGAGTTGACTCGCTCGAATTCATATTTGCAGGAGGATGTGGATAGCCGAGATGAGAGGATTTCGGGCCTGCTGGAAGAGAAGCGGACTTTGGAGGGTTCTTACAACGAGTTGGAGGCCTCGAAGGAGGAGGTAGTTCGAGACCGAGCTGACATCATTCGCTCATGGGATGAGGCGAACACAGTGCTCTACCAGAACATTCTCGATCAGGTGCGGGTGGTGCTTCGCCGCAAGTATGACTTGTCCGATGTGGACTTCTCGGAGGTGGGCGAGATGAACTGTGTTCAGGACAGAGAGATTGTTTCGATCCCCGATGAGTAGCTCTTGATGTTAGCTACGTTTGCACTTGCTTTTTGTGGTTTTTGCCTTCAAGCATTACTCTTTTGATGTAATAGGGCCTCGAGCCTCTTTATTGATGTAGCAGATCTTTGAACATTTTCTTGTCTTGTAGTAGGGCTTTGAACCCTTTATTTTGTGGTGGGGCTTTGAACCCTTCCTTTGTGTTGTTGTAGGGCTTTGATCCCTTCATTTTGTACTTGGATATTTATATTTTGGATGTTGATGCTTCTTATTATCTTACTTGAGAGCTTGCTTGTTTTTTTATTTGGTGATCTGTGCCTTATCAACGAGCTTAAGAGCTGCGTCTTTTGTAGGCTCATTAGACTTGGTTGTTTATGGGAGCCCTTGGCCTCCTTCCGACTAGACCGAGGCATGGTCCTGTCCATGGGTGCGAGGTTGGGCGTTCTTGTCTTGTGTTTTAGACAAGTTAATGTGTCGCTGCTCTATTGTCCCTTTTCTTGGAGACTTTAGGCGATTGGGAGTTTATACTCCTCAAGTTGGAAGTAGTGGTTTTGTATAATCGAGAATAAGAGATAACATATAAAGACTTTTTCATTGATTCAATACTGAAAAACCGGTGGCTATTTGTCCATCCAGGCCACGAGGTTGGACCTCATTAAAACCTCCCTAGGAAAACCCAGTGGGAAAAACCTAGGGGAGGAAAAAGAGTATCTGATGGGTCGTGGTGTTACATCAAAAGAAAATCAGACATAAAATTTCCTGAGGTTGGTGGCATTCCATGACCTCGAAATCGCAGTTCCCGATAGAGTGACAAGCTTGTATGTGCCCTTTCCTAGCACCTCTTTGACCTTGTAGGGGCCTTCCTAATTAGGAGCTAACTTCCCCTGTCCAGGGGTTGGAGGCCCGATGTTGGCTCTGCGGAGAACAACTTCTCCCTCTTCAAAGCTTCTCGGGATGACCTTGGCGTTGTATCTCTTGGCGACCCTTCTTTTCAGCTCGACTTCCCGGACATGTGCTTCTTCCTTGAGTTCGGGTGCGAGGTCTATATCATCTCTTCTTCTCTGTTCGTTGTCAACCTCCGAATAGGCCATGACCCTCCAGCTGGGCTCGCCGATCTCCACCGGGATCATAACATCTGAACCATATACCATCTTGAAGGGAGTCTCCCTCGTTGCTGAGTGGGGGGTTGTTCGATAAAACCATAGGACACTCCCTAGCTCGTCAGCCCATAGCCCCTTTGCTTGGTCTAATCTTTTTCTTCAACCCCATGAGGATGACTTTGTTGGCCGCTTCCACCTGCTCATTGGCCTGGGGGTGTTCTACTGAAGTGAAGTGGTGAGTGACCTTGAAACCTTCTAGCAAGCTCTGAAACTTCCTGTCTGTGAACTAGGTCCGGTTGTCGGTGATGACGGAGGCCGGGATCCTGAACCTCGTAAAGATGTTCTTCCACACAAACTTCCGACATTGAGCTCCCGAGATGGAGGTCAAGGGCTCGGCCTCGATCCACTTGGAGAAATAGTCGATGGCAACTATCAGATACTAAACCTGCCCTGGGGCTATGGGGAATGGCCCTAAGAGGTCAATGCCCCATTTGTCGAAAGGCCAAGGACTCGCAACCGAGCTCATCTCTTCCGGGGGTGCTACATGAAAGTGTGCATGTTCTTGACACTTAGAGCAATTCTTCACGAACTCAGTCGCGTCCTTGGCTAAGGTTGGCCAGTAGTACCCTGCCCTTAGAGTCTTCAACGCTAGGGACCTCCCTCCTGGGTGGTGCCCTCCATCTCCTTTATGAATCTCTCTTAGATCATATTCACTTTGTTGAGGCTTCAAGCATTTGAGAAGCAGCTGGGAGAAACTTCTCTTATACAACTCCCAATTTACCATAGTGTAGAATGGAGCTTCCTTCGTCACTTTCCATGCTTTGTCTAGGTCAAAGAGCAAAGTCCCGAGTTCCAGATACTCCTCAATCTCCGTTCCCCAGTAGGGGGTCACTTCGACTTGGGAAATGGTTCCGACCTCTCCTGCCTGAGTTATGGTTGAGGCCCTCATTATCTCTTGGATCAAGCTCTTGTGATTTCCCCCAGGTTTGGTGCTAGCCAATTTGGATAGGACGTCCCCCCTGACATTTTGCTCTCTAGGGATATGTTCCACCCTGACCTCCTCAAAGTCGAAAATGAGAAGTCAGACTTTTTCTAGGTACTTCTTCAACTTCTGCTCCCTCGCTTGATATTCCCCTCCTATGTGGGATGCCACCACTTGCGAGTCTGTGCATACCAAGAGCTTTTTCACACCCATGTCCTGGGCCAAGTTCAACCCCGCTATTACAGCTTCATACTCCGCTTGGTTGTTAGAGGTCTTGAACTCGAAGTTGATTGACATCTCAACTCGGACCTCGTCACTGCTCTCCAGGATCACTCCTGCCCCGCTTCCCCGAGGGTTGGAGGATCCATCAACAAAGAGCTTCCAGTTCCTTTCTTCAGCATGACCTTGTTGGTCTGTCCATTCATGCACAAAGTCTGCTAAGGCTTGGGCCTTGATTGTTGTCCGGGCTTCAAAGTGGATATCGAATTCCGAGAGCTCCACGGACCAAGTGATCATCCTACCGGCCAAGTCTGGCTTCTGAAGTATCTGACGGATTGGTAAGTCGGTCCTCACCTCAATCGGGTGGGCCTGAAAGTACTGGCGGAGTCTTCTTACAGTGAGAACTAAGGCATATGCTGCCTTTTCCAGCTTCTGGTATTTGAGCTCAGCTCCATGAAGGACCTTGCTGGTGAAATATACGGGGAACTGAGTCCCCTCTTCTTCCCTGATCAGCACTGCATCCACTGTCGTCTCTCCCACCGAGAGGTATAGTATCAACGTCTCTCCTGGCCCCAGCTTGCTCAAAGTCGGAGGGGAGGACAAATACTACTTGAACTGCTGAAAGGCCTGCTCACAACTTTCTGACCAAGCGAAATCCTTCCCCTTCTTCATCAGCTCGAATAAGGGTAGGGATCTCCTCGCTACTTGTGATAAGAACCTTGATAGGGAAGCTCTAGCATCCCTGTGAGCCTTTGCACCTCCTTCAAACATGTGGGGCTCTTCATGTCTAGTATCGCCTTACACTTTTCCGGGTTGGCTTCGATGCCCCTCTGTGTGAGCATGAACCCCAGGAACTTCCCAGCATCAACGGCGAAGGCACACTTCTGAGGGTTCAGCCTTAGCTGGTACCACCTTACACATTCAAAGATATCTTCGAGGTCGGAGACCAAGCTCTCCTCCCTCTCCGTCTTGATCAGCGTGTCATCAATGTAAACCTCCAATGTCTTCCCGATGTGCTGGTCGAATACCTTGTTCATTAGCCTTTGGTATGTTGACCCTGCATTCTTGAGACCGAATGGCATAACTTTATAGCAATAGTTAGCCATTGGCGTTATGAAAGATCTATTATCCTCATCTTCTCTATTCATGGGAATCTGATTGTAGCCCGAGTAAGCATCCATAAACGTTAAGTAACGGAAGTCGTAGGCAGCATCCACTAGACCATCTATACTCGGGAGGGGGCATGGGTCCTTTGGACAAGCCTTGTTTAGGTTGGTGTAGTCCACGCACATCCTCATCTTCCCATTGGACTTGGGAACCATGACTACATTGGACAACCAGGTCGGGTATTGCACTTCCCTGATGAACCCAGCTCTAAGGAGCTCCTCGGTCTGCTTGATCACTTCTCTACTTCGCTCAGGGGCCATCCTCCTCCTTCTTTAGCTCATGGGCCTCGTCCCTGGGAACACAGAGAGCTTGTGGCACATCACCTCTGGGTCGATCCCGAGCATGTCAGATGTTGACCATGCAAACAGATATGAGTTTCTTCTTAAACATGCAACTAGTTTGGCTTTGATATCCCCATGGAGTGATTGGCTGATCTTGGTCACCTTGTCCTTGTCGCCTCCAATTACGACTTCTTCTAACTCATTCCCGGGCTCAGGCCTCTCCCTGGGATTATGGTTACGAACGTCAAGGTCGATGACCATGGTCTCCCTCCGAGATTGTGGCACCCTTCCGATTTCAAGGCTAGCATTATAGCATCTTCTCGCTGCTACCTGATCCCCCCTTATGGTGACAACATTCCCCTCCCCACCGGGGAACTTCATCACTAACAAATGTGTGGACACAACCGCTCTGAGCTTGTTCAAGGTTGGCCTCCCTAGGATGCCATTGTAAGCAGAGGGGCAACGCACTACCAAAAAGTTCACTGAAATTGTCATTGTGAGGGGATCTGTTCTCAACGTCACATGAAGGTTGATGTAGCCATCCGGTTTGATCTTCTCACCGGAGAAATCGATCAGCTCTTCTGAGTAAGCTCGCAGGTCATTGTCTTTTAGCCCCAGTTTGTCGAATGCCTCCTTGTAAAGGAGGTCAGCAGAGCTGCCCTGATCAACTAGCATTCTCTTCACTTCGGCATTGAGAATTACCACCGAGATCACCATAGGGTCGTCATGCCCTTGGATTATTTCGGGGTTGTCATCTTCTGAGAACGTGATGATCGGCCTCGGTCTCCTTCTGACCTCATAGTCTTATCTCTCTTCCCTCCTAGAGGGCTTAATCTGCATGACTTCTTTCAAAGCCCTCTTTCTGGCTGACTTTGAGGGTCCTCCTCCTGCGAACCCTCCAGCAATGGTGTGTATGGTCCTAGCTGCAGGCTGCTTGGACCTTTCATCTCTTCCTCTTGGTTCAAGGCTATCCCTCCTTGAACCCTTATATCTCCTGTCAGCCTCCTCCCTTGGTGGGGGTAACCTTCTCCTCCTTGGGCTTCTCTGGGAAGCAACATATCTCGCCAGCTTCCTAACTTGGATCAACTCCTCGATTGCATCTCGGAGGTCGTAACATTCTTCAGTTCGATGTCCATAGCTGCTATGGAATTCGCAATAGAGGGACCTGTCAGCGTTTGGCCTGCTTTTGAACGATTTTGCCTTCCGAATCTCGCCAGAATGATGAAATTCTTTGTATATGTCTACCACTGAAACCCTCAAGGGGGTGTATTCAGCATATCGTCCTATTCGAGCGGGGCGCTCGTCTCTCCTTGGTCTTTCTTCCCTCTTAGGGCTCTGGCCCTTGAAAGAAATGTTTTGCACGAGGAGGGGGGGTTGAATCGTGCTTCTTTACCTATTTAAAATTTTCTCTGAAATATAAACTTAGTCTTTTAAAGCTTTGAAAGGCTTGTTAACTCTTTAGACGGCAGCGGAATTATTTCAGAGGATAAGATTCTAAGCTTCAAATGTAATCAAGCTTCTGAAGTAGGTTCAGAGGCAGTAGTTACTTTAAATCTTAGAAAAGTGATTTCAGAAGCTTCTGAAGTAGCTTCTCAACCCCTTAGGATCCTTTGAATTAACACAAAAGTTAGTATAACAATTTATAACATGTAATTCAGAAAGTTTAAGGTTTAGAGAGATTTTACACTTGTATTTTTATACTGGTTCGGCCAATCCGTTACCTACTCCAGTTCTTAAACCAACTAGTTTGAGTTTCACTAACTTTCAATCAAAGTTACAAACCAGGATTGATATTTTCTTCAATCCAAACACCTTGCTCACCCTTTCACTAGGGAAAGACTTCTGCCAATCTCCTCCAGAGGCTGGACTTTTCTTGCTCACCTCCCTCAGAGGCAAGACTTCTGCCTTCTCTTCACTTGAAAATGACTTGTGCCAATCTCACTTCAGAGGCTGGACTTCTCACTCGCTTCCTCACCTGAGAAAGACTTTTGACCTTAAACAATATGATGATTTGAGTCCAGGGGACTTGTAGGTTGATTATTTGAGAATTTAGATGAAACTAAACTTTAATCCCAAATAATGACACTTCTAAATTGACTTGCTAGAGCAAGAATATATTCTTTGGTTACAGGGAAGTGTTTTTCTTTCCAGGGAAAGATTTACAAGAAAGGCTAAGACACTTATGAATGATTTACAATAAAGAATAAGTGTGAGAAACTGTATACTAATTTCCAAGAGAATAAGAAGCTTGAGAATTGATTTGTTCGCTTGTGTTCTACTTCTTCCAGTAGTATATGCTTCATATTTATAGCCTGGATTGTTTCTTTTAGCCGTTTGAGTATCTGTTGCGTGCTTCTGATTCAAAATGTATTTTTAATACATTGAGTCATTGTTATTTAGAGCTATGAAGCTTTGATTCCTTCATTTTATGGATATGTTCGAGGTAATGCCCATGCTACGGTGTCCTGCAATGCTTTAGCTAGAATCGAGCCAATGGATGTTAGAATATTAAGTATAAATGTGCTTAGTGCTTAAATGCACTGTCCCATGTCTCGACTTTGTGAAACGTGCTCCACTATGTATATAATATATTATCTTTGCTTCTTCGAAAGCTCTTTTTTGTGGAACGGTTCATTTCAGATATATTTTATAAAGATTTTGAATAAAACGAATATGTATAACCATTTATAAAATAATTTGTTTCAGAATAAAATATAATATGAGTATAAAAACAGTTTCTGAAATAGTTCTGAGTGAACTTAGCCTCTGAGCTTGTTAAACGTACACAAGCTTAGCTTTCGAATATATCATATAGCTTCTGATCATAATAAATGAATTATGTAGCTTCTGAGGCATTCTTCTTAAAAAAATATTCATGTAAAACAGCTTCTGAGCTTGAGCTAGAAGGGCTAGATATAGAGAAACAGCTTCTGAAAGATAATTGCTTAACTTTTAGCTTCTGAACTAGTGAAATGAGGATTCCAATGTTCTATCTAGCTTCTGAAAGACAATCGCTTATACTTTTAGCTTCTGAACTAGAGAAATGTGGATTCTAGTGTACTGTCTAGCTTCTGAACTTAGTTAACTATGTCAGTTATGATGAAATTCATTTTATTAGACCTATTCCTTACTTTACCAAGATTAATCCAGCTTCTGATCATGTAATTTGCAGCAAACATGTACTATATCAGCTTCTGAACATATTAGAATGTATTGAATATAATTCAGAGGCTTCAAGCAAAATGTTTATCATATGAAATGATTTTTTATCATTCAAAATACATTCAGAAAGGTTCTGGAGCTAACAATCTCCCCCTTTTTGATGATAACAAATAATTTACAGATAAATATTTTGGTTGAGATTTAAGATTCATATAAATTCATATACTTGCAATAATCAGTGCTAGTTTTCTTGCTTAGGAGAATGTTTCAAGTAAGAAATTTTTAGAAACATGCCAATTTGAATTAATATAGTACTATGTATAACATAAGCATGTATTATAAAAAAATGCAGTAACAGAAATGTAAATATGCAGATGTAGATGCCAAAACAAAATGTTTCCAGAGCCAGATTATTTTTCAGATGCTGAGCTCCCCCTTAGTTCTGCATAGTTTCTGACTGATTGCTCCCCCTGAATTGTATTCCTCTAGCTTCTTACCCTTATTATTATCTCCATATTTTCTCCATATCTTCTCCCCCTTTGTTATCAGCAAAAAGGAGGGGCATATGAACCTTAGAGATTAGGGGTTAAATTGCCTCCTGAAGATTTCCCTTAGAAGTGTGACCACTTCTTCAAATAGCTTATGTGCATCATGGGATTAACAGGTTGAGGTGGAGGTGGTGGAGGTGGTGGTGGATTATTTCGGAAGATGTTTTTTGTGGATGGAGGTGTAAGAATTTGAAGAACAAGAGAGGGTGAGGGTGGTCGGTTAGATGTTTCTGTGGTAGTGGTTGTTATGGTGGAGTCTGTGAAAATAGGAATGGTTGTAACAGATGTGGGAATGGTTGTGACAGAGGTGGGAATGGTTGTGACAGAGGTGGGAATGGTTGTGGCAGTGGCAGGTTGAGGTTCTGAGCTAGGTGGAATTGATGAGGTGTTAGATGAGAGTATTGGTTCAGATTCTATGGTTGTGGTTGGTGAAGGTGTGGATGTGGGTAAGATCACTGTGGTTTGCTCAGTTTCTAGTGATATGGGTGGAGTGTGTGATGTTTGGTAAGGGATGATTTCAGTGGAAGAAAGAGGTAGTGATATGGACTGAGTGATTGGTTTTGTAAGGGGAGGTGGAGAGGTATGAGTGAATAGAGGTGTGGTAGGAATAGGTGCAGAGAAATTTAAAGGTTGAGGAGAAAAAACTTGAGAGGTACCTTTTTTTGGGGTGGTTAATCTCCCAAAAGTTGGAGGGTTAAGAAGTACTCCAGGGTAGCTTCTGGCAAGATTGAAAATTACTTCTTGAGTAATTTCTCTTGCTTTTGCAGCATCTTCTGCATCTTTCTTTGTTGCAGCTTCTGAAGTTGATTTCTCAGCTTCTGACCCTTTTGAAGAGGTTGCTCCTCTTCTTCTTTCAAAATCTTCCTTCTCCTTCAATGAAATCTCGGCTAGAGATTCCATTTTGGCTTTCCTCAGTTCTTCATCATCAGAATCTGATTCAGATTCTGAAGCAAAGATAGCTTTCCTTTTCTTCTTCTGCTGTGGTTCTTCTTGAGCCACCCGTTTCTTTCTCACCAGTGGTTCTGTCATAGACTCTTCATCCTCAGAATCATCATCCTGAGTGGATGGTTCTTGTATCACAACTCCTTTTGTGGCAACTCTCTTAGACCTTCTCAGAGGAGTATTTGCAGCTTCATCTTCAGAAGCTGTTTTTGGCTTCTTCCTTCTTGGTTCCAGTTTTGTTACTGGAGACTTCTTCTTCACCTTTTCAGAAGCTGGGGCTATTTCTTTCCTCTTTAGGTCCTCGGCAGCTCTTTCCCTATTCACATTGTTGATGAGCTGCCTAAATGTCCCCCATGAGTACTGATTTTTTGGTCGTATGTAGAAGTGGGCTTCGAGGGGAACTTTACAAAATCTAGGATCCTTGACAGAATCCCACCATAAGGAAGACTAGCATTCTTCCTTTTAGATGAATCTGTACTCAGCAGCATATAATCCATAATAAGCCTAGGGAGTTTTACCTTTTCCCTTGTTATGATGTTGTACAACAGCATCAGATCCATGTTTTGGAAGAGATCTCCGCTTCCAATCCTTGGTAGTAGGCATTCTCTGATGACACTGTGCACGCATCTCGCCAACAAGGTCAGATCCTTTGGTTTGACAGCCTTTAGAGGAAGATCGAGCTTCTCGATGAGTGTATATATTGCTACCGTTTCTTGCACATAGTCCTTTTCGTACCATAGAGCATCTGAGGTTATCCTTTTCCCATTTTGAGATATGTGAAGAGCACGACACACATCTCTTTCGGTGATAAGGATATGATCAGAGCCGATTTGGCTTCTGAGATTTCCTTCTGCGTCTTCCCTCAGCTGTGAGTAGAAGGCTTTCACCACATTTGGGTAGATTACATCTTGCACAGAGAAGCAAGTTGTCCATCCCTCCTGTATGTCTAGAAGCTCCTTCAGAACGATTTTATTTAGAACTCTTCCCAACGTGAGAGTTCTCTTAGCGAAGTTTGAAGCAAAGTTCTGTTGTTTTGCTTCATCCTCCAGATAGATGTCGGTGGTGGTTATCTTTGAAATCTCATCGATTTCAAAGCCTTTGGGTGTAGCCATTTGTGAAGGAAAGATTGTGTTTGATGTTTGAGAAGTAGGAAGTTGAAACAAAGGAGAAACAGAGGATGAGCGTGATAGAGTAAGGAAGACGAGAGTTTGATGTGTAAAGTGTTTGAAGGTTGTGTTTGTTGAGGGTTTTATAGGCAAAAGGAGAGTGGGTATCGTGAAAGAGAGTGTGGAGGGGAGAGGAAGTTACCGTTTAAAAATGTAACCGTTGGTTAAAGTAACCGTTGAGGCCTTTAGTGGGGAAACGTGAGGTTTTATTTTTCACTAATACACATAATGAACGTTTATGGAGTTAAAATTAATTATGAGGTGTTTTAAATTTTTCACATTTCCAGCTTCTGAGGTAAATAAATTTCAGTCAGAGGCTTCTGAGACCAAAGCTTCTAAGTAATACTTTCATACAACTTCAAATGATTTTTCTTCCTTCAGCTTGAGTTCATGATTTTGCCCAAATTTACGTAGCCTCTGAGGTCATAAGGAGACAACTTCTGGAAGTGTTATCTCAGCTTCTAAGATAGCATTTAGACTATCATAAGATCTTATAAGGTTCTGAGGTCGTTTATTATGATTGAGTAGCTTCTGAGCTACCCCTGTTGCTTCTGATGATGCTTTTGATGATACAAAGCAGCTTCTGAAGTTTCTTCTGAAGCTTCTGAGTGATAGTTTGGCTCATGGAATGATGCAAAAGTATGAATGCATGCATTTTCACAAACTTTTCATATTTAAGAGGTTTTTAAGCTTGCAAAATCTATCTTCAGCAAGAGGTTTTGTAAAGATGTCTGAAATTATGTTTTCAGTGTTTACAAACTTGGTTTCAATGTCCCCTTTTTGCACATGATCCCTTATAAAGTGATGTTTAATATCAATATGTTTGGATCTAGAGTGCTGAATAGGGTTTTTAGCAAGATTAATAGCACTAGTATTATCACAGAATATAGGAATTTTAGAGTACCTCAAGTTGTAGTCCTGAAGTTGGTTCCTAATCCATAGCATTTGTGTGCAACAATTTGCGGCTGAGACATATTTAGCTTCTGCAGCTGATAGTGCAATAGTATTTTGCTTCTTACATGACCAAGTGATTAAACAATCACCAAAGAAACAGCAACATCCACTTGTGCTTTTTCTGTCAATTCTATCTCCAGCATAATCAGCATCACAGTAGCCAACTACTTCAGATCCTGTTCCTTTCTTGTACCAAAGACCAAGATTAGTAGTACCCACTAAGTATCTTAAAATTCTTTTTACAGCAGTTAAGTGAGAATGTTTTGGGTTGGATTGAAATCTAGCACAAATTCCTACACTTAATTGAATATCAGGCCTAGAGGCAGTGAGATAAAGAAGAGAACCTATCATGCCTCTGTAAGTTGATTCAGAGACACATTCACCTTTTTCATCGGTATCTAGAACTTGTGATGGATGCATAGGAGTTGATATAGCCTTAGATTCATGCATCTGAAATTTCTTCAGAAGCTCCTTTGCATATTTTTCTTGGTGAATGAATGTTCGTTCCTTTTCTTGCTTAATTTGTAAGCCTAGGAAGAATTTTAATTCTCCCATCATACTCATTTAAAATTCTCCCTGCATTAACTTGGAAAATTCTTCACAGAGTTTTTCATTAGTAGCACCAAATATAATATCATCAACATAAATGTGTACAATTAAAAATCCAAAGTTGTCTGAAAGAGTAAATAGAGTAGTATCAACTTTTCCTCTAGAAAATCCATTTTCAAGCAAGAAATTGCTTAGTCTCTCATACCAAGAACTTGGAGCTTGTTTGAGTCCATATAAGGCTTTTCTTAGTTTGAAAACATGATTCGGGAACTGTTGATTTTCAAAACGTGGAGGTTGTTTGACATAAACTTCTTCTTGTATGTGTCCATTAAGAAATGCTGACTTGACATCCATTTGATAGAGTTTGATGCTTCTGAAGGCAGCAAAGGCAAGTAACATCCTTATTGCTTCAAGTCTAGCTACTGGAGCAAATGTTTCATCATAATCAATTCCCTCTTGTTGATTATAACCTTGTGCTACTAGCCTAGCCTTGTTTCTTACAACATCTCCCTGTTCATTTAGCTTGTTTCTAAACACCCATTTAGTGCCAATAATTGTTTTTGTATTTTGGCTTTTCTGTAAGTGTCCAAACTTGATTCTTTTCAAATTGTTCCAGCTCCTCTTGCATGGCTTTTATCCAACCTTCATGTTCCAGTGCCTCTTGAGGGGAGTTGGGCTCGATCTGAGATACCAGAGCCATATTGGAAATACTTTTGAGGGATCTTCGAGTCCGTATACCTTCAGAAGTTGCACCAATGATTTGATTTTGAGAGATTGCTTGAAGATCTCTCACTCCTCTGTAGCTTTTTGTTTGGATTTCAGCTTCCGAAACATCCTCGAGATGTATTTCAGGTTCTGGAGTAACATGGTCAGGTTCTGAGTTGTTGAGAAGCTTGTTAGATGGTGATTCATCATCAGAATCTGATGAGTTCAGCTTTTGGATGCCTTTAGAGTCTCTTTCTGTGATATTCAGCTTCTGAGTATCTTTGGAAAGTATATCCAGCTTCTGATGTATATCATTCTTCATTTCTTTGAATTTTACATGAATTGTTTCTTCTACAATCTTTGATCTTGAGTTGTAAACCTTGTAAGCCTTAGAAACAGAAGAGTATCCTAGGAAAATTCCATCATCAGACTTAGGATCAAACTTAGAGAGCTTGTCCTTTGTGTTAAGTATAAAACATTTTGATCCAAAAATATGAAAATACGAGATATTTGGTTTTCTATCTTTCCAAAGCTCATAAGGTGTCTTTTTTAGGATTGGTCTTAAAAAGACACGATTTTGAATATAACAAGATGTGTTTACAGTTTCTGCCCAAAAACCATTTGATAAACCACTCTCAAGGAGCATGGTTCTGGCCATTTCTTGTAAGCTTCTGTTCTTCCTTTCTACAACCCCATTTTGTTGGGGAGTTCTAGGAGAAGAGAACTCATGAGAAATCCCATATTTTTCACAAAACTGTTCAAAAAGATGGTTTTCAAATTCTCCTCCATGATCAGATCTAATAGAGGTAATTTGAGTGCCTTTTTCATTAGAAGCTAGTTTTGCAAATGTTTTAAATTTTTCAAATGCCTCATCCTTAGTAGCTAGGAAAATAACCCATGTAAATCTAGAATAATCATCAACAATAACAAGGCAATATTTCTTTCCTCCTAGAGAGGCAGTTTTGGTTGGACCAAAAAGATCAATATGTAAAAGCTCAAGTGGCTTAGTGGTGGAAACCACATTTTTGTTTGGGAAAGAATCCTTGGTTTGCTTTCCTTTCTCACAAAAGTCACATGTAGAGTCCTTAGTGTAATTGATTACAGGAAGGCCTTTCATGTGCACATGACCAAGTTTCTTATGCCATAGCCACTTGTCATCTTCAATAGATGCAAGACATTTAACATCTTGGTCTTGAAGGTCTTCTAGGTAAATAACATAAGTATTTCCTAGCCTTCTGCCCTCTAAGACAACCTCATTAGTTGTTAGATTAATCACAGAACAATATTTTGCTGAGAATTCAACTTTTAATCCTTTATCACAGAATTGACTTATGCTTAAAAGATTGTGATGAGTTAAACCAACAACTAATAGTACATCAGAGATTTGGTGTGAGTCGTTTTTACCAACATCTCCAATACCAGTGACTTTTCCTTTGGCACCATCTCCAAAGCGTACAGAGCCTCCACTCTTAGGCTTCTAGCTTCTGAACCACTTTTTCTCTCCTATCATATGCCTGGAGCAGCCACTGTCCATGTACCATTTTTCATCAAGGTGTTGGGATCTCAAACACTCCTACATGCACAGATTGAGTTTTCTTAGGTACCCACATTTTCTTGGGTCCTTGAGGGTTAGTCTTCTCAGGCCCTTTCTGTCTTTGATGATGTTTAAATTGTCCAGAGGTTGAGTTTTGTTTAAACTTTGTTTTTGTGGAAGGTTTACCTCTTTTTAATTTAAAGCATCTTTCAGAAGTATGGCCAATTTTACAACAAACAATACATCTTGTTTGATTTGAGTTAGATGAACTATTATCATGTTCAGAGGCATCATAACCTAATCCTTCTTTACATAGATATGGTTTTTGAGATCCTAGCATTAGATTGAGTGCTTTAGAACTTCCAAGGAATTTGTTAAAATCTTCAGTGAGAAACTTGTTAATCCTTTTTAGTTCAGAAATCTCATTTTGCATTTTCTTTGAAGGTTCAGAGACACTTTCAGAAGCTGCAAGTTTTTCGCAGACTATTTTAAAATCCCTTTTTAAAGTGTCGTTGTTTGTTTTCAGCTTCTCATTTTCAGATATCAACTTCTCATTTTCATTTTTCAGATTTTTTAACTCTTTTGTGTTCCTTTTGTAATGAGCAAGTAAATTCCTTGAGTCATTTAATAGATCATGATATAGTTCACTTAGTTCTTCAAAAGTAAATTCAGAGTCAGAATCATTTACCTATTCTCCAGCTACTGAGTCCTCTTCCTCAGCTTCTGAGTGCTCCAGATCCGCCATGAAACAAAGGTTCACTTCTTCTTCAGTGTCTTCATCTTCAGAAGCTTCTTCTTCTTCATCTTCACTCCAAGTGGCAGCCATGGCTTTCTTCTTTGGGAAGAATTTTTTCTTGGAGCTAGATGATTTTATTTTGGGCATTCATTTTTGTAGTGTCCTTTCTCATTACAATTATAACACATTATAGTATCTATTTTTCCTTTGCCCTTTTCATCTTTCTTTACAAAGGCTCTTTTGTTTTGAAATCTTTTACCTTTGTTTTTCCAGAACTTTGAGATCCTTCGAACGAGCATGGAGAGTTCTTCACTCTCCGAGTCTTCTTCTGGTTCTTCAGCTTCTGACTCGGATTCTTCAGGAGCTACAAAAGCTTTGACTTTCTTTTGCTTCTTGTGTGTAGATTTTAGAGCCATGTTTCTCTGAACTTTTGAGTTACTAGGCTCTTGTGACTCAAGTTCTATTTCATGAGTTTTAAGAGACCCAATGAGAGAATCTGTGCTAAGGGTGTTCAGATCCTTAGCTTCTTGGATAGCCGTCACCTTTGGTCTCCAGATAGGCGTTAGGCTTCTGAGAATTTTTCTCACCATTTCAGAGTTGGTGTATGTTTTTCCCTAAGCTTTCATTTGGTTTGTGATGTAGATGAATCTTGTAGTCATCTCATCAATGGTTTCTCCTTGAAGCATTTTGAAGGTCTCATATTTGTGCACAAGCATTGAAACTTTAGTTTCCTTAACTTGATCTGTACCTTCATGAAGTACAGCAAGTTTTTGCCACATCTTTTGAGCAGTGTCACAAGATGTGATTTTATCATATTCAGATTTAGGAAGTGCACACATTATGAGATATTTTGCTTTGAAATTCAACTGTACCATATCTTTATGAGTTTGAGTCCATTCGCTCTTAGGAATGGTTCTTGTGGTTTTAATCTTCTTGGCTTCTCTCTCTGTTGTTGCTGGTTGCGTTTGCTCAATCTCTTCTGTAGGAACATAGTTCCCATTTATGATTATGTCCCACAAGTCAAGACTTGTGAAAGACACAAACATTTCCATTCTATCTCTCTAGTAGGCATAGTCGTGTCCATCAAACATTGGTGGTCTAGTGAGAGATGCACCTTCGGGTAGGAACATGTTGTTTGAGCCCATGAGTCTCCTACAGTCCCTTGAATCTTTGTCCTTAGCAATGTTAGTTGCTCAACCCCAAGGCCGAGCTCTAATGCCAATTGAAAGAAATGTTTTGCACGAGAAGGGGGGTTGAATCGTGCTTCTTTACCTATTTAAAACTTTCTCTGAAATATAAAATTAGTCTTTTCAAGCTTTGAAAGGCTTGTTGACTCTTTAGACGGCAGCGGGATTATTTCAGAGGATAAGAATCTAAGCTTCAAATGTAATCAAGCTTCTGAAGTAGGTTCAGAGGCAGTAGTTACTTTAAATCTTAGAAAAGTGATTTCAGAAGCTTCTGAAGTAGCTTCTGAACCCCTTAGGATCCTTTGAATTAACTCAAACGTTAGTATAACAATTTACAACATGTAATTCAAAGAGTTTAAGGTTTAGAGAGATTTTACACTTGTATTTTTATACTGGTTCGGCCAATCCGTTACCTACTCCAGTTCTCAAACCAACTAGTTTGAGTTTCACTAACTTTCAATCAAAGTTACAAACCAGGATTGATATTTTCTTCAATCCAAACACCTTGCTCACCCTTTCACTAGGGAAAGACTTTTGCCAATCTCCTCCAGAGGCTGGACTTTTCTTGCTCACCTCCCTCAGAGGCAAGACTTCTGCCTTCTCTTCACTTGAAAATGACTTGTGCCAATCTCACTTCAGAGGCTGGACTTCTCACTCGCGTCCTCACCTGAGAAAGACTTTTGACCTTAAACAATATGATGATTTGATTCCAGGGGACTCGTAGGTTGATTATTTGAGAGTTTAGATGAAACTAAACTTTAATCCCAAATAATGACACTTCTAAATTGACTTGCTAGAGCAAGAATATATTCTTTGGTTACAGGGAAGTGTTTTTCTTTCCAGGGAAAGATTTACAAGAAAGGCTAAGACACTTATGAATGATTTACAATAAAGAATAAGTGTGAGAAGTTGTATACTAATTTACAAGAGAATAAGAAGCTTGAGAATTGACTTGTTCGCTTGTGTTCTACTTCTTCCAGTAGTATATGCTTCATATTTATAGCCTGGATTGTTTCTTCTAGCCGTTTGAGTATCCGTTGCGTGCTTCTGATTCAAAATGTATTTTTAATACATTGAGTCTTTGTTATTTAGAGCTACGAAGCTTTGATTCCTTCATTTTATGGATATGTTCAAGGTAATGCTCATGCTACGATGTCCTGCAATGCTTTAGCTAGAATCGAACCAATGGATGTTAGAATATTAAGAATAAATGTGCTTAGTGCTTAAATGCATTGTCCCATGTCTCGACTTTGTGAAACGTGCTCCACTATGTATATAATATATTATCTTTGCTTCTTCGAAAGCTCTTTTTTGTGGAACGGTTCATTTCAAATATATTTTATAAAGATTTTGAATAAAACGAATATGTATAACCATTTATAAAATAATTTGTTTCAGAATAAAATATAATATGAGTATAAAAATAGTTTCTGAAATAGTTCTGAGTGAACTTAGCTTCTGAGCTTGTTAAACGTACACAAGCTTAGCTTTCGAATATATCATATAGCTTCTGATCATAATAAATGAACTATGTAGCTTCTGAGGCATTCTTCTTAAAATAATATTCATGTAAAACAGCTTCTGAGCTTGAGCTAGAAGGGCTAGATATAGAGAAACAGCTTCTGAAAGATAATCGCTTAACTTTTAGCTTCTGAACTAGTGAAATGAGGATTTTAGTGTTCTATCTAGCTTCTGAAAGACAATCGCTTATACTTTTAGCTTCTGAACTAGAGAAATGCGGATTCTAGTGTATTGTCTAGCTTCTGAACTTAGTTAACTATGTCAGTTATGATGAAATTCATTTTATTAGACCCATTCCTTACTTTACTAAGATTAATCTAGCTTCTGATCATGTAATTTGCAGCAAACATGTACTATATCAGCTTCTGAACATATTAGAATGTATTGAATATAATTCAGAGGCTTCAAGCAAAATGTTTATCATATGAAATGATTTTTTATCATTCAAAATACATTCAGAAAGGTTCTGGAGCTAACAGCCCTTTCTCTCAGGTTTTTCTCCAGTCACCTTCATTGCTTCTTCCAACTTGATATATTTCGTAGCCCGAAGTTGAAACTCTTCCACTGTCTCGGGCTCAGTTTTTGCTAGTGACCTCTGGAATCCCCCAGGTCGAAGCCCATTGATGAGCGAGATCAGTGCTGTTTGGGGGTTCAAGTTTCTAATCTGCAAAGCTTCCTTGTTGAAGCGGTCCAAGTACTCCCTCAAAGGCTCCCCCTGCTGCTGCTGGAACCCCAAGAGGCTGGTGGCTGACTTTGGCTTGCTCTTGCTTGTTGCGAACTGAGCCAGGAACTTGGACTCGAGGTCGGAAAAGCAGGTGATAGATCCAGGCGGTAGGTGAAGGAACCACTGGAGTGCTGACTTCTGGAGTGTGATGGGGAAGGATCTGCACCGCACGGGGTCTACCAAACCTTCCAAGTACATCCTCATGTTTAAGATGTCAAGGTGCTCCTGGGGATCTGAGGTCCCATCATATTGCTTCATGTCGGTTGGAGCTTTGAATCTCGTAGGCAAAGGATATTGCAGCAAGTGATGGGCAAAGGGTGAATCTGGCTCTTCCCCTTGTGGAGGGGGTTGTTCTTCTACATGGGGATATGTCGGGGGTTTGTGGCCAGAACCCTCCGACTCTTCCGACCTTCTCCCCTGACCTCCACCTTTGTAGGTTGCATGATGCCCCTCTCCGCGGTGATTATGAGAGGATGAGCTGGTTCTTCCCCCTTCCTCATAATACCTGAGCCTCTCCTCCAAGTCACGTATCTGTTCATCTCGCCTCCGAACTCGGGCCTCATCTCCCGAAACTTCGTTATCTCCCTACGACTTCTCTCTTCAACCCGAGTCCTCCTCTCCAACTCACCTCCCAAAGTCTGCATTTGTATGTCCTGCTCACATAAGAGGTCACAGATCTCCTGGATGGGTTGGGCGTTGGCATCTGGTACCTCCACCACAGAGGAGACGTGGACCCTTCTCGGGATCAAGGGTGGCGGGGGTGGGAAAAGGATGTGGTTCTCGGGAGGAATGAGCTCCGGATACTCAATATGGCGGGGTTGATCATCTTGATGGATGGGCTGCTCATAAGCTACACCCTCCTCGGAGTGGTAGTATGAACTATCTTGTTGGACGGGTTGCTCAGGGCCTGGTGGAACCTCATGAGCGGGGTGAGGGATAACAGTTCCAGTGTGCCTAGTTTGGGCCATGTTGTAGTTTGTCTAAGTATGGTGAGTAGTATAGTGGTAAGGTGAAAGAGTGGTTTAAAGAAAGGGTCCCCGGCAACGGCGCCAATGTAACGAGCGTTACCTAGGGGGTCCTCTCCGAGATGGATTGGTGGTGTTCCGAGTTGGTGAACAAGGGAGGCGCCTTCTCCGACTTCGTCTACTCCGACTCCGCCTACTCCGACTCTGAGGGACGGGGGGTGGTGACCTGCAAGGGCCTCCGATGCTTAAGTTAGTAATGGCTTAAGATAGAGACAGTGAGTGAGGGATTGAAGATTACCTTGGGAACAGTGTCATCCACCCCTATTTATAGAAATTTATTATGGGTCAGGGCTGCCCCAATTTAGGAGTGTATGGCCCATCCAAAATCTCCCTTGCTGACTCAGCCCTAGTTCTTGGGTGATTCTAAAAGGGTGATTGGTGGACCATCCATGATGAACTCCCTTGCTGACTCAGTCTTCGTTCCTAGATGCCGCTGACTCATCCCTAGTTCCTGGATGATTCTAGAAGGGTGATTGGTGGGCCATCCAGGGTGAAGTTGGGCCAGGTAGTGCTCAGGGTTGTGACTAATCCCAAGGTCCCTGAGTGAATCCGACCTCGTAGAGGTGCTAGAGGTCCTAGTTCGTGGGCGAGCTAGGCTCCGAGGGGAGCGGATGTTCTAACTTCGAGGGGATGCCCTTGGTCAAGTTAGGAGCTTGCCCCCAGGTCCTTACTAGCTCCGAGGTGGAGCGGGATCCGACCTCGGAGGTGTTACTGTCGAAGTCGGGCGTCCCGGCGATGAGTTTGGTCATCGCGGGAGCCTTCGATCCTGACGGAGTTAGAGGTCTAGAGGTTTATCCCGTAACACTTAGTATATTTATTACAAACAAAACATAAAAGATAAATAATAGTAGTAATAAATCAACAATTATACATATATATATATATATATATATATAAAATTTTGGCCCCCTCATTAATTGGATCCTTGATCCGTCCTTGATGGGAACGATACCCACTTATCCTGGACATTATTACTTGTACGATTCAGTGCACTTGCCGAAGCCCTATCAAGTTTTTGGCGTCGTTGCTGGGGACCAATTGAAAACAAGATAAGCAAAGGCGCCCAATTCAGCTGGTCAAGGCGGATCTTATTCCGGTAGCTAGGGGGTGGTTGGAATTCATCAATCATTCCATCATCCCAACTACCCATCACTCAGAAATTACTGTGGATAGGGTAGTGATGATCCACTGTCTCTTAAAGGGCGAACAAGTTGATTTGGGTGCCATACTACCAAAAGCCATCCTCAAATTTGCTTACTCATCAAGAATGACAATTGGATTCCCTTGTATGATTCAACGCTTAACTGAAGCTGCCGGTGTGGTTCTTGAGGAAGATTCTCCGATTCCGATGCCCCGGCCAATCACTGTGCGCCTCTCTTATTGCAAAGCTTAAAAAGAAGGATTCAGAAAAAGCTCTCGAGGTTCTACCTCTCCCTCCTGTTGATGCTCCTGTGGGTGATGTCCTAAGCCATGATCAGAATCAAGGAGAGCAATCCGAAGTACGAAGGCTGAGGATGGATTTTGATCAATTCAGGCTCGAAACAAATATTGTGTTGAGGTATCTTACCATTGCAATCCATAGACTAGATCCGAGAAAATTCCCAGAGTGTCAGAGCACTTGCAGCCATCTATGGCAACCAAGGGATCTAAGTGCCTCGAATGAAGAAGAAAATGAAGAAGGTGAATAAGAAGGAGATGATGATAAGGATGGGGAGCAAGGATGAGATTAACCGCCTCTCTTAGGGAAGTCTCTGTTTCTCAATGCTAGTTATTTTATTGTTTATTTGTTTTTGTCAGATATTTCTGTTTTGTTTTTGCTTTATCTTTTAGTAGTAGAATTATTGAGAAATTGTGGTAGGAATTAAAATGACTGTATTTGTCAACGTTGGCTCGGTAATTATGTGGATATATGTGCATGAATCTATGAATTGAAACTGTGAATAAAATTATGCATATAGAGAAGACAAGTAGGATGTTACTTTAGAAAGTTATTATTGGGATCCTTAGAGTAATTCTAGACACTAACTTGACTGGAAATCTAATGTGCATAAATGTATTGTAATGCCCATGTTAGTTGCTGTTTTATTGATGATTCATGAAAAGTTACTTCAAGAGGGGTAAGCCTTGTTGAAAATATCTACGGCTCTGAGCACCAATGGCTAGGGAATATCTTCATTAAGAATCCTTAGAACCTAGCTATGTGCTTGTGGTGTGTTTGTGTCAGGGAGAGACTTGGGCAAGTAGATCCGAGGGGTGCGTCATCACCTAGCGTCTTGGGCCAACTGGACCGGGAACGTTGATCGAAAACCTACTTTAAAGAGTTGCCTTGAGACAAAGCATTTAGAGTCATAATCATGTTCCTCAATGATCAACCTGCAAGTGCCTTACCCCCCTTAATTAATTGTTAAATGAATTGATTCACCATCTGTGTAAATAAGATTGTGAAAGGCATTGCAGTATATTTGTAAATCTAGAAGCTCTTAAAGAATTCTTATAACATGATTTAGAGTGTAATGTTATTTGTCTTTTATGTTGCAATGTAATCTCAAGGAAGTGATTCGAATGCCGGTGTTCATATGGTTCTGAGCTGGCCTGACTGATTGATAATTGAATTTCTGAAAGTAATTCCTCTTGATTTCACTACTCAATCTCCGTTTTTTGTTTTTATTTTGTTTTGGTTGCTTGGGGACAAGCAACACCTTAAGTTTGGTGTTGTGATGCCTTTGCATTTTTAGTTAATTGTTAATTTAATTTCCTAATAGTTTATATTAGTTTTATAAGTATTTTGTTTTGATTTAGATTAATTTAATTAGTTTAGAGTTTAATTTGAATTCCTAGTACTATTTTATGTGTTTGGTATTTTCTTATTTTTCAGGATAATATCTAGATAACCTCTCGCGCCCTTAGGAAAGATCAAGCGTCGCGCACCCCGCGCTTGCGACCTTGCGCGCCCCGACTTTGCGCCCAACCGCGCGCCTCGCGCCTCGACCCTGCGCCCTGCGAGAGTCGTCTTTGGCGTCCTGCGCGCCCGCAATATATCGCGCCAGGATGGAAGCTTGCTCTGGCGTCCCGTGCCTTCACCACGCCCCGCACCTGGGAACTCATAATCACACCCATTGAGGTGCCCAATCGAGGCGCCCCGCGCCCTGCTCACAATCTGGCGCCCCGCAAGAATGATCTTTGGTGCTGAGCGCCCGTGTTCGCACCTCGCTCCCATAAGAAGAAGCACTTCGGGTGCCCCGCGCCCCGCGTCACAATTAATTCAAAATTCCATGCAGTTCAGATTTTGGTGGAAAATATTTTCATATCTTTGTTAATTAATTTTCGATTTGATGGGGATTGAAAACAATTAGATTTTAGGTTACTTTCTCTTAGTTATAAATTGGGGAATGAATTTCATCAGTGGTATCGTGTAATAGGATTACATTGGCTGCAAGTAAATTAAGGATTTATGGGTAATGATGGCTATTTTTTCTTATGTTTTTGTTCCTTTCGATATGAGTAGCTAAACTCCTTGTTAGGGTAAGGGGTGATCGATCGTACTATTATGAGTTAACTAGTATTTTACCCATCCGTTGGACGGGACATACATCATTTTTTTTTTGTTCTTTTAGGGACAAAATGCAATGTTTGATATAAATAATATTATTTTGAGTGATTTCAATATATATATATATATATATATATATATATATATATATATATATATATATCATGTTTTATTGACATATATGTTGAATTTTGAAGTAAATGACCATGTCCTGAATAATATAATATGAGACATTGAATATTAAATATAATGTATGAGATATGCTAAATTTAAAACACATATATACATTAAAACTATAAATAATATTTCTTCTGATAAAAATCATGAGAGTTTAAAGTCATAATCATAGAAGAAAAAGAATAAAGACCGATATCATTACATCCAAAGAAATGAACAACATTAAAAAAAACATCTTAGCCTATTAACAAACTATTGTATTATAGTAAAAGAGTGTTCTAACCAATTAGATCCGTGAAGTTATCACTAAATGTTCTACAACAAAATTCAAACGGTCTCACAACAAAAGTAATACAATAACAAAACAAACTTAATGACATCTATAGTCTCTAGTTCACATAAACAGGAAACAAACGCCCTAGAATCAAACCTCAATAGTCGCAGTCATTAACAATCAGAAAAGGGGCAAAGTCAATGTAGCTGGACATCAACATGATTATACAATTATCAACTCCAAAATGCAGGAAAAATCTGCTGAAAACAGCCCCAGAATGCAGAAAATAGATTCAAATTCAACTCTCTTATCTATCCATCACATGATTCAAATCATCAATCAACATCAAATTAAAGTAGAACAAATTATCATCACAATAGCGCCAAATAATACCATAAAATTCCATAGAACAACACCATCTAAAAGTAAAAAATATCACAAACCCGCAAAGAGAAGCACACATAGCAACAATGTAACTAATGGTTGTCGAAAATGAACATCTATCCTTTATCAGCCAAGAATCCATATTTGAAACTATGAATAATATTTTTGACAAATTAAAAAGAAACATATTTAAAATAGAATCATATAAAAACTTTGAAACATTTTATACCATATTAGCATAAACATATACACAACTCAGCACAACACATTAGCATAATAATGAGATCTTAAATAAACAATCGGCTTATTAGAGCATTAATAGACACCTACGTCACTACAAGAAATTTGGCCTATGACAACACCAAGAAAAGTGTTGCCTAAAGTGAACAAAGGAAACACTTTTGGACCAAAGGCAACACTTTTGAACCAAAAGGCAACGCTTTTGGATCAAAGGCAACGCTTTTGGACCAAAGGCAACATTTTTTTCTGGGCGTAACCTAAAATGGCGTAACCTTTGATCGAAAAGCGTTGCCTAAAGTGACAATCGGCAACGCTTTTGAGTCGTTGTCTAAAAAAATTGTTGCCTAAAGTGTCACTTTAGGCAACAGGTTCCGAAAGTGTTGCCTAAAGTGAGACTTTAGGCAACAGTTTTTCTAGACAACACCTCAAAAGCGTTGCCTATTGTCACTTTAGACAACACTTTTCGATCAAAGGTTACACCACTTTAGGTTACGCCAAGAAAAAAATGTTGCCTTTGGTCCAAAAGCGTTGTCTTTGGTCCAAAAGCTTTGCCTTTTGGTCCAAAAGCATTGTCTTTGGTCCAAAAGTGTTTCCTTTGGTCACTTTAGGCAACACTTTTCTTGGCGTTGTCTTAGGCCAAATTTCTTGTAGTGCGTGCAAGACATACATACATGTTACTCATATTGAGTTGAAATACAGATGTGCCACTAATAATGCAGATGTGAAGCTCAATGAATCTTACTTCTATTTTTATTGGAATTTGAACACTTTCAATAAATACTTTATTTAATTTGATTCTATAGTAGCTTTCTTAGCAACCCCTTAAGAAGAAAATAGGCAAATCATGTATCCAAGAGTTTTCAGTGATCATTCTAACATTGTCATCTTGATCATTTAATTTTTAGTGATTTGTAATTTAATATGAGACAATGTTAGTAATATCACATGCTTTTATGTTGCAGTTTTATTAATGAAAGAAAATAAGGCTTACCAATTCTCTTAGAGTATGTTTGTGAGTTGAGATTTGAAGGAAAAGAATGGGAGGGGAGGACTTTAAGAGATGTAAATATATTTGAGAGTTAGATTGGTAATTAAAGGAGGTGTTTAAAGTTTTTTAAAAAACTTCAAAATCCTCCAAATTCTACATTTTTTAGTTCCTCCACTTTGAAGGATTTTAAATCTCCCAAATAAAAGAAGATTATCTCATTTAAACTCCTCCCTTTCCTCACCCTTCCTTTTCTTTCCCTCCAAACTTCCTTTCCTAGAAGTTTATAAATAAAAAGAAATAAGGCTTACCAATAAACATCATAATGACCATACATGTACCACAAATCCATAATTAATTGAATTTCTATTAGCCACCATTTTTGCATATCTAATTACCTTATAATCTTTATGTACATTACTTATATCTTAATTTTCAATTGAAAAGAATTATACATAAACCACAAACCATGTTTGTTTAAAATTACAGGTTTATTAGGAACATAGGATTGAAGCATAAGAATGAAATTTGTTGCAAAATTAAAAATTAATTGTTGATATAATCATATATTAGTGGAACATGAGAGTGAAAAATGATAAGAACGAAAGAAAAGAAAAGAATGACAAGAGGCAACAATAAAGTAAAACAAACACACATAAATACCATCAATTATATATACACTCATACAACTCTATTCAAATTGCTAATTAGTTTTTCATTATCTATATCCAGTGGCAGAAGAAATACATGTATAAAAAGTGACATAAGAAAATAGTGTTTTAGTTCTTATGATAATATATATATAGAATTTTTACAGATAAATAGGACACAAGCTACATATGCTACCATCAACATCGCAAGATAGACTTACTCTATTAATCTATTTCAACAACCAAATATATATAAATAAAACATTTCATTAAAAAGACACAATTTTGTCTGCATTAATAAGCTCACAGTTACCGTATCTCATACTTCAGAGACTATAAAATTTAAAAAAGAACAATACTCATAGCTATTTTGAGCAAAATAATAATAATAATAGTCGTTCAATTTTGATATTTTCTGAAACAAAATGCATGCATTCCAAAGACTGTAATACCACAAATAAAAAGCATGCCATGAACAAATTATCATACTAAACACAATGAGGTGAATTAAACAATGAGATGGTAAAATAGCAAAGTTCAAAGCTTTAAATGAGATGGTAAGATACTTTGTCATGCTTTTTAATATATACAAATTGATCTATATACCACTTATTTCACAATTCTAATTTCATAAAAAATTTATAATTTTTCATATAAATTTATCTATACTTACTACTTATTTCACAATTTCAACTTCACATCATAAATTTATATTTTGCAGAATAATATATTTTTTGAGGAGATAAATAATTAGAGAGAAAATTGAAAGTTATGTTCTCACCTTCAGAGATCAAAGAGTTCATGACTCATGAAGAAGAAGCTGGAGTTATGTAGTGTTGTTCATATTCTCTTAATTTCTTTAGCTTTGTACTTGTTGCTTGAACCTTATCTATGTCAGTGTTATGGGAGAAATAGGAATCCTAAAATGGATTTAAGTTGGTGACTAATGTGATCTGCTGGAAAAATGGTGAGTAAGAAATGAGAATGAATAATATTAGGATTGAAATAGCATGAAGAAGGAAGCTAAATATTGAAGTTGGAAGTAGCTAGAATCAAGAAGTCTCACCTGAAGTAGAAATTTCAAACCTTAGAGATGAATGTTGTGACCAAGATGATGAATTGATGAGAAAGGAAGAGTAATAAAACAAAGATAAAATGAAGATAAAAAATGAAGCTTGAATGTATAAATCACATGACTCAAAGCAGTGAAGAAGAAGAAAAAAAGGAGAAAAAAATTGAAGGGTACATAAAAAATCAGAAGAAAAAGAACCATATTGATAAACGAAATAAGCAAGAAAGGGAATGAAAAATAAAAGTAAACGTGAGACTTCAGCTTTGTTTTTTAAATTTTAAATGCAAATCTTGTTAAAGAAGTTTAGTTTTATAAATAAAAATTTATGTGGCTAAAATTTTCCTTCATTGAATCTTGTGTATTGAGATGATAGATATACATCAGAAACAATTTTGCACCAATGTGACGTTGAATAGTAAGGAAAGGAAGAAAAAATCGGGAAAATTGATTTTAGCGGGAATGTTCTCGCTTTTAGTATGTTAAGTAGATTATTTCATTTGCGAACCTTTGAATTTCATTATTTCAATTCAAGCATTTACCTTTTTCTTATTTGGTTGTTCTGAGGATTGAAAAATCTCCTTTACAACTTATCTTGGATTCATGTATTTGTTTGGAAAAATAAATGTGTGAATTAGCTCTAGGTAATTTGCCAGTAACATTTAATATCTAGGAATAGAGTTAAAGGTTTTTGTAAATATTGAATCAGAAAAGGAACTTAATCTTTTCTATGTGATAATTTGATCAAGGAATTGACTAATTGTTAAATAGAAAAAGTGTTAGATTATCAAAGGATTGGAGTGTGGCAATTTATGATTCGTTTATTGAATTGATGTTTTAAAATACAAAGGTAAGCAATTGAAAATTTAATTTCAGAAAGTAACATGAACCCCAATACCCTAACTCCTTGTTCATTTGAATTTCAATCAAACTTTCACTGCTATTTTATATTCTACATTCCTACACTTTTTAAATTCTCATTCACAATATTCTATTTGGTTTGTCTAGTTAGAAACTTATTCTAAGAAATTTTTGCTCGGTTCTTTAATCATCGTTGGAACGATACCTACTCACTATGATTTTATTACTTGTACGATTCGGTGCACTTGTCAAAGCCCTATCAGCTGGGTTTGAGACGATTATCGATACTTGGCTTCACTGTGGTCGGGATGTATGATGGTGATGATGATGATGAAGTGATGATAGTGATAGTTCTTTTCTCTGTTGTCGTCTCTATTCTAGTTTGTTTAATTTTTTTTGGTTTATTTTTTTCTATTAAGTGAATTTTATAGGGATGATATGGTAGAAATTTTTATTTAGATTTGTGTTTGGATTTTTTATGTGTTGGAAGTATATTATACTCAAATATAGATTCAATATTCAACTATTGTGATTGGATTACGAGAGGAGTTATGATTTGATGCCAACTATGATGATGATTGAGAAGATGATGATGATCGAGAAGAAGGAGATATGAGGAAGATGGAAGGAATGAGTAGGGGTGAATTATTACTTTTAAAATAATAATATGTATTGTATATGGAATAACAAACACAAGACACAATATAAAATACACAAATAAACTTGTTTTGTACAATTAAACAAACACATTACAAAATACATAAATATTTGTGTATGTATATTTTTTGTATGTGTAATCTTGTATTGTATTTTCTGTATATGTAATAGAATGTAACATTGATTTGTGTGATTTTTTAATTAATGGATAATTGAATTAACGCCTTTTACTAATCTATACTACTTATAAATTACTAATCTATACTACTTATAAAGAGAATATCCAAAAAGTTAGTTACTTTTTATTCTCTCAAAATAGATTAAACAAAAATTAAGAAAAATAACTATCATTTGTAACTTCTATTATTCAAATTTTCTCTCTCTTTCTATTCATATTTTATATTAATATTTTAATGAATTAAAATGGAATTTGAGAGAACTTTAATTAATTTAAATAATATTATTTTATAAAATATTGATAAAAAAATAAAAAAGCGACTTCGAGTCACTAGTATATTTATAATTAAATGTCGGTGTAAAATTACTTTATTCTGAAAATGAATTTAAATTAAACTAATTTTAATATATGTGTTATTCTTATATATGTATTTATGTATTCTTGTACTTGGAAACAAAGAAACTTCACACATGTATGACACCCTTCACCCGTGTAAGCTCAATTACGAAAATACCCTCTGACCTTCCGGAAACTACACGCAACGCCATTTTCCCCACGAAAAATACAAAAATACCTTAAAACATAAATATTCTCTCTCTTTCTTCGCATCCAGAGAGAGAATGGCTCTGCAGAGAACTTCTTAAGAGAGAGAAAGCGGTGAATCACACAGATACTGAAATCCTTGATTTCTTCCTCATAACAACGTCTCGAAGTAGAGCGAGATAGTGAGAGGCAGAAAAAAAGAAAATCTCTTTTTGAATATTCTCTGGGTTCAGTTGTTGGGGGTTTGAATTAGGGTTTTGTAGGATTGTTTAATCTGGTTTTGTCTTTGAATTTCAGTTTGCGTTTATTTTGGGGATAACTGGGGCACTTTATGTGAATTAGGTTTTGATGTAAGTGGAGTGGGTATATCTAGGGTTTGTGTGTGGTTTCGATGGGGAGTATGGGTGAGTCAGACAGAAAACGGCGTCACTTTAGCTCTTTGTCACCTACGGCAGCAGCTGCTACTGCCAAAAAGCTACCTTTATTACCCATTTCTGAAGACAAAAAGGTACAATCTTCTTCATTTATTTAATTTTTTGTTTAGTAAAAGACAATTCACGAGAATCCTTTCACTAACATCTGCACGGCTGAATTATGTGTTAACCGTGTTTTGAGAATTACATTTATGTGGTGTAAACTAGTGAACAATTGGAATCAGTGGTATATCTGTTGGGAGAGGGGTAAAGCTTGTTGCTATTGATCTATACTTCATCAACCTGTAGTCCTTTGTAATAGTTTCTCTAATGGTTTCGTCTAATTTGTTTGCAGAATAGATTGTGTTCTAGTTCGTTATTAGTGCAAGTGCCCTAATAGCTATAACCCCTTCATCTGCTTCCTTAATTTTTAACATGCTTGGTTGTCTTTTGGTTAACACCTACTAATGTATTGATTTGATACGTCGCAATACACTTTTTTTTGTGGCTTTTGCACCGGAAACAAAGATTGATATGTTACTCTTAATTTGGGAGACATAACTAGGCTGGTATAAACACTGACATAATTCTTGTTTGCTTGATTATCAGTAATGTACACTGCTGGGTAATTGTAGAAGAAGAACGTTATGTCTTTGTAGATGTGGATTTTCTTTGATTTAGGACTTCCCTATGAATTTATTGTTACCTATATTTATCCAAATTTTAAATGGATTATTACCTTATGGGACTTTATTTATTTATTTTGAACGGTGATATAGATCGTGTATCTATTACATCACATAGATCTCATTTATGAATTCTGTACATAGGAACACCGGAACTTATAAGCCATGTCAGTGATGCTAATTGAACTCATGATTCTCTTCTTTTGTTGCAGCTTGATATTGCTGTACTTCAGTTTCAAAATCAAAAGCTTATGCAGAAATTAGAGACACAGAAGCTAGAATATACAGCTCTTGAGAGCAAATTTTCGCAGTTGAAGGAGAGGCAACAGTCATATAACTGTAATTTATCAGTGGTCAAGAAGAACTGGGAACAGGTAATTTGGTTCCCGTTTTATTTTTTTCTCCTTTCAGTTGTAATATTGGATACTTTTAGTTTGATTGATATTACAAAAATAACTTGCTGGGTTTTGTCCATTTTCCGCATATAGCTGGCAAATGACTTGAAGTTGAGTTCTGAACGCACAAGCGAGTCCAGCAGCAACTTGGATTCGAGATATGCATTAGTCACTAATGGTGAGGATCACTTGCTCATGGCCATTCTCTTACATGTTTTCTTGTTGCAAGACGATGTGATATAGTTATTCATTTAATTGCATGTATTCACACTACTTTTTTTGTTTGTTACTTTACCATCTGAGCCATGAGTTCTCTTTAATGTGGAAAGGATTGAAAATTAAATTCACAGTTATAAGTATAACATTGATTGCTAACAAGTTCATTCATAAATGTAACTATTTCTAGAAGGGATTTTAATGGAGCACATAACTTTTTTGTTGTAGATTATTGATGCAAATGTAAGTTGGATAAATTTCTATTAGGGTCTTAATTATGGTTCTTCATAAGTATTGTCCTAATGCATCATAGTTGTTAATTGCGTTCATTAGCAGCAGTTTGTTGCAGAGGGGCCAGAACATGCAACAACGTTCTGCTTCAACTTTTGGAAGCTATAGCACTGTTGCTGCCACAGTTGAGGGGTGGCACAATCTTGTTAATCTATATTTTCTGTTTCCCCTCACTCATGCTACCTGGGCTTCTATTTTGCCTTCACGTTGCTACTTAAGTAGTTAAGTTTCTATTTTACCCTCAATCTATTCGAGTTTTTCTTCTGCCCTCTCTTAAAACTGAAGTTGTTTCTGTTTTGCCCTTATTTAAAATCACCTTCAATTTAACAACCAATATTTAGGGTTTCCTGTTGCACCATTATGCTTCAAAAGCAGATCAATCTAAGGAACCTATATTTTCACACTTTCTTGCTCTGTTTCAGACTTTCTCAAGCTTTTCCAGCCAAGTTTGTCTCTGTTTTAGAGTTTCTCCATGTTTCCAGATAACAATACTGTCATGATCACTATTTTTGACTTACTGTTACGAGTTCTTATTTGAGTTTAAGCATCTGCAAGCCAGTCAGAGTGATAGATCCTATGTTAACCTACCACTTAGTGCCCTAAGTCCTCTTTAGTTATGCATTGCATGCAGCTGCTTTGATTGACCTGAATGATCATTTTGCAAAAGTTTTTCTAGAAGCAATTAGTAAAACAAGTTCTTGCCCTCAGTTGTTAATATATCTAATAGTTCTAGACATATTTTATGTTTAATAAGGCTATTGTAGGGATCCTAATTCTTTTTAGGATCAGAGCTGTAGTCCCAGCTTTTGTAGGATAAATTAAATGAGTCCATACATGGATACATGAGGGTAGTCGGTTGAGTACTTCAGCGGCACTATCGTGCTGCTGCAGTGCATCATGGAGGGCAGCTGCTGGTGAAGGATCTGCCTGTAGAGCATTTTGAAGGTGCAGACATCACAGCTGCAATTTATTGTTGTTCGAGATTGAAATGATGGTTTCGCAGACTGACAGGAATGGCCGCGTTAGCCTAGTGTACAGCAGGAAAAACGGAGTGGGAAACCAGTCAAAGGGCCCAGAAAACACTGAATGAGACAGCTAGTGAGTTAGTTACTAATCTGTTTGGTATAAATAGTAAATAACTGATTGTATAGGGCTTTTCACCATCAATATTCCACCATTTCTGAGTTAGTGTAGGGGCATAAGTGTATTTTTTCCACCCATTTTAGTCTGCTAGGGTTTTATCCTTCCTTTCTGTCTTGCATTCAAACTCATAACTGCCCCCTTTTTTCTCTTCTACTTGCTCTCTCTACTTCGATTTCTGGCCACGAACTTCTGACATCATACTGTATGATTTAAATATGAATATAGTTGCTTTTCTAAACATGCAAATTTACAACCTTATATGAGTATTACTAAAAAGTTGTGACTTGACGGGCACAGACGTGCTCGTCAAGTTTCTAGTAGTTATAAAACATATCAATTGTATTTAATTATTTCAATAAATGGCAAATTTTGAAATTATATTATACAACTTCCATTTCCTCCCCCTTGTCGATTTTACCATGCGACCAAGGTAGACCCTCTAAACCCCTACCTTAGCTTGTCCTACTTCCCCCTTTGATGCCTTCTCTTCCCTTCTCCTCATAACTACTGAACATACTCCAATGTTCTTAATCAGAAAAACAGAAAGCTTAACTAATTTTTTATTTTCATTTGTGTTACCATATCCTATTGTATGTGTATAATGAATGTATATTTCTTTTGAAAACAATTTTGAGATTATAGAATGGTAGGTCTGTTAGAGCCAAAGAGAGACTGCTGGAAACTACTTTTGCAAGGAGGAGGATGGAAAGTTATGTTTCTTTGCAGTATCTTGATTTTGCTGCTGTTCTCTCTAATATGTCGAGTTTCTTGTTAAATTCTGAAAAAGATGGTTATTCTCAATGATCAAGGTGCTTGCTACTAACATATTCATGCCTATGATTTGCTATTACTTTACCCAGCAACATGTATATAGTTTTTGTCGTGATGTCACTTGTTGTTTGAATTGTTCTCTGTTCTATGTATTTATGTATTATGCCTTGTCATCCATGTTTTTGGGGGGCTACAGAATGTTAATTTAAATTATCCTACCTATTTTTTATTACATGGTAAACTTTGTTTTAAATTTGTGCATGTTGGGGAAGTGTAGTAGTTAATGAAGCTCTTTTGATCTGTTTGCCAGATGGTAGTCCGACAAATGTTCAGGACGTTTTTCTTAGCCGACTTTTGCAAACTGGTGCAACTGAAAATTCCTCTACTTATAACTCCGCAAAACAGGTGGAAGAGCCCAGGGAAGTTATTTCTGAGAAAGCAAAAAGCATATTAGAAAATATAGTCGCAACTATTAATAACTTTTGGCGTGTAAAGGGTGGATTGCATACAGCAGTACTGAATAAGCTTCCAGTTGATGGTAAGATACAGTTGATTTTCGTATGATTATCCTTTGTTATGCCTGCCTACCTATTCTTTTAGAGTGGTTTCTCAGCTGTCTTGGTTACACTGCCCGTTTATAGTTTCCTGCAGGCAGAAGTTGTCTACTGATTTAGAGGTGGAAGTTAAAAACTTAAGGCTGGCATTTGGTGAGCTTCATTTAAAGCACAAGTCTTTAGCAAGTGAGTTCCTAGTTCATAGAGATCTTGATGCCAAAAATAAAGCAGAACTTCGAAGACTTAAAGGTAAATTTCATGAATATTGCTACTATGCTAAGCATTTTAACCTTATTCTGGTTTTGTAAAATCCTTCTTTTAATACAAAACTAGGACTAGGTGACCTGTGTACAGGCATGCCTTAATGTTTGTGGGCCCTTGATCTCTTAACAGTAGTATTTGGAATTATTTTATGCCTGTGTCTGAGTTTTTTTTCCATTATTTTAATTTTGTGTGTGGTCGCGTGGGGGTGGGGGGTTGTATTGAGGGATGAGTTTGGTTAATTAGTCAATTGTTGATGTGGTTTTTGTAACAGCACGGTTGTTCCTTGCCTACTGCACATACAAATATAGTCCAGGTGCTTTAGTGGCTTAGTGCTTTGCTATTAAGCCTAAATGGAATTAGAGCAAAACTAATGGTAGGTAATAATTGGGCTAGGCCAATACTTCAATATATCCTGTTTAGGAAACGAACAACAACAACAAGTCTTATCGCACTATGTGGGGTCGACTACATGGATCAAACAAACGCTCTATCATGAATAATGTTAGGATTTAAGCTATTAACTCTCAAATCTTCCTCGATAACTTCTTTTATAGTCCTTTTTGGTCTCCTTTTACCCCTAGTTATTGTGGTATCTCTCATCTGGTCCACTCTCTTGACTGAATGTTCTCCTGATCTTCTTTCCACATAGCCATACCATCTAAGGCGAGATTCCACCATCTTATCGATTATAGAGACTACTCCAAGTCTCTCTCTTATGCATTTATTCCTTATCTTGTCTTTTCTCGTGTGACCGCTCATCCACCGGAGCATCTAACTTTGTATTCGTGTTGGCCCTTAGCTACCCAACACTCTGTCCCATATAATATAATGGGTCTGATAGCCGTGCGATAAAATTTTCCTTTAAGTTTTAAAGGTACTTTCTTATCGAAAGCCCGAGGCACTTCTCCATTTCATCCAACCTGCTTGAATCCTATGGTTGACATCTTCATCTATCTCTCCCTTATCCTGAACAATGCAACCAAGGTATTTAAAGCTCTTAACCTGAGGTATGACACTTTCTCCTATCTTCACTTCTATATCTGAGTATTCTCTTTGCTTGCTGAACTTACAATGCATGTATTTAATGGCTCTGCTTCATGTATGATATGAATCATCAAATTTAAGTTTTTAATGGCACTATGAATCTGTTTATTCTTCATGGCAGAGATTCCTATTGATAATTCTGTTAAGATCCAATTGCAACGTATGAGACTTGAGTCCCACATCCAGAGTATAGGATTTAGTAGCCGACGTGTATTAGCATGGAATGGGCACATAAATAGTAAATAGAGATAAATTAGGAAAAAACAACAAATTATCACAGTAACTTCCCTCTCTCTTCTTCATGGCAGAGACTGCTATTCACATTATGTTAGGATTCAATTGCAAGATATGGACCATGAGTCTGTCAGGTTCCTGCAATTGCAGAACCTCTTCTCTTATTGAACACAGGGTGGTGATGAAACAAAACCCCAAAGGATAAAAACTATAGAGAGAGGAAGTGTTCCTTCTCCCAAAGACTAATTCTGTTACAAAACTCAATTCTCTAATTACAACTCTAATTCTGTCATTTATACTAACTCTAGGAATAACTAACTCCTCAAGCTCTCTAACTAACTGTTAGTTCATAAACTTTCCCAAATCTCCCTGGCCTAACATCACTCCCCCTGGACTGCCACCTTGTCCCCAAGGTGGAAACTAGGGAACAATTGTTGCAACTTTGCTGCTGACACCATCTATCATCACACGTAGGTAACTTGGACCAATGAACAAGATATTCCCAACTCCCATCCGCTGCTGTCCTCGACCCCAGAACAGGCTCCGACTCCATTAGCAGCTCCCCTTCCTCAGACAGTGATAGTGGTAGATACTGACTCTGGTGAGAAAAAGGAATCACTCTCTTCAATCTGTTGATGTGAAATACTGGATGCAATTGACATCCTTCTAGCAAGGCTAACTTGTAAGCTACAAGAACCACTTTCTCAATCACTTTGTAAGGACCATCGAATCTTTGGGAGAGCTTCTAATCAGGCTTCTTGGCCAGGGATTTGATTATATAAGGCTGCATCTCCAAGTAAACCCAGTCATCCACCTCCAAAGAGACCTCTCTCCTTTTCTTATCCGCAAATAGTTTCATATTGTGCTGGCCCTTCACCAAATTATCCTTTAATTCCACCAAAATAGCATCTTTAACAGCCGTTAATGCTGCCACATCTTCCACTCACGATGAAAATGTTTTCCCCCTAAACAACACTGGAGGATCAACTCCATACAGGGCTTTGAATGGAGTGGTGTGAGTGCAAGCATTGAAGGTTGTGTTGAATCTATATTTGGCCCAAGACAGCCATTCTAACTAGCGCCTGGGACAGCCATTGACAAAACATCTCAAGTAGGTTTCCAAGAATCTATTGATCTATTGACTACCTCAGTTTGGCCGTCCGTTTGCGGATGGAAGGCCATACTGTACTTCAACTTCGTCCCAGCAGCAACAAATAATTCAGTCTAGAAACGACTCATAAAGACCTTGTATCAATCAGATACAATAGACTTGGGGAACCCGTGTAAGCGAACCACCTCCTTAACGAACACATTAGCTACGTTCTTGGTTGAGAACGAATGAGCAAGAGGTAAGAAATGTGAATACTTGGGTAGACGATCCCCCACAACTAATATTGTATCCATGCCCTTCGACTTCGACAGCCCCAAGATAAAATCCATAGAAATATGTTCCTAAACTCTGTTAGGAATGGGTAGTGGCTGGAGTAAACCTACTGGTTTCAAAGCAGCGTATTTATGTCGCTGATAGATGTCACACCCTGCAACATACTTCTTCACCTGAGACCTCATTCCCTTCTAGAACACAACTGCGCTCATCTGCTTATAGGTGCGAAAGAAACTAGAATGCCCACCCATCCCAGAGGTGTGGAACTCAACAAGTAACAGAGGAATTTGAGAAGAATTAGAGGGAATTACTACTCTACCTTGGAAAAATAGTTGTCCCTTCACTAGAGAGAAGCCCAAATAATCCTTTGAACCCTGCAAAAGGACCTTGTAAACCTGCTACTGATCAGGATCATTTTGTAATTCTTCCTCCACTAAGTCCCATAAAATAGAGTTGACCACTGAATGTTCCTTAAAGAACATCTGCCTCGACAACGCGTCAACTACAAAATTTTCTCAACTTGGCCGATACTGAACATTGGGTTCAAGCCCCAACATCATGGAGGTCCATTTGGGTTGATCTTCCCCCATTAATCGTTGATCCATTAAAAATTGCGAGCTCCTTTGGTCAGTCAGAATTGTAAAATGGCGCCCAAGAAAGTAATGACGCCATTTTTGCACCGCGAACACCACTGCCATCAACTCCCTCTCATAGGCGGATTTGGCTTGAGCTCTGGGAGACAAGGACCGACTCAGGAATGCAATAGGCCGACCTTCCTGAGATTCAACACCAATACCTTGCCTCGAAGCATTTGTCTCTATAACAAATTTCTTAGAAAAGTCCAGGATTTCTGACACCGAAAGCTAAGTCATGATTGACTTCAACTCCTCAAAAGCCCTTTGAGCACCATCATTCCACACAAATGCGTACTTCTTAGTTAAGTCAAATAAGGGTCGAGCTATGCTGCCCGTGAGACCCAGGAATCCTCTCAAAGCCTTCTGGTCTTTAGGCACGGGCCGTGGCAGTAGTTTTGCTTGGGTTTGCAGAGACACCCCCCTTAGAAATGAAATGACCAAGATATTCACCAGAAGATACACCAAATGAGCATTTCTTTTTATTAAGAACCAAATGATTTTCTAGCAAAATAGTAAAGACTGGTCTGAGGTGTAATGCATGGTCATGTGTGTCACAGTTGTAGATTAGAATATCGTCAAAGAAGACCAAGACGAAATTTCGAAGGAATGGGAGCAAGATATTGTTCATCAGTGCTTGGAACGTGCTCGGTGTGTTCGTCAACCCGAACGACATTACGAGGAACTCATAATGTCACTTGTGAATGCAAAATGCCGTTTTCAATATGTCTTCCTCCACCATTCTAATTTGATGGTAACCTGCCTTCTAATCTAGCTTTGAAAACACCGAAGCTCCAACTAACTCATCTAACAATTCATCAATTACTGGAATAAGGAATTTATCCGGCACCGTCACCCGATTTAACGTCCTATAATCCACACAAAAATGCCAACTACCATTCTTCTTTTTAACCAAAAGGATTGGACTGACATAGGGGCTAACACTGTGTCTCCAACATCTCTTTCACCAACCCTTCTATGACTTTCTTTTGATGATGTGGATATTTGTAAGGCCTGACGTTGGGGATATCCGCCCCATCTTTCAGAGGAATGACGTGATCGTAACGCCTGTGGGGAGGTAAACTAGGGAGAGGTTCAAAACCATGCCCCTCAATAACCTGTTAAATCTCCATGGGGGGAAGAACCACCGTTTCTTGTAACGACAAAGGCCAAAACTGCACCACAATGGCCTCATCCTCCTCATTGATTGCAGTCATTGCTGCTTCCAGGCCTGTTTCTCCGTAGCATAATTTTGGGTCGCCCTTTATAAGACAACCCACAAGCCTCCCTGTTGAAATCGTAGAGAAGAATCGCGAAAGTTGGCTAACACCTCCCCAAGTTTCTCTAACCAAGCAAGACCCAACACGGCAACACGAATTCAACACCTTCCACCCGAAAAACAAAGAAACCTTTGGAAATTACAACTTCAGGGAATTTTAATTCCACCGAAGGACAAAAACCCTGACCTTGAGTTTTCTTTCTGTCCGCCAATTAACCATAAATCTCGCCCCCTTATCCAACGACAAACCCAACTCCTGCATGATCTCCGGCGTTGCAAAATTGTGGGAGGCGCCGCAATCGATGAACACTCGGACCCTCCTCCCCGCGATGCTTGCCCACTCTTTAACAACTTTGTGTTGGCCACTGGAAAATGTATATTTGAGTTCCAATTGACTCAGCGACAACGTGTCTCTTTCTCCATTATCCACCACCAAGTCTTGGGCCACCTCAACCTCCTCAGAATTTTCCTCTACTATCATCAACTTAACATTCTTGTTTCTGCATACATGGGCCGCCCCAAAACTGCTCATCACAGAAAAAGCATAAGCCCTTGGCTCTGTTCTCCCTGTTACTCAAATAACGTGGGCCCCTTACTTTGTTGGCTTGCTGAAACCCTTCCTCTGAATTAGAAAGCGGCTTGGGCTGAGACGCACTAGGCCCAAAATGCCCAGGCCCTTTACCTCTCGTCTTCTCCCTCATCCAAAGATTGTTTGTAGCCACCTGTAACACCCCATTCTTGGCTTCTACTTTCTCCGCCAAATTCATCAATTTTTCAAAACGAGTGCAAAGGCAAAATTTACACTCTGCCGCTATCTCCAGTTGAAGACCCTTCAAGAACGCACTAAGAAGTACCACCCGGTTGGTGAGTCGCAGCGGGGTCGCATAAAGCTCGAACTGACTACGATACTCCCTTACCGTGGATGTCTGCTGGACTCCCAACAACACCTCAAAGGATTTTTCCAACACCTCCGGCTGAAACCGGTGCAAGAGGGACTCCCTGAAATTTGCCCATTGTTTGAATTGTGTTTCTTGCTACCACCATCAGAACCAAGTTAGCATGCACCCATCCATGGCGTATGCCGCACCGATAACCAATCAATCTCTGCAACCATTCGAAGCTCGAAGAATTGCTTGATGCGATCCAACCAACGAAACACATCGTCCCCTCGAAACATCAGTAAGTCCACCTTCCTTCATCGCTCTGGAGCGCTGTTCTATCCTCCGCTGATCGGCGAACCCCCACCATGAACCTCTTGACGATTACGACGAGCCTCAACCTCTGTCAATCGAGTACCCATCCATTGCAACATATCATTCATTGAAAGCATCATTGCACGTGGCGATACTACATCACAATCTTTTTCCATCTTCGTCTCCATCGACTCCGTCTTGGTATTCAGCTTCGTCAAGATTGCTTCCATTGAATCCATCTTCCGCACCCTCGATTGCACCATCCACATGCCAAGATCCGCCGACAACTGATACCAATTGTTAGGTTCCTGCAATGGTAGAACCTCTTCTCTTATAGAATACAAGGTGGTGATGCACCAAAACCCCAAAGGATACAAACTATAGAGAGAGGAAATGTTCCTTCTCGCAAAGACTAATTCTGTTACAAAACTCAATCCTCTAATTACAACCCTAATTCTGTCATTTATACTAACTCTAGGAATAACTAACTCCTAAAGCTCTCTAACTAACTGTTAGTTCAGCCTAAACCCCTGCCACATCAGCTCTCCTTCTCACATAAACTTTCCCATATCTCCCTGGCCTAACTGAGTCCCACATTTGAAGTATTGGATTCCACTGTGGGATTATAAAGCCTTCATCTACTGGTTTGTCATACTACAATGGCTTGCTTTTGTGGTGTGGTGCTCCCACGATTATCAATAATTTGGGTTGGGCTGTGCAGCCCCCACATTGATTCTCCTGACTGTTTTTGTAGAATCATTTTGCTTATGGCAGCAAATTGGTTTGAGCACAATATGCAACCCTCTTCCCCATCTAATTTGGGCTTGGCCCATTTGTCTTTGGAAGAAAATTGAATGTGATTTGTTCATCCCTCTCTGCCGTGATGTGGGCCTGGTCCATTAGGTCAAAGGCTACATCTGAGAAATGTGCTTCCAGCCTTGTCCCTTAATTCAGCCCTCCCTATACAGCAATGTTCTGATTGAAGATGGCTTTGTGTTGTATTGCTGGCCACCACCCATGGGACAACAGCACCCACTTGGTCTCGTGTCATCGCTGGTTGGACATTGATTGTAGGACACATCTTCGATAGCGAAAGCAGAGGGGGTGACTTGTGAGTTGGTATCTTGTTGTTTAAGGATAGGATTAGAAGGGAAAATTGAGGAAAAGGAAGCCCTTTAAAAGGTAAGTCGACTTGTAGGAAATTAATTGAAGAGAAGTTATTATATTACTTAAGAAATGAAATGTGTAAAATTAGTATTTCAGAAAAATGGAAATAAATCAAACTTAATTAGGAAACATTTTCTTTTGGTCAAAGTGTCTTACAAAAATGAATAGATATTCCAAAAATTGAGAATTAAATAATTTATTTATTTCATAGAAGAATTTTTATTGGATGAAGAGAGCTGTCCTCTTTACAAGAACGCCAAACCAGAGAAAGTACTAGTGATAAATAGAGAATTAGTTCACTATTTTATTACCACTAATTAAAAACAACAATTTTGGGGTGAGTAGGTAATGGACTTTCTCATTTTTATATTATTGATATATTGTCTACATATTTCAGTTGTTTTGTAGTTTTCACTTTTGAAGTTTTTATTTGGTGTTCATGCTATATGTTAATCTGATGTATTATTGTGCAGTTGCTGTATGGTTAGTTTGGTCTCTAGTATGTTATTTGTCCTTGTCATCCTTTTTTGTTTTTTGTTTTTTAACTTGTTTCTGCATTATATTTTTTTAAAGAAGATGGGGATGTATATAATTTAGCTGTTTTCAACTAGAGAAAAAGAGCAAAGGAACATCTGATTGACATTTTATTTATTTTCTGCTTAAAAGGTTTGCCTGTGAAATGCAATTTAATTGTCATGCTCTCATCGTTGTTTTAGGGGAACTTGAAAGCACTGTTGCAGAATTAGAAGAAAGCAATAAAAAACTTGTAACTCTTAAGTCAGAGAGAGATGCAGCAAAAGGGGCAGTTCTCCCTGTCTTAAATGTAGGAACTGCGCACGTTGCTTGTGATAAGGTCAGAGACAAGCAAAAGGATTTGCAGGACATGGAATCTCTTTTGAAGGAGCTATTGGTATTGTTATTGAATTCTTCAATCTTGTTTTTAAATTCCTAGGATATTGTACCTTAATTGTTGAGTTTCTCTCAGGAGCAAGGTTCATCTCAATTAGTGCAACTGAAAAGTCTTCATGAGGAAAGAATAAGAATATTACAGCAGTTGTGTGATCTACAGGTTCATTTTTTAGTATTTATGATCCAACCTGTAATTTTTCTACTGTATATGTTCTGCAAGTCTACTTTCATATGTATTTTCTATTATAGTTTTGACTTGGAATGATTTCATCAGAACACATTAAAGAATATGGAGTGTATTACTTCTGCCCGTGCATTCAAATTGGTTAGAGATCAGATAGGAAAGTCCAAATCAGAAGTTCTTCAGTACCAAGCCTTAATTGAGAAATTACAGGTTGTAATTGCTTTGTAGTTTCATTATTGTATATTCACCATTGTCGTATGAGCTACCGTGTGATCTGACAGTGTTTTCCCTCTCCCTCCCCCCTCTCTTTTATTTGCATTTTGCTTTATAATTGTAGGTTGAGAAGGATAATCTTGCATGGAGGGAAAGGGAGTGGTACATTAAAAGTGATTTAGCAGATATTTTTCAAAGATCTGCAGTGGTTTCTGATTCTAGAGCAGCTGATTTACAGGCTGAGATACAGAAAAAGATAGAGGAAAGAAATGTGATTGAAAATAAATTGCACGAGGAAGCAAGAGAAGCAGGTTTGAATTTTTTCTCCTTTTTAAAATAATATATTACTTTATTGCTCTATGGTCTAATTGTTGGTTATCCATTTTTATTTGCTGCAGGAAGGAATCAAGTTATAGCAGAATTTAAATCTCTGCTTTCTTCATTTCCTGAAGAAATGGGATCTATGCAAACTCAGTTAAGTAAGTATAAAGAATCAGCTTCAGATATCCATTCTCTGCGTGCAGATGTGCAGTCTATTTCTAATGTTCTTGACAGAAAGGTTGGTGCTAATTGTATACGTGAACTGTACTTTTTGACATCATAAAATCAAAGGTCTTGAATAGTTTCTATTTCATAATAACAGGTAAAGGAATGTGATGTTTTAACTGTTCAATGTGCTGGTCATGCTGCTGAGATGAAGAGGCTGCTTTCTGTGGTACGTCACATTACTTGACTTCATAACAACATCTTCTACTCTTGGTTTGTTAAACTTGTCTCATTCAGTTTCATTAACAAGAAGAGAAGAACAATACAAAATGGATAGAGGACAAGAAATCCTCAATACCAAAAGAATAAAAGACCAATCATTTCAAAGCTTTCCAATCTCTTAGCATACAGAGATAGAGATTACCCTAAAATGGTCATGTGCCTTACACCAAGTAAACACTAGGCTTCTAATCCTATCCCTCAAAATCTCCTTGTAGAAAGTGTCATTAAAAATGTGAGAGTTACACTCTAGCCAAATAAACCAAACGACTGCAAAAACAGCACACGGCCACAAGATTGTAGCTTCTTTCCTCCTCTCGAGACCAGTAAAAGTAGACCAAAGGAACTAATCCTGATCTATAGGACACACTCAACATTCACCAAAACCCCCAACAATCCATTCCATAAAAGATCTGCTGCAGATCAATGCAAAAGAAAAAAAATGTGATATGTTGATTTTGAGCTAGAACTGCAGATAGCCCACCAGGGGAAATATCTTAAGTGGTTTTCGAACCTAAAACAAATCGGTATTAATTCTATTAAGCATGACTGTCCATATAAAGGAATTGACCTTTGAGGGAGCTTAGACTTCCAAATTTTTAATCGAGGCAAAAAGTACTGTTCAAAGAATGGGACTGAAATAAGATCTAGAAGAAAAAACTATAGAGGATTCAAGAGGCCAAAACCCTTTATCTGGATAAGCGAAAGTGGCGAGTGTCTTGAGGTTCATATTAATGCCATGTAACCTACGTTTACAGATGCCAAGTCTTAGGCTTGCCATTAGCTATTCTCTGAAAGACCTAGTAGTGTGATCCTAAAATCTAACTTCTCTGTCAAACACTTTGGTTCTTTGAAACTGTGCCTCCAATGAGCTCGCTAAGATGGGCGAAGAGGATCTTTCTAATGATTTTGTACAAGTATCTAAAATCTTTTAACTCTAACTGACCTATCCTTTTAAGGAACCAAAGAAATGAATATAGAGGATTAGTATTAACACCAATCTTTCCAATATCATGGAATTCTTAAGTGCCTTCAAAAGGTCAACTTTAACAATATCCTAACACACTTCTAAAAATCTAGTTGAAAGCCCATTTGGATTTGGTGCCTTATCTGATCTTATCATGAGTTATAGTGCTCTATTTGATCTCTTCAATGAAGGGTTTTGAAATGTTCTCTTACGAAAACAAATCCTTATAGAACCTAGTGATTTCTTCAGCAATAACTCTGTTATCTCTAGCAATCCTGTCACCTCTTAGATCTAGTTCCTTAAATCTTAACCAAACTTTTCCACTTTCTTACTGCAGCTACCTTGTGGAAAAGTTAGGAGTTTACATCTCCTTCCTTAACCCTTGTAGCTTAGTCATGTGCCTGCAATTTGCTTTTTCTTTCAACAAAATCTCTTTGACCAAAGAAGCACGGACTGAAATGTAGTGGTGTGTATGCGTGTTCTACACACACGAGATACCTACACCAGGGGGACATCCAAATATTTGGTACTTGTTCATTTTGCAACTTCTGCTATTTCTGAATTCAAAACACACTTCTATATCATCTATCTCTTCTATTCTTCTATATTCTGCTATTATTGTGAAAAATGATATACAAATTCCTTTCATAACTTCCTTGTCTAAATGTCTTAATCAGCCAGAGATTTTCTCAAACTCATCAATCAAAATCCATTACTGGCCCCACTACTTTCACTCTTAACAGCGGCCCATGTGGATCTCTAGCAAGGCTTGGCTGGAAACACTGAAGAATGTCATCCCTGAATTTCATTCATGACGGAAATGAGGCTAATTCTTCCCATGACTGGAATCAGTAAAGTGCTTTCCCTTCCAAAGCCAGCAAGCAGCACCACTTCCATCCTCTCATCCCCATCCATCCGATAAACCTCAAAGTAACTCTCTATTTTCACTAGCCACCAAGTGCATCTTTGCCTGGAAAGATGGGTAAAGCCCAAATGATGGTCACGGTCTCTCAGAGAACGGCAATACAGGCAGAAGGAGGAGGACTTAAATGTATGGATCGTCCATTGTAGAACGAATGACCATGTCGAGTAAGAGGGGATTGTCTGTTATCGTGGTTTCTCGACCTTGATTTCTGATGCTTGTTGTGACGGTGAAGGGAGGAGTACCTGCTCCTACTATGCCCTCTAGAACCGCAATTCTATCCATCGCTTGAGTTCACACGCTGGTGATCCGTATGTGGTGGTGGTGAACTACCCCGCTGTCGGTGTTGCCTGTTGTCTCTCAGTAAGAACATCACCTGATTGAACTTCTTCAGGAGATCTTCCACATTCTCTCCCTTCGCAGCAGCAACAGTTGGCCTCACCCACAACTGGATCGAGTGGCTGATACTAAATGATAGAACAGTGATAGGAACAAGCTAGAAATAACTAGGATGGTTTATTGACGAAGAAGGCACAAAATACAAAGAAGGTTAGAGCACTGTAGCAGCTCTGCCAATCTGAAAATTCTGCCTAGCTGCTGCTGCTGCTGAGTTTAATCCTTTTAATACTCCTAAAATTGAATAATATTGAATATTTAAAATATAAATTTAAACTAAAACAAAATATTTAAGATCCCTAAAATCTCTAATAGCAGATTATTTAAAATCCCTAAAATTCCTAATAACTCCCTAAATGGTTAGCCATAAATGCTCTCCAAAATAACTATACAGACGTATAATTGGATATAATTCCATGTGTATGAAGTGTTATCTTTTCTTGTGAGAAAGCTTTTGCCTTTGCTCTTCATGCAGGTTCAAGATTTGAGACAATGTGAGCAGGATTTGAAGTTATTTCTGGATATGTATAGACGTGAGTCTATTGATTCAAGGTTCGACTTTCAATTCTGAACTCAAATATGTATGATCTTCTCAGATTGATTCAGTGTTGTTAAATAGCCGCTATTGCGTTGCGGGAATTTAATAAACCGCAACATAAAAAGCGCATTTTCTTTGGTTTCATGATGCGGGCAATAGCGGCCGCAATTTGTCATGCGGTGTAGCGGTTGGAGCGGTGCATTGCGGAATTAATGTCAGTTTTCCATTTTCTTTTTGAATTTTTTTTTAAAAAAGTGGACAGATTTTTTTTTTTTTGAATTTCTTTTTAAAAAGGTAACAACTAATTCGATTCCCAAGAATCCTAATATTTAATTTACTTGTTTTAACCACAATCCCACGTAAGTCTCTTCTTCTCCCTCACAAATCCTTTTTATTTTTCAAGCGGTTGCTTCCTTCTCTTATTCTTGTCTTCTTCTCCATTCTTAAATATCATAAGTAGCCGCTTCCCATGCTTCTCTTCTTCTCCCTCAAGCGGCTCCTTGTATTCTTCTTCTCTTAATTTAATAACACTGGTTGCCGACACCTATAACCATTACCATAAGCATAATACTAGACCTGTCTTGTCTTCCCTGCTTCCCTTTTTTTTTTTACTGCAGTCCTGCACATTTATTTTTCTTTTTGCTCTGCTGATCAAATTTTAGCTATTTATTATATTTAAGATTTTTACTTTTTACTTAAATTTTGATTAGTTTTTAAGTTTTTTGCTGCTTATTTAGATTAAATCATTCTTTAAATTTAACTAGGATTTCATGTTTTACTTAATTTCATATTGTCTTATCATTATTTATTATAAATATGTACATATGTATAGACCGCTATACCTTCCGCTATAATCCGTGACGCTATCCGCTATTATTTCATAGCGGAATTTTGGCCGACCGCTATTTTCCGCTATCCGCTATTAACAACACTGGATTGATTTGCTTTATATATTTCTTCTGACTAGGATTAAACATTTTAAGGAACATTCTGGACATGTGTTTACTTTTAGAAACTGTTAAATTAGCAGAAAAAATAAGGGACAAAGGTGGAACAATGTGGCTGAATAGCTTAGATTCAATATAGGTAGTTTCTTGCTTGAGTTCATACGCGTATATACGTAAAACTATGTAGTTATTATGGAGTTAATTCATGCATATCTTGTTCAGATTATTAATGCTAGCTATTTCTTATGAATATATGATAAGAGCAGACAAGTGAAGAATAAGACTGATATAAGGGATATATTATTGAATAGGGAAAATTGCAGTAAAGCTAAATACTCAATGAAGGATTCTGAGCACTCAGTAGCTCAACACTCCAAATTAGGAATAAACCCAGCCTGCCTTTTGCTACCCCGAACTGACACCTTTAGAATTTCCCATTCCCCTTATACATCGTCCCCAAGGTAGTCGATGGCGGATGGCGAAAAATGGCGATGGGCCAAAATAGTGCCATATCGTAATGGCGGATGGCGATGGCGGATTATGGCGGAAGCCATGGCGGACAAAAAAAATTATAAATATATATACAATACAAAAAATATAAAGTCAAGTCACAAAAACATAATTAAAGCCACACAAGCATAATCTAAAGCCAAAAATACATTATATCAAAGTCACCAAGACATAATCAAAACATTATCAAATCCATAATATTGAAGTCATGAGAACATGATCCAACCACAAATGTCAATAGCACATCAGCAAAAAATTAAGAGCACACCAAGACAAATTGCAATAATTAAACTAAAAGAATACAAATTGTAACAAATTGTAATAATGAGCCTTCTGAAGGTTGACTAGACATTGCAGTCAAAATAGAAAAGAAGAGGCTGGTAGAAGAAAAAAGAAGCAAATCAGAAGAACAAAATAAGAAGTAGTAGCAGAGTTCATTAAAAAAATCAAATTATATTAATTTTTTTTTTTAAAAAAAAAGAAGCTGCTGACTTGGATAAGAACCAGAAGAATAAGAAAAAAAAGAAAGCCAGAAAAAAATAGGAAGAAGCATCAGCAGATGAATATGAAGCATTAGCTTCTATTGACAAATAAAAAGAACAAAGGAAGAAGAAGTGGTGGACCAGAAGAAGAAGAAGATGGAACTAGAAAGACCTGTGGAGGTTGCAGCTGCCGCCGCTGTTAAGTTGCCGCCGCCGCCACCACTGCTGGGTTGCTGCCGCCGTCAACAGTGGCTTCGTGGGGAAGAATGGAAGAACAGAGAAAGTCAAGAGAGAGTGAGAGGCTGAGAGAAGAATGTTTGAATTAGAGGGTGAGGTGGGAATAGTGAAAAGGCTTTAGGGTTTTTTTAAAACACAAAATCCCTAAAATACCCTCAATTTTTATTAAATTTCAGCTTTCCTCAAACTTCGCCATTGCCGCCATCAATCCGCCATGGAAATTTCGCCGCCACGAGCCGCAAGGTCATTCCGCCTCGCCATCGTCATGTGTATGGCGGCGGTGCATTTTCCGCCATTCGACTACACTGAATTTGTCCCACATGACCTCAGTCCCCAAGTTAGTTACGCTCTCAGCCCACATGCTTGAAGTGCTATTCTCTATTTTACCTGTATGCTCCCTTCTCTCATACACCTTCAGCTCACTTGCCTGCTACTCCTCCTTATCACTATATTTCAAGGCCACATTATAGTGAAAAGTAGTGGTAAGGGTATTGTTCTCTCAATGGAAACGTTACATGTTTAGTAGCTTTGAAGTTGACATGGTGGGAACTAGACAATTTGAGGCCCTAATGATTCCAAATCGTAAGATTGCTACATATGATAGAGCGCTCTTACTTGATATGGGCAGATGACTGGCTGGAACATTGAAGATCTATAATGATTTGTTATCCACTCTAATCATTCATTTCAATGTTTCACATCATGTGATGACCATAGAGAATTTAGGACATCTAATTTTCTCGAGGTAATGTGCATAGAAGGGTGGATGGATATTCTGAGGCAAATTGTGTTGGTGTCTCATAGATGGATCAATAAATTGTGGTTTCCTTGGCAGAAATTTTATTTCTTGAACAAAATATGGTGGCATGATAATGATTACATATGTACTTCACATATGATAGAGACCATATTATTAAAGGAGGCTATGTGATGAAGGGAGCTAAAGAATAAAGATGGTGTTGGGTTTGAAGATTAAACATGGACCTTTGTATGTGTAATAAGAACATCAACTTAGTTGACTATCTAGCTCGAGGACGAGGAAAAATATTTTACTAGTTTGAGCGGGTTCATCAAAATTTTATAATTTGCTACAAATGGAGAATCGTCAATTTTAGTATACTCAATTTAGGAGAAAACAGGGAAGGTCTCTAGAATACACTACCTCTGCTCAGTCAACCCTTTCCAAAAGGGCTATCAGATGGACTAGAGTTGAGGATGGAACCCGAGGTAGAGAAGGCTGTTCGAAGCTGTAAGGAAGGAGGAATGGAGGTTCCGATCAAGTGCAAGGACCTTCCTGAATTTGTGGACCCGAATTTGAGGATTCATGGAAAGTCGCAGAGGACATCAAACTGAGCATTCCTGATTTTCACCTTGAGCACAAGGTGATTGCTGAAGAGGGGAGTGTTGTTAGAAACCGCTTCCCCCAAGGACTAAAAGTTTATCATAGAAAGAGTCCCAGGGACAAATTAGAAATTTCTGCAGGTAATGGGATTGAGGGCAAGGATGATGAGGCAATGGATAACTAACTAGTCTGGCGTAGTGCTGCATGGCAGCAAGTGGGGGAGGAGAGTTAGTTAGAAGAATGATGAACATATATTCATATACTAGCCTTGAGAGTGAGAAAAGGCATTCTGTTAGTGGAATTAGTGTTGGAATTAAGTGTTGGAGCCACTTAGAGCTCAGCTTCCCTAGGCTTGCATTGTAATTCCAGTTCCCTATCAATATACTTTAATACCATTCTCAGAATTAGTGTCTAACAGTTACTTTCATGGGAAGCTCCTCCATTAGGTGCCTCATTTCCTGAACAGGATCTCTATTGTCTCCTCTCTATTTTAGGCTGCACTTGTTTTGTCCAAACCATAGCCTAGGAAAATATAAGTTGGTTGGCAAATCTTTTTAAGTGTCTTTTGCTTGGCTATTCACGGTTTTAGAAAGGCTATTGCTGCTATCTCCAAATCTTATACCGTTGTTTCTACTGACCACTTTGTGTTTTACCATCATACACCATGAGGCTATATCTATTTGGTTGTGTACATAAATGGTATTGCTGTTCTTGTTAGCAAAAGTCATGGCAGTACAAGGCAAGCATTATCTATGTCACAGACTTCATCAGGCTTCATCTTTTCTTGGTAAGTGAAGTAACACAGTCCGAAATGGTTATTGTCCTTTGGCAGAGAAAGTATGATATGAACATCCTAGAAAAAACGTGTTTGCTTTGTACAAAGCCTGTCTATACTTCTATGCAATATAATGTCAGGCTCCTAAAAATCAAGGGGAGCCATGATTTGACCCAAAGAGATACAGACAATTGATCGGAAAATAGAATTACATTACTCTCACTCTTCTTGATATCTGCTTTGCAATGTGTGTTATGAGTACTCATCATGTGAAGATCATTTAGGATGTTATGATACACATCCTGATGTATGTCAAAAGAGCCTGGAAAGAGCCTTTTCTAACTAGGATAAAGGGTACACCAGGATAGTTTGGTTTGCAGATGCTAGCTAAATCAGCATGTTTCTCCCACTGATGACGTTTCACTTCGACAAATGTACACTAAATTGGATTGGATGCAATCTTATTTCCTGGAAGAGTAATAAGCAAAATTTGGTTTCAAGGTCTGGTTCTGACTGCTGAAGTGGAGTTTCATGGCATGTTATCCATCACACATGAACTTATCTTGTTGAGGCAATTTCTTAAAGATGTCCAATTCGTGGAAAACAAGTAAATGGCAATTGTTTGGGATGACATAGCAGCATTGCTAATCGCCCCTAATCCTGTATTCCATGAGAGGGCTAAACTCAAACTCGTTGAGTCTCAACACTTAAACTCTGGGTTTCATTTCAATTTTAGCTTTGTTGGTGTTAGTATGGCAGATTTGAGAATTAGATGCTAAATTAATAAGCATATCTAAGCTACTGAAAGAATTGGATAGGGTTTGGGTTGGGTATGACCTGATACAGAGGTTTTGGGGACACATGGATGTGGACTTGTGCTTGGAGGGGAGCAAGTCGACTGGATCTGGTTCAAGCCCTTCAAATTGATTTCTCTATTCTTAAATCTTAACCATTCTTGAACGTTTTTCAAAAACCATCTAGCTTCTTTCAAATGGTGTTCAGTTTAGAAAATTGTTTGCTTTGCAGTCTTAATTGGGTGGTTGGTCCCTAAAAGCATGCAATGCAATATGTGGAACACTAACATAGATCTGTGTCTGCAGGGATGTGATGGAGGCCCGGGATGCCGAATACCGAGCATGGGCCAATGTTCAAAGTTTGAAATCTTCTCTTGATGAGCATCTGTTAGAACATCGAGTTAAGACAGCAAATGAAGCAGAGGCCAAATCGCAACAAAGGCTGGCTGCTGCTGAAGCCGAGATAGCAGACATGAGACAGCAATCAGAAGCTTCCAAAAAGTTAATAACTGATTTGGTGTAGTTAATTGAAGTGTCATATCATCTTATGTATTTTTTTGTTGATATTTGCTTGTGCTAACTGCTAACCCTAATAAACATTCTCTTTTTTCTTCCATGAATTTTTGATAAATTTTCTTGAATTTGGAGCTGTTGTTTTTGGTCTTGTTCCTTGTTGTTTTTTCAATTAAGGATAAAGGTGGTTGACTATGACTGATGTAAATGTCCAAGTTTTTCTGTGGTTGATTAAGGTTGAGACATATGTCTATTTTTAAGCGGTTTACTCATGTTGATGCAAATGTTTATATTTTAGAAGTCGACCAAGGTTGATGTAGATGCCTTTCCCCCTCTCATTAGGTGCTTTTCATTTTCCTTTTTTCATGTGTCTTACTCTATTGATTTTTTCTTAGTTTTTTTGTCCAGACACAAGCATTTTTGTAACTCTTTCTGTATGAGCAGTGTTTCTAGGGATGTTTCTGCCAGTTTCCAATATTGAAGCCAAGTTATAGCTATTGTTTAAGCTTAAAAAAAAAGCACATTATATTCCACAAAATTTTTTCCTAAGATGCTGTTTCTAGCTTATGAAAAATTTCCATGATTGTTTTTGACATTGGTTTTTTATAAGTCCAAAATAACTTATCTAATTATTTTAGCTATAATCGTGCATTTTTTAATTTAAGGGAGCTTTCTCTTGAAAACAGCAGACAAATACCCTTACATTGGTATTCTTCTGTAAATACTCCAGCCTGGTGTTGCATTTCATAATTCTTGTAATGGATTTGTATGGCAGGAAAAAATATGTTACTTCTGTTTGTGCTTTTCGTGTAACTGCAAAGTGTTGTATCGTTGGAGTGGCAAATACAAAGATTGATGATGCCTATCATGTTGGTCCTATCATTAATAGATGTACTTGCTTATTCTTTATTTCAGTAGGGTGGAAGTCAATATCTGCTTCATGTGAATGCAGCTAACAGGATCACATAAAGATTTGCTTTTTTTCTTCACCTGTTTGCAATTGGAATGTCATTAGTTGTATATTCTATTATTTTGACGAGGATTACTCCATTAATCCATAATGTTTTGCTATATCAGGGAGATGCGTAAATTGTCTGATGTCTTAAGATCAAAAAACGATGAAAACGAGGCCTACTTGTCTGAAATAGAGGTCAGAATCTTATCTCCAGGATGGACTGTGGAATTCTTTAGAGGATATGACTATGTTGTTCCCTTATTGGTACAATGTTAATGTTAGTCTATTGCTGTTGTGATGATTTTCCTGCAGACTATTGGGCAAGCATATGATGACATGCAAACTCAAAACCAGCATCTGTTGCAGCAGATTACTGAGAGAGATGATTACAATATTAAGGTAAACTTATCTTGTGTCACTAAACGTTGCAATCTTCAGTTTGCATTTCTGGTTTGGTTTAGCAGTTCAACAGACCATGTAATTTTAGGTCAATTGATTAATGGACTATGTAAGGTTTCTGGCCAAATGAATTGATCTTTTTGACGGTTCTTTAACTTTTGGAAATGAGGTAATGAATAAAATAACTCAGACTCATTTTATTGTTCTCTAGAATGAGGAATCACTTCTAATAGAGGAGTCATATTTTACTTTTTTTAGAGATGAAGAAGATATCATATAATATCTTCACCATATCTTAGAATATCTGCGAGTATCATAGATGATATCTTAGGATTATTTGATATGTAGTATTTTATGATTGTTTTCTTATTTAATTAGGATTATTCTAGAGGTAGATGTTTCTCTCATGTATCACACACCACTTAATATATCATATCATATCAGTACATATCATATTATTCATAGCCTTTGGCTTGTCTCCTCTTCTATCCTATCCAAAATCCATAAGCTCAACATGGTATCAGAATTGAGGAAGGGCTTCCAATGATGGGGGAGCACATTGTCTTGGGCCTCACACTAGAGGAGGTGTTGGATTTTCAAGTGTGAGAGGTGAAGTCCCACATTAGTTGAGAAAAAATGAAGATTTTATAATGTTGGAGGATCTATATACCCATTGTCCCAAGGTTTTGGGTTAAGATGTGTTGTCCGACCTACTAGTTTTCTCATTTAGTCCATTATTTGAATTTCTCCATGTTGGGATCCCCTACCGTCCAATAAGTGGCATTAGAGCCATCATGACCAAATGTTTAAGGGTTCGATCCTTTTTATTCCCCCGTTATGAAAAAATGTGCAGAGTCATGGCCCAAAAATGTTCGATCATTTTAATTCCCCATTACTCACCAGTTTAAGCTTTTGTAGGAATAGTTTTATGACAAAATAAATGTAATCTTTAATGTTGTACTCCAATACAAGCTTTAATTTAGGCTTATTGATTTCTGGATGCATACTTAATATTAATGGGGGTTCATAACCAAGCAGACTGAAGTGGAAGGTTCAGGTTCATAACTGGTTACTAACAGAAAATTACGACACCAATAAGCTGAAGAAAGGAAACAAAAATCCCGAAGATCTGAAGTCTGATCATTGACATAACATTGGTTAGTACCTGTGTACAGGAACAAATGTTATGGCTACCAGAATATGAAAAAATCAGAACAAAAGTGTCTTATTAGGTGTGCTTACTGGTGGGAAAACACTTGTTGGAGAATGTTACAATAACCCTTTGCTACATGAACCTTTGACGCCTGTCTCTGCCACCTCTAGAGCTTGTGGCTTAGGCGGTGGCCAGTCTGCCCTCACCCGAGAATGACTTTATCCCTGCTCTATGCTGGCGTTTGCTGTAGCGACCCACATTGCTGCCATCAACTTTTGTTAGGTGGCCACACTTTGTTGTTTCTTTCCTGCTGCTGCATACGTCCCATCGGACGTTCCCTTTGGCTTCTAAATTAGCTTCTCCTGTGATCCTCTTCGATGGTGATGCGCGCTCCTTCCTTTCGGGTTTGCATCAATATTTCCCCTTCTCTTCTGTTTTCCTCCTCTCATTGTCCCCCAAATACTGTTGTGAAAATAGTTGCTCTTTCAATGATTCCTTCATCGTTGTGGAAAGATCGCTCACCTTCTCATTTGGGGCTTCCTCCGCCTTACCTTATTCCTCCACTTCATCTACAGTCATGATCATATACTATCTCTTGATCAAGAACAGCCTCTTGCGAGCATCATCAACCTCCATTTCTCTCTCTTGTCACTGACAATACTGTTTTAGTAGTCGTCGACCGCCTCACGAAATATGCTCACTTCTTTCCTTTATCCCACCCCTTCACCGCGAAAGATGTAGCTGCGGTGTTCATTAAAGAAGTGGTCCACCTCTTTCAGATCCGGACATGATCTTCATTAGCTCTTTTTGGCAGGAGCTATTCAAACAATCCGGCACGGCCTTGAAAATGTCCACCGCGTATCATCCGCAGTTCGACGGGAAAACAGAGGCAGCCGCAGTCAACATGTGTTTGGAGACGTATCTTCGTTGCTTGAAAGGTTCCAAACCGAGGCAGTGGTTAAGTTGGCTGCCATATTCTGGTACAATACTCATTATCATGGGTCTATCCGCATGACTCCCTTCAAAGCCCTCTATGGCAGGGAACCTCCTCCCTTGCTGCGTGGTGGTTTAGAATCAACACTGGAAGATGTTCGGGTGTTGATTTCTGAAAGGAATCAAGAATTCGATGAGTTACATTTTCACTTGAATCGTGCTCAAAACATTATGTCTCAAACAGCAAACAAGAGAAGAGAGGTTGTTTTTGAGTTAGGGGAGTTTGTGTACTTGAAGATACAGCCATATAGAATGAAATCTCTGGCATCTAAACCAAATCAGAAGCTGGCGGCTAGATTTTACGGGCCCTTTGAAATTTTGGCCAGAGTTGGGTTGGTTGCCTACAAATTGAAATTACCTGAGACAGTAAAGATCCACCCGGTTTTCCATGTTTCCTAACTCAAGAAAAGCATTGGTCCATCCACTTCTCCTCAATCTTTACCACCGGATCTGACTGAAGAGGCAGAGCTTTTGGTGCACCCAGAAGATATTCTAGACAGTAGACTCAATGCTAAAGGGGAGACAGAAATTCTGGTTAAGTGGCAGTAACTATCCGATTGTGAGAACTCATGGGAGTCCATGGCGCTGATCAAGGAAGTGTTTCCCTTCTTTCACCTTGAGGACAAGGTGACACTTCAAAGGGGGGGGGGGGGGTATTGTTAGGAACCCGGTCAGTGATTCAGAACAAGGACAGAATGGGGAACTCACCCCTTTTAACATTACATACCAGAGAAGGAGCAGGAAAAATAACTAGAAGGGGTAAAATGGGTATCACACTGATATTCCTAATTCTATCATTTCTTACTCTTCTTTCTTCTTCTATTTCTTATTTGTTCTGTTCTACAGCTATTTTCATACTGTTCTACTGGGATTGTGGTAAGGGGTCCCTTACATGGGTCTCCCTTTTTGATTCAATGTTCTTTTGGTCTTTTCGCAACATGATACTATTTAAGGCGAGATTCCACCATCTTATAAAAAATCAACGCTACTTTGAGGCTTCCTCTTATATCTTCATTATGTATTCTATCTCTTCTAGTATCGTTGCTCATCTATCAGAGCATCCTCATCTCTGTTCCGCTAATCTTGTGTTCAATTGACACTTAGCTGTCAAACACTCCGACCCATATAACATAGCTGGTTTGGTAGCTATGCAATAAAATTTATCTTTTTTGAAGGTACTTTTTTTTTTTATCACATAGGAAGTTCGAAGCACTTTTCCACTTTCTCCATCTAGCTTGAATTATATGATTTACATCTTTGTCTATCTCTCCTTTGTTCTAGAAGATGCAACTAAGGTACTTAAATATCTTAATCTGAGGTTTAGTGCTTTCCTCAATCTTCACTTCTATATCCAAGTTCACCTGTCGCTTGCTGAATGCTCACCTTATAATTTTCGTAATTGAAATGTTTAAACATTTCCTTTTTGTTCTCTATATTAATATCATTACAAGTAATTGTATTAAGCAATTGTGACATCTGGCATCTGGGTTGACTGATGCCTGTCAATCTGCTACTGTACTTTGCCCAATTCCCCTAGGTTTTAATCAGTCACCTTTTACTGCCATTTGGTTACAATTACACCCATTTTGTCCCGATAGTTCATTTATATGTAACATTTACTAATAAAATGTAATTTGTTTATATTTAATATTTACTAATATTAATATAAGTGATTGTATGAAAAAGTATGACATCTGGGTTGATTGATGTCTGTCAATTTGCTATTACTGATATTTTTTTTTTGTGCAGCTTGTTCTAGAGGGTGCAAGGGCACGACAAAAGCAAGATTCTTTGATCATGGAGAAGCAAGCAATGCACCAAGAGATCCAGCAAGCAAATATTTCCCTGAATTTATATGATACAAAAACAGCAAGAATTGAAGACCAGGTACAGGGATCTTGAATTATGTCACATATCTCATATGAATTTGGAATAGACTGTTGACGTTTGATTAATTGATATGCAGTTGAAGTTTTGTTCAGATCAGGTTCAAAAGCTTGCAGATGATAAGATTCAAAGCTCTATTACATTGGAAAATACACAGAGAAGGTTGTTGGATGTTAGAAGATCATCTCAACAGGCTAGGGATACAGTTGCAGAGGTGCACTCTAAAACTGGTAGTAGTCGAGTAACTTGTATGGAGTTACATGTAGAACTTGAAAAAGAAAGGTATTCTTTGTCTTTAATGTACTAGTTATTTTTTGTATGCTTTTTGTACGGATTGATTGGGAAGCTTTATTTGTTTTTTGGTCCATCCTTTTGTCTTTTCTTGACTAGGTTTTCTAAGAAAAGAATAGAGGAGGAGTTGGAGGTTTCCCGGAGAAAGTTTTCATGTCTTAAAGCACAAAATGAGAGCTGCTCAGTGACTGAAAAGCTTCTGCAGGAACTGGGAGAGTACAGGGAAATTGTCAAGTGCAGTATCTGCAAAGACAGGGTAAAAGAGGTAGATGTTTTTCTTCTTTTTCTAAATTTACTGTGAGATGGGTTTCTAAACATACCTGTTGATTCTATTTCATTAAATCTCTTTCTAAATGTACTTTTAGCTAGCTATTGCGATTTTTGAGAAGGCTGATCATCTTTCTCTTAAATTGAACATTGTCTACCACATCGTCTGCAATTAGAGCTGCATTTAGACTTTGATTACCTGGGAGATATACCCTTTGCTTTCAAAAAGATATTAGAGAGGATGTTGCTTCGTTTTGACAGCAATCTGATAGACTAATAGAGAAGAGAATCAGTGTGGAATATTATTTTAACGAAGAAGAAATCAGGGAATACATGCGGAAGGGAATTCAGAGCATTCAGCAGCTCTAAGCTCTAGTGTCTAGTAGTCTAAGCCGGAGGAAAAAAGCCCCCCCCCCCCCCCCCCCGCCCCTCCTCCAATAAACCCTTACAGCCCTAACAGAATCCACCACACTCAACACACACACACCCCACCACACTCAAGCCCCACCTATTACATCAGCTGTTGTGACATTCCCCAAGCTACCCCTATACTTGCTTCGTTTGTACACCTTCCGCCCTTTCCCCTTTCTTGAACTACCACCTTGTCCTCAGGGTGGAATTGGAAATTTCCGAACCTCAACATGATGTCTGCTGCCAATTCCCCATGAATTCTTGAATTCAGGGGTGTCTTTCCACTTGACCAAGGCCTCTACTTCTCCATTTTGGTTCTTCCTCACAGCCAATATTTCTGCAGGCTGCAGATTCAGCTTCCACTCTTCTTAAGAGGCCAGAAGGTTGGGGTTGACTTACAGTGTTTGGGGTGAGACACTTTTTGGGCAACGAGACATGGAAAACTGAATGTACCTTCAACTCAGCGGGTAATAATATCAGACAATAAGCCACCTTGCCAATCCTTACAATCATTTCAAAGGGGCCGTAGAACATAGGGCTGGGCTTAATTTCTGATTAACCATGTTGGCTAGAGTTTTCATTTTGTATGGCTGAATTTTTAAATACACTTCATAACCCACCTCTCTGCGCTTTTGATTAGCTATGTTCCTCATCCTGTTTTGAGCTTGGTTCAGCTGCCACTTCAATTCATCAAGCATAGTATTTCTCTCAGCTAAGAGCTGATTAATATCCTCAAGTGGAGATGGGCCAATATCTCCTTTAATGAGCACAGGGGGTTCTCTTCCATATAGCACCTTGAAGAGGGTTGTGTTGGAGGATGCATCACAGGTGGTATTGGACCAGAATTCTACGCAGCTGAGAAATCTAGGTCTCTGATTTGGTTTAGTACTAGTGAAGCACCACAAATATTTCTCCAAACACTGGTTTACAACTTCCATCTGTCCATTGGTTTGTGGATGGTAGGCAGAACATTATTTCAGCTTGGTTTTGGCCTGTTTGAATAATTCTGACCAAAAAGAACTCATAAAGATACGGTCCCTATCAGTCACAAGAGTGATAGAAAACCCATGTAGCCACACTATCTCCTTCACAAATAACCCAACAACTTCTTTTGCAGAACAAGGGTGGCATAGGGCTAGAAAAGGGGCATAATTTGTCAACCTGTCCAACATAAGTATAGTATCTATCCCTTGGGCCTTGGGAAGCCCCCCTATAAAATCCATTGAAATCTCCTACCACACTTGAGAGGGAATAGGCAAAGGTTGCACGAGTCCAGCAGGTGCAAATGTTTGATACTTACTCCTGCAACAAGTCTCACACTCTTGCACATATTTTTGGACTTCGTCCTCATTCCCTCCCACCAAACCAGCCTTGCAATGCACTTGTAAGTTCTGAAAAATCCAGAATGCCCCCTAAACTGAGTCATGAAATTCTTGTAGGATCACAGGGATCCTTAATCACCACCAGCCCCTTTCTTAACTCAAACCCATCTTGCTGAATATTCCCCTGAATCAGCCCCTGTACAACACCTTTGAGCTTCATATCAGTCTGTATCTCTTCTTCCAACCCTTCCCACTTTTCAAAGGAAACAAACGAAATAGTCCCCTAATGAAGTTGTCTTGAGAATGCATCGGCAGCACTATTATCTTTTCCAGCCTTGTATTCTCAAAGTCAATCCCAACAATTTTGCCGCTCACTTCTGCTGTCCTTCCCCCATTAGTTTCTGGTCCACCAGAAACTTCAAACTTTTTTAATCCGTATGAACCACAAACCTTCTTCCGAACAAGTAATAATTCCATTCTTCCTAACAAGTAATACTTCCATTTTTCCCTCATAAACCTAAATCGGGCTGCCAAAACTGGCAAGGTAGTCATGATTTGCTTTATCCCGAAGGCCAGCTGAACCTCCATGCCCCATTGGAAGCAATCCTTCTTGAGCAATTGTATCAATGGCCAAACAACCTTGCCTTACATACCCCTTCACAAACCTCCTATTCCTAGTATGCCAAGGAACCCTCTCAAGCCATTTAAATCCACTGACACAGGCCAATTAATTGTTACTTTGATTTTTTTAGGGTCAGTCTCCACTCCATTCCCTGGATAATGTGGCCTAACTATTCAATTCATGGCTGAGGCGCTGAGCAAAGGGATATTTCTTCTTGTTAATGTATAATTTATGCTACCTCAATAATTCAATAACTTTTTGGAGGTGTTCCATATGTTGTCAGGTTCTGGCTGAAAATTGAGATGTTATCAAAAACACCAACACAAACCTCCTCAAATATGGCTTTAAAACCTGATTCATCAATGCTTGAAATGTGGAAGGGGCATTCATGAGGCCAAATGGCATCACTAGGAACTCAGTGACCCTCATGAGTGCGGAAAGATATATTCTCTATATCCTTCACTCTCATTCGGATTTGGTGGTATACCGATTTCAGGTCAAGTTTGGAAAAGACCTGAGCTCCACATAACTCATCAATTATGGGGCTGGGAAATTTACCTGGGACAGTGACCCTGCTAATACCCCTGTAATCAACACAAAACTGCCAACTGTTTTCCTTCTTTTAAACTAAAATGACAGGGCTAGAATAGGGACTAATACTTGGCCTGATTATACCAACAGACATCTCATCAATAATCCTATCACATTTTTTTGGAAATAGATATATCTGTAAGGCCTGCAGTGGGGTATGACAGCTCAGATTGATAGAGTGATCATGCTCTCTAGAAGGTAATCCCTCTGACATCTTGCACACTTCTTCATATTCTGCCAGCAGCTGCTGAAACTCCCTTGGCAGAGTTGAATCTAGCTCCTCCTCTCTTCCTACAATTGTCCCCCCCCCACAGTCCTCAAAACCTTCTTCAAAGATGCCCTGACTGAGCTCAAAGAGGGGTCCCCTTGTTTACACTTCCATTCTTACTCCTGTTTCCAACATATCTCATGTCTCTGGAAGTTGGACCTAATATTCCCCAGGCTTGGCCCACCCATAGCCCAACACCACATCTGCACTCCCCAGTGGCAGCTTAAAGAAGGATTGGGTGATTCTTGCTCATTGGATGTGGAACTCCACCCCTTCACATAACCTCACTCCCCTTTCCACTTGTTCCTGTTTCTACCTAAACCGGCATCTCTGTGGATCATGGCCTCATTTCTCCCCACACTTGAAGCCGACCCTTTACGCCCTCGTTCCTGGAGCTCTTCTTGTGACAACCGTCTTCCACTGCCCCCATTTTCAGTGCCCGCTGCATCCGGAGCTCGTTGTCCTCCCCATTCTGTAGTGCTTATTGGTTGAAGGGGAGTTGTGTTATTTTGAGGGTATTAGGAAACTCTAGAGGATCCAAAACCCTTTTCTAGTGGACTTACTTCCCCACCCTTCCATTCCTTATTCCTTTCTTCTAAAAGTAAGGCCTGATCCTTATTTCCATCCGACAAACCCAATTCCAAGCTCCTGATTTCAGCCCCCAAAATCCCTTTCAGCCCATTGACAAAAATCCCAACAAACATGTCATTATCCACATGGTGATTGTAACTTCAGACCCTTTCAAACTCATCAATATATTCTGCTACTGGTGTCGGTGAGACCTTTTCCGCGCGTTCGATTAGGTGGTCAACTGTACCATTAAGTTCTGTCCTAATGGTGCCGATGACCATCATGGGAGTGGGGGGAGCTCCGATCGTCGCGGTCTCTGGACCTCAAGTTTCAGTATGCACTGTTACGGGATGGAGGGGATTGGTGAGACCCTCCTTCATCTTTAACCCCCAGTCCATTGGTCCTCATGCTCCATGTGACGGTGGTGTGTTGGTGGTGGTGGTGACCTTCCTCTTGTGAAGTTGCATCGAGGCTCCCTCATAAAATGCATCACCCGATCGAGTTTCTGCTCTAATTCTTCCATTCGTTCCTCCATTTCAGCAGTTGCTCAATTGGCTCATACTGTGCCCCAGAACCTGGGCTCTGAGTACCAAATGATAGACTTGTAGAGAAGAGAATCAGTTTGGAATATTATTGAAATGAAGAAACCAGGGAATACACGAGCAATGAAATTCAGAGCATTCAGCAGCTCTAAGCTCTAGTGTCTAGTAATCTAAGCCTGAGGAAAAAAGGTTCCCTCCTCCTGCTAACCAACAAATATACCCTTTTCCCCCCTAACAGAATCTCCTGCCACCACAATGCTCACAAACTCTCACCATTCGGTTACAATCCCCACCTATTACATCAGCTGTTGTGACATTCCCCAAGCTACTACTATACTTTCTTCATTTGTTCACCTTGAGCCTTCAGTAGATAACTTGCCGCTCACTTATGTTATTACGTGAATATTGAAATAGCAATATTCATGTATCATAAGATAGTGCCAAAGGAAATAGCTTGGCTTCATTGTTAATAGTGTTGTAAGTAGTGGTTGTATTTATGCTCTCAATGTTCATGTATCTAAGCTCTTTCTGACCTAGGTTCTTTCTCATTTCTCTTCTTTATTTTGCTTAATTATGTTATATATGCAAATAGCTGTATGAATTTGTTTTTGGTAGGGTCTAACGACCCAAGTCGTGATTCCATTTTTAACTTGTTTGTGTTTCCCTTTTGATCCTTTATTTTCATAGGATGTTGATTTCGACAAATGAAACGACAATCTTGTGTATAATAGTGTCTCATTTTGGTTGGCAACAAACAATGATTTTTGAGAATTTGCTTGACATTCTAAAGGAAAATGAGATCTAGTCTCTTGTCTACCTAGTGAATTTGATGGTTGTCATTGGGTGCTTAGAGTAGAGGTTGAACCGATGAGTGTATTGTTTAAGCTCACATTGTGGCTAAAAGTAATACCTAGATGATTGATTTCTGATTGCCTTGGTTCATTAATTTATTGCCTTTGCTGTTGTTTGTCATTGGCCTCTATTATCTCAATATCAAATATGCCTTTGTTTGTGGATATATTTACAGGAGTTGATCTATATTGAGCAGCCACTTTGTTTTCTATACGGTAGATGAACTAGTTTGTAAATTTTTATATGGACTAGAGCAATCACCCCATGCTTGGTTTGTCTGCCGGCACTTGAATTAACACAACTCTTATTTATATTAGATGCATAATTTGGTTAGACATGTGAGAACGGAATATACATTCTTCTTTTTCCATATTTTTTATGTTGATACCTTGCTTTACTGGTACAGGAATGGGTATGTTCTGTGCTTGCACATTTATACACACATTTATACACGTCACTGTTGGCTGAGACTAAAATTTGAAAAATTCAACAGCACTTGTTTCTTTTTTTAATTTTTTCTAAAATTCATGATAAACCTTTATTTTTTGTCAGGTGGTGATTACAAAATGCTACCACTTGTTCTGCAATTCATGTATCCAGAAAGTAGCTGGGAGTAGGCACCGCAAATGTCCACAGTGCAGTACAAGCTTTGGGGCCAATGATGTTAAGCCTGTTTATTTGTAATTGGAACCTCTGTTCTGTCCTGCTTGTTGGCTAGACTCCGTGTTCTTTAATTTTTTCTGATTAAACGATATGCTTTGTGGAAACCAAACAAGGAATACTGGTCGTTCTTATTTAGACCAAATCTGATTATTTTTGCAGGTACTTTTTCATAGTACCATTTTTTTTTGCTTTTTGTTGAATCTGGAATGTTTAGCTTTACAGTCTTAGTATAAAAAGTTGGAGCCAGAGGAAACGTGATATTTGTTCCATGCTGATTAGTCATAATACGTACCAATGCCATTTGGAGAAATCATGAAGGTTGGTCTTGACCGCGCAATTAATATATCAAATTGTTTTATGCATTGCCATAGGAAGTTGACTCTAGAGTGGAATGACAATTCGTCAATTGTCATACATCCATAGTGTGCTTGCTGGAGATTCAGATTCTCTCTAGAAACTGTTGTATATATATGTTAGATTGTATTATTGATCGTTTAGTTCCGTTTTTGATAGGCTGTATTCTGTGTAGTCGAAGATGAGAAGCCTTTATATCGTTGTACGGTCTGTATATATATCGAAATTCGATTCTATCATTTACTGTGTAACTCATTTTTCATTGTTAAACTTGTTTTTTACGTGCTGTGTTTTTGAAGGTTCATTTCTGCTAGAGAAATATAGCACTCGATGTTGTGACTGTTTTGAACTGAAATGAATACGGAGCATTTCTCAACTTGCGATATATGTATTCATGTCTGATGCCTATCTGTTTCTTACTTGGTGCAAAATAAGCGGTTTCTTAAGAGGGTCGAGGTGTCGCTACCATGGTGACCAATAAACATTAAGGTTACGTTTGTCTGCAGCTATAATATCGTACAATATACACAGATATAAGCAAGAAATTTATACACAAAATTATGTTTTTGCTTTGTGTATTGATAACAGTAACAATACTTAAGTCTAGTGAGTTTGAGTTTAGTTAATTCTGTTATGTTCAGTTACTGTTTTGTGTTAGCTATATATATGGCTTTCATCCTTCTGTATCAGTGTGCAATTTCATAATAGTAAAAGTGTAATATTCAGTTTCAATTCTCTCTGTTCTTTCTCTGTTTCTCTCTTCATTTCACCATTTCATCTTCTTGCTGAGATACCTTTACATGGTATCAAGAGCCTTTTCCACATGGCTCGATCCAATAAATCTTCTAATGGTCATACCCCTCCACCCTCTCCGTCTAAGCAAACAGCCTCCAATACCACTCACACCTTCACTGTTCCTGTATCAGAAAAGCTTGACATAGAAGATGATCGACAATTTTTTGTCTCGGAAGCAAGAAGCTTTGTCTACCCTTGAAGCAAAAAGTATATAATATTTACTTGTATATGTATTTGACTATTTTTCAATTAAACATCTCAAGTTTATGTATTGAATGAGTGTTCGTGTCTTGTACTTGTATCTATTTGCATTCATATTTGTAATGTGAGACTAAGGGTGGTAATTTCCCCTACTTAATGTGGATCCCAAGGGGACTGCCCTGATTGGTTTCCCGTAAGTGGAGATTTTTCTTTACCGTGAGGGTGGGATCGGATTCACCCAGCAGTAGATATGGAGGTGGGGGAGGGGATTATTCTCCCCTTTTTATGGGGACCCTTTGCATTATCATGTATAAATATTATTTTTTAAATATTTTTTATATTCTTATATAAAATTTATTTATAATATTTCAAAGATTTAAGTAATTTTATAGTATTAAAAATATATATATATAGATCATGTGATCATGTGGTTAAAATTATTTTTTGCAACTCAACTTGAATATCTTATTTATAAAAAAATCTTAATCCCTAAACTTATTGGGTTTAGGTATGTTGAAAATTAAATATGAATAAATTTTAAACTTAAATTGAAATGATACAATTAAGAAAGAAATAAAGAAACCTTAACCCCACCTGAATCACTTCATTCTTATTCCTCAACCTCAAGCCTTAACAAATTACTTTTGCTCTGTTTTCTCTACGCACCTTATCAAATTGAGTGTAAATCCTAATTAAAATATCTTTAATTTTTAATATGAACATTTCTTTTATTTATATTTTATGATTATTTCATATTGTATTATCATTTTAGAATTTTTAATAATTATATTTGTTGAACTATTATGTTAAATTTAAGAGCTAACCACCACTTTAGTCCCTCACATTACATAGTTTCATTTTAGTCCTTCACTTTACTTTTTGTTCAATTTAGTCACTCACATTGCATTATGTGATTCACTTTAGTCCTCTGTTAATACTCCGTTATTACTAACTTGATTATTGTTTTGGTGATATGTACTGTTAAATGTCAAGTGACAAGTGACGTGTACAACCAAAGTGAGTAGTTCGATTAGTCATTCACATTACACTATTTGTATCAAATTAGTGAATCACGAAATGCAATTTGAGGGACTAAATCAAACAAAAAGTAAAGTGAAGGACTAAAGTGAATCACAAAATGCAATGTGAGGGATTAAAATTGAACAAAAAGTAAAGTGGAGGACTAAAGTGAATCACGAAATGCAATGTGAGGGACTAAATCGAACAAAAAGTAAAGTGGAGGACTAAAGTGAAACAGATATGCAATGTGAGGGACTAAAATGATGGTTAACTCTAAATTTAAATTCTAAATTATCAATATTATGATTGAAGTAATTAAAATTTTTTTATTTATTTCTTTTTCCTATTTTTTAAATTTTTTTTTTTTTTTTTGCACAAGTGGAGATTCCCCGTGGGGACCATGTGGGGAATGGGGAATGGAGGTGGGGGAAAAACAATCTCCACGGTGGGGGTGGAAGTGGGGAGAAAACACGATTGCGGGGGTGGGGTGGGGAAAGTACTCCATTTTTCCGCCCCGCACAATTGCCACCCTTATGCGAAAATGAGAAATTAATCATTCATTTGATGGAACCACGGGACATGGTGATTAATTCTTTACTTTTTATCTTATAATTATTCTTAATTTAGATCTTATCCTAAATTGTTAAGTATGTAATAGTATATTAATTAAAATAGTAAAAGATGGAGGTCTGAATCACTATCATAATATTTTTTTCTCACGTACTCTTAGGTATTGTTTGGTAGTTGTCTTAAGATAATAAAGACAGAGACACAAAGGGATCGTGTCTTATTATTGTCTTTAGTGACAGTGGATATAACATAGAGAATGTCTCTGTAATGTATTTGGTAAGAGTGGCAAGACATAAAGATATGTAAAAATGACTATAATTATCCTTTTGTATTAAAAAATAATAGAAAATAATTTTAAGCTTAAAAAATAATCTTTAAATTATATTTATTTCATCATTCAATTCAATTTGAGCATATTTAAAATTATCCTTATGAGTAAATCGCCAAGTTGGTCCTTGACAATTTTCACGATGGACAAGGTAGTCCCTAACATTGAGAAATTGACAAGTAAGTTACTGACAATTTCAATTTTCGGACAATCATTAGTCTCTAAACGACTTCGTTATTTCCAGGGACCAAAATGACTTATTTATTAATTGTAAGGGACTAATTAAAGAAATTTAATAAAAATGAATCCTATAAATTATAATATGAACATTGACTCATATTCATGCTAATTATGCATTAACTCCAAGCTACATATAACTATCCCTGGAAATATTAATCCTCTATTTGAATGTAATATTATATCATGCAAGGAAGTGGAAGATGAGTGTTATGATTAACATTAATATCCTATGGCATGATAACCTTTTATCATTTTTCAATAATTGCATGATAATAATAATACTCATCTTCCACTTCGTTACATGCTATAATATTACATTCAAATAGAAGACTAATATTTACATGAGTAGTTATATGTAGCTTGAAATTAATGCATAATTAGAATGAATATAAATCAATGTTCAGATTATAATTTATATGATTCATTTTTATTAAATTTCTTTTATTAGTCCCTTACAATTAATAAATAAGTCATTTTGGTCCCTGAAAATAACACAAGCCGTTTAGGGACTAACGGATGTCCGAAAATTGAAATTGTGAGGGACTTACTTGTCAATTTCTCAATGTCAGGGACTACCTTGTCCACCGCGAAAATTATTAGGGACCAACTTGAGGGTTTACTCTATTCTTATTCATTAAATCTTTAAAATATAAATACAATTATATATATAAATTTGTTAATTTTACATACTTAACACAATTTTAATTTTTTAATACAAACATATTCAATTATTAACACAATTTTTTTGTTATATTTTAAATTTTTTTTAGGTTGAAAATGTAGAGGATATAATTGGAAATAGATTAAAAGATAGAGGGTACAGTGGTTATAAAATTTCATTAAAAGGTCCAATCAATCTTTGTCCATCCCAGTCCATCATTATTTTTAGTTCATTTTTTACTTTCTGTAAAACCCGCCATGGTGCTCTTAGAATTGCTTTCTAACGACCACATTAATCAAGCGCTTAGCATATTTTTCACACCCTTCAAATATTTCTCTTGCCCTTTTCATTCAATGCTCCTTATATATTTTGTTGTCATTCATATGGACATTGTAATTCTCCTTCGTATAGTCAAATGTCTCTTGATGCCTCAGGGTAGGATGTGTCCTAAGCCTCTTTACAAGCTTATTAATAACCCAATTCCTAGAAGCTATTTATTCTAGAACATCCTAGAACAAGTATCAATCTTCTCATAGTTCTTCACTTAAAAAGTCTTACTCTTTGAATCCCAACCACAAATAATCAACCATTTATGACCAGGTGTAGCCATTTCCTAGTATTTTTTTTCCTACATAAACATCCTTCCTAGGTGAATGTTATGTTGCAGTCTTTCACAACATTCTTGAACTATTCAAGATTCACAATTCCATCTCATTTTCAAAGTCAATATGACCCTAAATTAATATTTTACCTGCATTGAACTTAAGGAAGAAAGTCCTGTTGTCCTCATCATTAGACACTAAAAGAGAATGAGGATCTTCTAATACATAACCATACTCAAGATCACTATTTATAGCTGTGATTTTATCCTCACTAAGATATCCTCAGTTCTCAAGACCTTCTTTGGTTTACCCTTTCTTGTTCTCACCATTTTTTCATCTTACCTCCACACTCATCAACTATTGAAGCATCTCCTTTGTCCTTCTTTTTTTCTTTATCTTACCTCGACTCTTTCTCCTTGCCATTTTGTTTTACTTTCTTTTATTGCTTTCCAATAGCTTTGCTCTCATCTTTGTTCCACTTCGTCTTTGTTTTCACATCAACCTCAACACCATTTTCTAAACTAGACTCTGATGATGACTCTATAGCTAGCTCAAGAATACCCTTAATAATTTATTTTGATGACTAACAAAATATAGAGTATATACAAATTTCATTTTTGTGTTATCAGGGCTAAGCTTTTTAAAGATCGTTTACTTATATTGTGATATTGAAAATATTTATTTTTCTAAACATTTTTATCATTTGAAGTCATTGCACACTTTGGAAAGTATTTCTGATAGCTCCAAATTCGTTGGAAAGTAACTTGAAGTTACTTAGATACCTCGGAAAGATTTTCAGAAAGTCATATAGGCATAAAAAATTTCACTATGAAATGTCTACGTACTTCAGAAAGTGAATCACATGTTTGAGGGACTTCAAAAAATTGTTTGGATACTTCATAAATAAGTTCTGAATATGTTAAAATCATTAGAAATATCTTGGGAACAGATTCTGATATATCTGATGATCGCAGAAGTTGATATCCTGTGATTTAGTGGATATCTCAACAAACGAAGTTGAGAAGTGGTGTAGGCAATGCTAACCGACCAATATAAATCTTTGTGTTGTTTATTTTCTTGTTTACTCTTTTTGTTATTTGTTATACTATTGGTTATTAATCTTATTTCTGCTACTCACAAGCTATTTACTTTATAAGTTTTAATTAAATTTATATTTTAGAAAAAGATTTTAAAACACGATTCAATTCTCCCTTCTCGTATTTTCTCGTGTTTTCTACTGTCATCTCATCTTCATCTTGGATCTGACCTATATAATGCATCATCAATACTTCGATAAGAATCACTACTATCCTAAACCCCAAAAAAAAAAAATTCACTACTATCCTCATCACTAATCCCCTCAAACACATCACCATTGCTCTCACCACTACTATTAACTGGTTCTTTGCTTGATGGAGTAACTGCTTCAGCAGATTCTTTATTTTTTCCTCATTAACTCCAATTGACTCTTAATTCTCATTTTCATCCTCTATATCATCAATGTCAACAACAATTGGCTCATGAATTGGGTGTTCATAATACAATTGAATCTCCTTCTCCTAACTCATATCATCTTCTTACATATAGCATGTGTATCTAAATCTCCAACTAAAGGTCTTAAACATGTGTTTTAGCCTTTACTACCAAGCTTGAGCCACCAAACATTCTTTTAACTAGCATATCCCATTTTCTTGACCAATGTTTGTGTCAAACAAGTTCATTAGGTCGACATCAATTTCAGGAAAGAGTTAAAATCAGGACCTTTCAATGTCGTTAGTCATAACTTTCACTTTGTTAGACGATGGACCTATCACAAATCCTTCATCAACAATCACCAAGCCGCACTAGGGTAGGGGAAATAGATGATGAAGATGACAAAAGGAACAAGAGAACAGGTTTGTGCAATAAAATAAGGGTTCAATGGGTTGAATTAGGGTTTCTATTGCAAATTGGGTTTTAGGCTTTCTGTAACCCCCGTGATTCGAGATTTTCTTGCTTTTGTGTATTCTCAATCGCCAGTGCGGATTTCGGTGCCCGGAGCTTAGAGCTATATATATATATATATATGTGTGTGTGGTGATATTTCATTATGTGTTTTTCTATGATTGATATATATGTGTATATGTCCATATGTAATGCGCACATGGGCAACGTGGTGCATGAGATTATTAATTATTTTACTTGATGATGAAACAAGCTATATGGTGTTGCCTGAGATAGATGTATTTTACGAAACCAAAGTGAGTGGCATGTGTGTTTGGATTTACGTGAATTTCCTTACTCAGGACAGAGACTGGTACTAAGTTTATTATATATATATATATATATGTTGAAGTAGTAGCGTACATATAATTATGCTTGATATATGAAAGTGCAAGAGGTGTTATGTGAGTATAAATAAATTGCACATATGTAAGGTTACATACTTTATACCTTGTGAATAAAATAATTTATATATATATATATATATATGTGTGTGTGCGTGCGCGCACATATACACATAAGTGTACATGTATTTGTTTTGTGTGAGTAAGTGTTATATAATAATTTAAGTTTGTTTGAGAAGCAAGGCAAACTTAATATTATTATTGTACGAGCTAAAGAACCCCTGAGAGGGGTAATGATCGTTATAAAAATTTTATTGAGACCTTAATATTTAAGTTTAGAGTCCCAAATTGGTGTCTAGAAAATATTTAGAAAAATATTCTCACCAAGATTGGAAAATTATGATTTTAAAGCTATTATTATTAAATTTCGCGTTTTTACGATTTTCAGGAAAAATCCTTTTAATATATATAAATAATGTGAAATTAATAATATAGCGAGATAATTATTTTAGACTTATTGAGAGTCTCATAATATTAATGAAATTTTCATAACGATCATATGTCATTCTCTTATTTTATATATTGAGTGTTTAGTGAGTTATTGAGTAACCTGAGAGAGAGCCTGAATTAGATCCTAAACACAACCGGAGCAACTTTTTAGAACCCTGAGCTCTCCAAAATTTATTAAATTTTCACCATAAAACTTAGTTGCAATTTCTTACACAAAATCATACTCAAACACATACTCATACTCACCACCTAAACACATTAACACTACAACAACTCAAAAATTAAACAAAACACAACACCCTTGGCCTTAAGTTCTCGGCCACACCCTCCCCCTCAAAAACACATTTCATTTTCTCACACAAACACACCAGTAGAAGCTCTCTTTCTCTCCTCCTTCCCTCTCATTTTCGGCCAGCACCCCAGGAGGCTTAGGGAAGCCATTGTTGACCTCACTTCCTCACCTTCAAGCTCAAGAAAAAGGTGAGTTACCAACCTCCTTCCTCCCTCCTCTGATCCCTCTTTATTCCAGAGCTTCTTGCTCCTTGTTTTGTTGAAGTACTCCTTTGAATTTCGAGTTTTGAGTTGCATGTGGTCATACCTCAAGAGTGGTGATGAATGGAGCTTGTTTGAGTGCTTGCATGTTGAGTTTTGATGATTGCATGTAGGTGGTTTTGTATTTTCTTTGTGTTAGGGTCTGAGATATTGAGCTTAGATACTGATTACATGTGTATGTACGTTGGATGGATGATCTTTAAGTGATTTGGATGAGTATGTATGAGTTTTGGGGAGAGAGGGGAGCAAAAACGCGATTTCTGCACTTTCTGCAGAATCTGTGCTGTGGGGATTGATCCCCACCATTTGAGGATCGATCCCCAAGTGGAAAATGCTGCTGGTTGGGAAAAATTTAAGTGGGGATCGATCCCCACTATGAGAGGATCGATCCCCAGGTTGTGAAAATGAGTTTTCTGTAAAAATTTATGGGGGGATCGATCCCAGACCCCTGAGGATCGATCCCCTGAGCAAAATTTTACCCGGGAGGAACAATTTTAGTGCAGGATCAATCTCAGGCCCCTGAGGATCGATCCCCTGCACCAGAAAAGTAAAATTTCACTTGTTTTCACCCTATTTTAATTACAAGTTTACAAATAATGATTATGAGGTTAACATGTTATTTTAAGGTGATGAAAATGAGTATGTCATAATGTTTTTAATCCTAAAAAGAGAAATGGAAATGTACAAGTTTATGTGAAAAGGTTGGTGATCTAAAATGTGACATGGGAAGTTTGTGAAATTTGATAAAGATAAATATAAGATTAAGTAATGTGTACGATGAGAGCTTTAATACTTTAGATCAAAGTAAGAATGTGGTATTCGGAGAACCCAAACCCTTTTATGTAAGTGTTATGACATTGAAATGATTAGTTTATGTGGATGAAGTTATATGTGACGATGTAATTGTTGAGATAATGATGTGCAAGCATGCTATGTCAATGTGGGTAGTAGAATCCCTTAATTGTGGTTAAAGTAAATTATGAGATGCTCTTGTGAAGTGATTGTGGATTATGTGATGATGTGATTGAATTGTGAATTATAAATGATGAGCTACTTAGTTGTGAATTTTGAAAGTACATGCTATGACATTGAAAATCTATGATTGAGATGAATATGTAGAGACTTGTACATGTTTCGTGTGGTTGTGTTGAGTTGGAAGATTGAAGTATTTAAATGGCTACTTAGGAGTTTGGATGGATTCGAGTACGCCTTTCTCAGGTACTTAGGAGATGGGTGGATTCGAGTACGTTGTTATCTTTATCAGCTACTTAGGAGGTGGGTGGATTCGAGTATGCTGTTGCCGGCTACTTAGGAGTTTGGGTGTATTCGAGTATGCCGTGTTTGGCTATTTAGGAGGTGGGTGTATTCGAATATGCCATTAGAGGGTATCTAGGAGGTGGGTGTATTCGGATACGCCTCAAAGTTCGATATGCTAATTTGAAGTGCCCTCATGCATGTTTTATTAATATGAATAATGCGAAAGTGTTGGCTTGTTACATAATAATGTATAACTGCTGTTAGAATCTGACGTGGTGATTCCACAAGTATGAAACTGATATGGTTGGCTGGAATAATACACGAGAGGGGTGAGCATTTTTGTACCTTGAGGGAACCGCGAGAACTTAGAAAGACTCATAGGTTTCCCTTTTAGAGACGGATCGTTAAGTTGTTTGATCTAGTCAAAGTAAGCACTTGAGATTTTGAGAAAATTAAAGTTCTGTTTGATACAAGTATTACTTTGACTAGCTAGAATCGATAACATCGAGCACGTAGATCCGTGTGCTCAAGGTAACTCACTAAGACGATCTCGTCTTACGCTCTCTTTTCTTGATGATTCGATTCTAGATGGACCAGCCGCCGCTGCCCCCGCCGCGCCACGAGACCTATGATTTCGCTTGGTCCAGCTACACGCCGGCCACCGGTACGGTGACTGTCGCGTCCACCATCTCAGGGGTACATCGCTTTTTCATCCCAGAGCTTATAGCGAGGTATCCTGCTCCTGCTCCTGGTCCCATTCTTGTCCCTGCTCCTACCCCAGCTCCAGCGCCAGCTCAGGCACCTGCTTCTCCGCCACCACCTCTGCCACCTTCTCCGGTCTCGGAGTCGACAGAGTCGGACCCAGTGGAGGACGAGGGCTACCAGAGTGATGACTCAGCGAATTTCTAGACAGACGTCGACTACATCTTGGTGGAGTCAGTGGTGTCCTCCCCTGCAGCCGGTTCAGACATGAGCGAGGACGTCGGGAGCGCTAGTAGATGAGGCGCTGATCGTGACCAACCTAACTGATGTGCAACTGAACTTCGACCCTTTTCCCTTTGTTTATAAGTTATTTATATGAGCCTTTTTGTACCCCTGCGTGGGATTTAACTCTTTATTGGCATGTATATGTATCCGACGAACTACAGTTTTACCTGAGTCCTTTTTGTATATTCGGACCAGGATTTTAGACTTGTCTTTTGATCATGTCAGCTCCTCTATATATTTCGGCATGTACTAAACAGGATTTGGATACACTTAAACTCTGTTACATTTCGTTCTGATGCTTATATCAAGTTGTAATATCATGGCCATTTGTTGCATGGGCCTTTATTATATTATTGGCATTTTCTATTGTTATTCTAGACGCGTATCCAGGTTATCTATTTGTGCCATTAATCTGATTGGTCATGGCTTTAAGTCTCGATATCGATATATCGTTTATTTGGGTTACGAAGATATATTTTACTTATACGTTTCAAAACAAAAAAAAAACATGGGGTTTTTGGGTGTTATGTAACATTGCAAATTGTTAATTATGTCCATGACATAGTTAATAAATTGGGATGTTACACTTTCCTCAATCATGATTAGGGAATTAATTAGGTTTTGTTGTGTTTAACCAGCACAATGAAACAAAGTCGTTCGGTGTAGTGAAGCCCCATTTAATAAAATGACGTGTTTTCCACAACATGGGAGGACACTTAATTGTTCTAGTCATTTTTTCAAGTTGCCACGTTAAACTTCATTAATGGAAACCATTTAGGATCTAACACTTGTCCAAAAAATGACAAACACTTGTCCAAAAAATGACATTGTGAGAGAATACGTCACTTTCCATTTGTCAAGGACTACCTTATCTATCACAAAATTTATCTTGGACAAGTTGTGGGTATTGTTAGGCTCCAATTAGTTAGTTACTTGGAAGAGTCAGTTAGTAGAGTTAGTTACCTATATATAGAGAAGGTATAGAGAAGGTAGGGATTAACCAGGGTCTTTTGTCACTTGTTTAGACATGTAGAGTTGTTAGAGAGTCAAGGAGTCATTTGTTTAGACTTGTTAGAGAGTAAGGAGCTTTAACCCTTCCGCATACCATCCAAATTATCCCGTATAGATATCAGTTTCTAACAGCACCACAACAAAGACATTGCCTTAAAGTTGGATAAAGGAAAAATTCAAGGAGAAAGTAGATTAAGGAGAAATAACAGCATCACTGAGCAGAAATAAATAGAGTGAAGTGTATGGCAGCGATAATATATCATTATTTAAAACTCATTATTTTTTGTTACATTTTGTACAATACTGTTCAAGACAAAATCTATATATATCGTGCATACATCCTATCTAATATAAAACATTCTCTCAGAAGTTCCACGATTTCTATTTTCTAGAATCAATGGTCCGGACAAATTCCAAATATTGATGCCTTACAAGGTGTTTAACCTACTGAACCCTCAAGCTTCAAGCTCATGAGTTGGTTTACCTCAGAGCCAAATTCATCAGGAAGCTCATTGAAGACATCACGGCAAAATCCAGAGATCATAGCAGCCATGGCTTTTTCATAATCTATTCCCCTTTGTTGAAAGTAAAATAATTGATCTTCACCAATTTTTGACGTACTAGCCTCATGCTCAATTCTTGCAGTAGGGTTTTTGACCTGCAAAACAATTGCCATTTCATGAGAAAACTAGAAGATCATGGCAAGTTCCCAACTTCTGATTTTCTGGACTAATAGCTGAGGAAGAGACAAAATAAGGAGAAAAACACAAAAGTGGAAGCAGCATGGGTTTAGTCAGGAAGGGATAATGCACAAGGTGTTTTTTTACGCTAAAGGAGATATAACTTCACATTCTTCATGAAGTTATGTTTCAACCAACAGTTGAACATAATCCATAATAAATTAAATCTACCTCGGCAAATCCACAATCTTTTCTTCCAAAAACCGAGAAGAGTTTTGGCCTCCATGAAACGGAAACGGAAAAAGAAAAAAATACACGCCTTCTGACTAGTAGTCGTGTTAAGCCAATGGTGAGTGGAAAATGGGAAGATGAAAATTCACTTTGAGTTAGACTACCTATTTCAGCTGTAGAAAAAGTACTGATATTCTGCAATAGAACATCCATGAACCTGATAGTTGTTAAATCTTTAAAATTCCAGGCCTCAATTGCTGCCAAAATAATTGCCAATCTCACCGCATGAAAAAGTACATTTGTGTAACTGTAAGGGATATACAAATATTCATCTTTAGGATTTTAATTTAGTCAATCAGGTTTTGAAGTGACACAGGGTCTAATCCAATTATAATTGTTTCGGGTGTATGCACCTCATTTTCACCCCTAATCAAACATAACAAATAAAAGAAAATAGTAATGTCTTGTGTATAATACAAAATCAGCCAACAAGCCAAAACGAAAAAAAAAAAGTAAAAAACCAAAACATTGTTCACTGTTCACGTATTACACACCTACTTATGGAATACATATGCATAATTGCATAAATGAAATAGGTGCACAACATATAACATGTGAAATGCACATAAAAAATTGAAGAAAACACGCAATACAAATCGAAGGAGATGCACATTCATAAACACACGGTTACATATCAAAGTATTTTGTCATTGCACATATAATAAGTCTACTTATGCACACATTGTCATATTAGAAATGCACGTCCGAGTGTAATACAAATGCACATACATAATTAAATGGTTGCATATCTATCAGAGATTTAAATCATCACATCTTATAAATCTTATTATGCACATCCTGGCACATTAGAATTGCACGTGCATTTGTGATTTAGATGCACATGCCTTAATATGTACGGCATGAACAGTGCGCATAAATATTATGCATAAATGGTATTTTGAGCTTTTTTCTATTTTGTGTTTGTTGGCTGATATTGGGTGATTTTTTGTTATATATGTAGCATAACTGAAAAGAAAAAGTTTCAACTGTTCTAAAATGCTTTTAGAAAACTCTACTCTTCATGCAATACTTTCCTGTTTTATTCCTAAGCAAATGCCCTACTAAAACAGTCAGGAAATAATAATAATGAGTAATGACAGTTGATAAGATCAGTGTTAAACAGAAATATGAAATGATTTGAGGATTAATGCAACACAAGCAAAGCCAAAATGTTACCTGGATGTAGGGATAGGTATTAGCCGCGGCAGTATCACCAATAAGCATTGAGTCACACTGAGATGAGTTTCGAGCATTCTCTGCCTTTGACTGAACCTGAACAAGCCCTCTGTAACAGTTCCTCGAATGTCCAGCCGATATGCCCTTGGAGATAATCCTACTCTTTGTATTCTTCCCTTTGTGTATCATCTTCGTCCCAGTATCTGCTTGTTGGTAGTTATTGGTCAAGGCAACTGAATAGAATTCCCCCACAGTATCATCTCCCTCCAAAACAACACTAGGGTATTTCCATGTAATGGCAGAACCTGTTTCAACTTGCGTCCATGATATCTTAGAGCGTGCCCCGGCGCAGAGGCCTCGCTTCGTCACAAAATTGTATATGCCGCCTTTCCCTTCCTCATCCCCAGCATACCAATTCTGCACAGTGGAGTACTTGATCTCAGCACCTTCCCCACAATATAGCTCCACAACAGCAGCGTGAAGCTGGTTAGTATCATAAGAAGGTGCAGTACATCCCTCCAAATACTCCACAAAGCTCCTATCATCTGCAACAATCAGAGTCCTCTCAAACTGCCCTGTTTCCAAAGCGTTGATTCTAAAGTATGTTGAGATCTGCATAGGGCACTTGGTATCCTTCGGAATGTAACAAAACGACCCATCACTGAAAACTGCTGAGTTCAGAGCCGCGTAATAGTTGTCTTCACCGGGTACCACTCTCCCTAGGTATTTCCTGACCAAATCTGGGTACTCTCTAATAGCCTCAGATATGGAACAGAATATGACGCCAGCTTTCTCCAGAGTCTTCCTGTGCGTGGTGGCAATCGAGACGCTGTCCAGCACGGCATCCACTGCAACATTGGCCAAACGGTTTTGCTCATTAAGGGGCACACCGAGCTTATCGAAGTACCTGAGAAGTTCAGGGTCGGCCTCATCGAGGCTATTGAGAGAGGGTTTCTTCTTGGGCGCCGAGTAATAGCATATATCTTGGAAGTTAATCGGAGGGTACATGTTATCGGACCATTTGGGCTCTTTCATCTTCAGGAATTTCTCGTAGGCCTCGAGCCTGAACTCGAGCATCCAATCGGGTTCCTCTTTCAACGTTGATATCAATCGGATTGTCTCCTTGGAAAGACCTTTGGGGATGGAGAAGGAATCGATGTCGAAGGTGAAGCCGAATTTCCTGTCGTAGTCGCGGTTACGGAGGATTTCACGGATTTTCTCATCGGAGGTGGTAGCGGCTGCCGGCAAAGTCGAAGGGTTGCCCTGATCGTAACCCACAGTGGCGCGAACCTTGACGAGCCTTGAGAAGGGTTTTTGGGTTCTGGGCTTGAAATTCGCGAACTCGAGCTTTGGGTAAAGAAGCGCTTTCGGGAGCTTGGGTTCGCATGTGGGTTGAGGGGATAAGGTGCAGACGCCATTGGCAAGGATAGATGCCATAGCTGAGGTTAGAGCAAACTGCTAGCGAATTACAACGGATTGGGTTGGGGAATTTGATTTCTAGTTCTTTCTGGTTTTGGGGGATTTGATTTTGTCATTAATGTGAATATTGAAGGTTAAGGAGTTGTGGCCACACATTTGTCCTCAGTGACTTGTGCACAACACAAACCCTTACTAAAGGGACAAATGAGGTCAACGTCCTTAAATGACACACATAAGTTCAATTATATTTCTTTTGCCTAGATAAATATAAGGAAGTATTTTGAATTACATTAAAAAAAATGGAATTTAATTTAATTGAAATGAGAAATAAATCAAATATAGAAAGAGTTTAATTATAATGCACTGGCAGTGTAAAAAATTTTACACTGTCAGCTAATCTCATTCATTAATTTGTGAGACTTTTTAGTTAGTGGGTGGTTGAGTCAAAGATTTTTGTTGATGTGTCAATTTATGATTGGATCTCTGTATAAAATTACTTTACACTGACAGTGGATTAAAATTAAACTCATACAGAAAATATATTTGTACAACATCATAAGGAAGTATTTGGAATTAGATTAAGAAAATGGAATTGAATTTAATTGAAATGAAAAATAAATCAAATACAGAAAATATATTTGTACAACATCAAATGAGTTACGAAAATTCTAAATGTACAACGCTAAATACTTACATCGTATTTAACATCGTACATTATTTCTTTTACAAAACACGCGCATTCTTTACTTTGGCTCTTCTCTTAATTTTTTTTTCTAATTTTTCTTTTTTGTTTTTTTTCAATTAACACATTGCATTATTCTTTTATCATCAAACCCTCTTTATTCTTTTTCATTATTATAAAATCCATAATATTCTCTCTTTTTAGCATGAATCCAACTTTTTTTAGTCTATGATGAAAGAAAAATTATATTTTTAGTACTTCTTGTTGTTTTCTATTTTTTTATTCATAAATTCATTATAATTATAAGTTTATAAATAAATACGTGAAAATAATGTTTCTAAAATGAACACATATTTGTTCATCAAATGAACACATTGTACAATATTAAATGAACACATACATACATAAATTATAGAACGTATTTCTTACACAAGTTTGTTTGATTGTGTTCAGATTCACAATATGAAATGAACACGTATTTATACTGTAACTAAACACATAATACAATTCAAAGTGAACACATACATATATATTAATTGAACACATATCATACAAATTAAAGTGAAAACATGCTCATATTGTAACTGAACACATAACACAATATAAAGTGAACACATGCATATACTCTAACTGAATACATAATACAATGCAAAAATAATAAAATCAATGAGTTTGAGATATTTTTATAAATAAACGTGTTTACTTTCCATACTTAAATGTGTTCATTATAATGAATAAATGTGTATTAATCTGATAATCAAATGTGTTCATTTACTATTGAAATATGTGTTCATCTTATGTTTTGAAATGTGTTCGGTTACGCGCGTACTGTACACGCGCGCGTCCGTGAGAGTGGGTATATGAAACGCGCGTTTTTCAACCTTGTTGCTTGATTTCCGCATTGTACGTTGTTTTATACGTTGTATGTATTTTGTGTTGTACACCTAGCAAGACTCAATGATAGATATTAGAATTAGTTAAATTAGAGGGGTAGTATTTAATATGGATAAGAAAGAATATTTACTAAGAATATTCTAAGTAGTGGATAGATATTAGGAATGTTCTAGAATGATTAGGATATTACTATATATGTAGCTCTTTTGAGCATTTTATGGAATCAATGAAGAAAAATATTTATCTTTTAGCCATTTAGAGTAATTTTTTAGAATTCTTAGCTAGGTAATGTAGTTACTAATTTTAGTTCATGCTAGGTGTACAACACATAATACTAACAACGTATTAACATGTATAGTACGAAAATCAGTCAATAAAAGTGAAAAACGTATGTTTTGAATGCCCACTCTCATGACACGGGCGTGAACAGTATGCGCATAAGCGAACACATTATAACATATAAAACAAACACATATTTCAATAGCAAACGAACACATTGATTATAAAAAAATGAACATATTTATTTGTTATAACGAACACATATTTCAATAGCAAACGAACACATTGATTATAAAAAATGAGCATATTTATTTGTTATAATGAACACATTTAAGTATTAGAAATAAACACATTTATTTAAAAAAATATCTCAAGCTCATGAATTTATCACTTTAAATTGTATTATATGTTTAATTAAAGTAAATGTATGTGTTCATTTTAAATTGTATTATGTATTTAGTTACAATATAAATATGTGTTCACTTATGTGTTCAGTTGCAGAATATGTATGTATGTGTTCACTTTACTTTGTATTATATTTCAGTTACAATATAAGTATGTGTTCACTTTACATTGTATTATGTGTTTAACTATTACAGTATAATTATGTGTTCACTTTATATCCCAAGTTTAGAAATCTCATCTTCATTAATGTTACACATATTGTGAATCTAAATAAAAACAATCGAACTTGTGTAAATAATGTGTTATGTAGTTATGTATGTATTATGTGTTTATTTAATATTGTATAATGTGTTTGTTTGATTAGGGCTGTCAAAACGGGTCAAACCCGTCGGGCTAACCCGTTTATCCGCCTAAAAAATGAGGGTTGAGCCGAAAAATTTTGGACCGTTTAACATCGATCCGTTTAACCCGCAAGTTAAACGGGCCAACCCATCGGGTTCGCGGGCCAACCCGTTTATCCGTTTATTTTAAAAACTTAAAAAAATTTATATTAATATTTATGGTGTTAGGATACTTATGAATTGCTTTTACGGTGTTTGGACTTGGATAATTATAATGAATTTATGATACTTTAAAACTTGTTAAATGATTATGAGTTTCATGGTGTTTGTTATTAAAATGCTAGTATATTGATTTTTAGTTTACTATTCTTAGTCAATTATCAATATTATTATATTTTATTAATATTTAATTTAAATAACATGAAATGATATTTGATATAGGTTAATTAGATTATAAAATTAATATAATTTTGAATTATAAAAAAATAAAAACATATTCTAAAAAAATTAAAAAAAAAGAATTTCTTAAACGGGCCCCACGGGCCGGCCCGCAGGTTCCTCATAAATGGGTCGGTCCAAAAAAAATATCCGCATAAATTAAGCGGGCGGGTCGGACCGGTCCGTTTAACTTGCGGACCGAAACGGGGCAGGCCTAAACGGGCGGGCCCCGCCCATTTGACACCCCTATGTTTGATGAACAAATATCTGTTCAGTTTAGATACGTTTGAATATTACGTTTATTATAAACTCATAGATAGAATGAATTTTATGAGTAAAAAATAAAAAATAACAAGAAGTATTGAAAATATAAATTTTCTTTCATTATAGATAAAAAAAGTTGAACTGGTGTTAATTAAGAGAATATTATTGTTTTTATAATAGTAAAGAAAAAGAAAGAGTGTGCTTATTGAAAGTGAAAAAAGAAAAAAAAAAGAAAAAGAGAAAGGACTTAGAGAAAAAATAAAAAGGAAGAAAAATTGGGTGCTTGCAGTTACGTGAGAAGGGTGGCACATATACGATGTAAATACGTTGTTAGTACATAGTGTTGTACAAATATTTTTTCCGAACATCAAATACTACGTACATACATACCACCGTACACATATGTCACTCACATGCCTACTCAACTTTCTCTTCGTTTTTTTTCTCTTCATTCTTTCTCTCTGTTTCTTTTTTTCTCTCTCTCAATCAACATACTGAAGTCTTTTTTCTTCATCAAATTTTTCTTCTTCTTTTTCTTCTCTCAATTAACATACACACTATTTTTTTCTTATATGATTCTTGTTTTTGTTCCTTTTACTTTAATAATACTCATATTCTTTTCGTAACTCTTCTCTGCAACTTGCTTGTATAGCCATGAAAGAAGTGATGATGAAAGAGAATTAGATTTCCTAGTTTGTTCATCAACTAAATTCATTTTTAACAATTATTCTTGTGATATCTAATGAGATTCTTGATTTCTTTTTATTATATAACTCAATATTTGTTTATATCAGATTGTTTTAGTTAAAAACAAGAACATTATTTTTTTTCAGATTAAAACTCATTCTGCATAACAAACACATTGTATAAGATTAAATGAACACATATTAAAACCTAAAATGAACACATAAGGTAATATTTAGGTCATAAAATTAATTATTAGAAAATGAACACGTATTAAAGTTAAGTCATAATGAACACACAATATATGAAACAATAAACACACATATATATTGAACACATAATACAATGAAAAGTGAACACATACATACATATACTACAACTAAACACATAGTACAATGTAAAGTGAACACATATTTATATTGTAACTGAACATATAATACAATATAAAATGAACACATACATATACTTTAGTTGAACATATAGTATAATGCAAAGTGATAAAATTCATGAGCTTGAGATGTTTTTTAAAGTAAATGTGTTCATTTCTCATACATAAGTGTGTTCGTTATAACAAATAAACATGTTCATTTCCAATAATCAAATATGTTTGTTTGTTATAAAGTCGATTATTGGATATATCACGAATCATGTATGCAGATGTGAGTAACGTAGATAGGATTTGTCCCTCTCACATTACGAGAGATATATCTGTGGCCCCTTGATGAGTAGGACTGTGTAAATGCATGGCCGTGCTGAAATGAATTAATGTGCGACATTAATCTCATTAAATTTTATCAGTCTACTCGGTAATCAAGAAACTAACGATTTAACTATACGAGATGACTAATTTCATGCTTGTGTTAAATCTAGATATTTGGACAAAGGGATTGAATTGTACAATAACATCGATCACGTAAAGGTTATGTCAAATCGTTGACTTTCTTATAACTTGGGTAACAGTGATGTGTTGCTAGATACCGCTCATTGTTTATATTATTAAATAATATTTAATAATATTGCCAACGTTATAAGAACCTATAGGGTCACACACTAAAGCAGTTTTAAATTGATGCTTAATTAGATTAAATTAGTATGACTAACTTAATTGCATTTGAGCTTACATTAGTTGGGCCCAATAAGGCACAAACTAGGTTTAGGTTTTCTATGAGATGAGAGTGGAGTGTTGGCTATAAATAGCAACACATATGAGCCTAGCTTCACACACAAGAATTTTGAATTCACACACTCTCACTCAGAGAAAGCTAATCCTTGTTTTCTCTGAAATTCACTACTAGCATAGAGAGTCTTAGAGGAGCATCAAGGTGACCGTGTGACGGTCACAGCTGCTATGTGGACTTCTAAAGGCCGCCGCTGCTACTGCGTCGGAAGGATTGACATAGCTCATTTTGTGTATCTGCCACGCTTCAAGAGGTATATCAAATATGATTTATGATATTTCACAACGGTCTATGGGAGGGAATTGCATGTAAAATTTTTATTTTCCGCTGCTTCTATATGCATGATTTCCCAACAGTGGTATCATAGCCAGGTTGTGAAAACGTATTTCTGTTTGATGGCATTACCTGTGATTTATATGATAAATACGGTTTTGTTATGTTTTTGTTTTTGTTTATGGGATAAACATGGTTTTGATTTTTCTGTATGAATATCTTTTGTTCATTTGATTATATGATAATCTCGAAATATACATGTTATGTGATAACATGGTTTTTGTTTCTTTGTGAATATGGATTCATAAAAGCATGTTTCTGTTGATAGTGTTATGAGATAACTCTCTAACTCATTTTATATATTGCTGTGTTTTTTGTCAAAATTCGATTTTGATATTTGTGGTTTAAGAAACACTCTTGTATAAACTTGATTTTCAGAAACATACGAGACACATAGGTTCAAGAGTTGAATTCATATGTGTTCAATCATCATTTTCAAAAATTTGGAATTCTTTGTGATGAATTAATATTTATGAATCCATATGGCTATCTCAAATTTCAAAATTTATTTCTTTTTCGAAATCTTGGCCAAGAATGGCTAAGATTGGCTATTCTTATATTTCGAAATTCTTGTATCCATATCAAGATAATTTAGTTTTGAAGTATGGTTATTTTAAAATTCGAAAAATTTTAAATCTTGTAAAACTTGGAAGCCTTGTCCTTGCGCATATATATTCTTTCTGTTGCTATAAGGATTTAATATATGTTAATTATATATAAATATATATATTTCAAATGGAAGTTCCGTGAAGTTAGTGCTTGGAAGTTCCGTGTTGTCGATTGGAAGTCACGTGACTTCAAGTGCTTAAGCGCCTATTCTTACAATCACTGTATATATTATGTATACTTTCTTGCTTAATGCTTGGAAGCCCTAAGCTTGCGCTCTATATATATACATATATGGCTGGTAGAATATTATATATATATTTCAAATTTTAAAATATTTTAATTAATGAGATTAATTAAAACAGAACACCTATATATATATATATAGAGTATCTATATTTCAAATTTTGAAATATTTTAGTTAATGAAATTAATTAAAACAGAACACCTATATATATGGAGTATCTATATTTCAAATTTTGAAATATTTTAGTTAATGAGATTAATTAAAACAGAACACCTATATATATGGAGTATCTATATTTCAAATTTTGAAATATTTTAGTTAATGAGATTAATTAAAAACAGAACATCTATATATATGGAGTATCTATATTTCAAATTTTAAAATATTTTAATTAATGAGATTAATTAAAAACAGAACACCTATATATATGGAGTATCTATATTTCAAAATTTGAAACCCTTTTAATTAATAAGATTGATTAAAACAGAACATCTATATATATATATATATATATATATATATATATATATATATATGTGGTATATTTGTATTTCAAATTTGAGATCTTTTAGTTAATGTGTTTAATTAAAATTCGAGAACCTCGTGCTATCTATTCTGAGCACGTGTTTGTGATTGATTAAAATGATATAAAATATTTCTTTTATCATGTCATGGGATGCATGTATATAAGTTCTCATATGCTTTATTTATTTTATTCTTTTGTTACATGTATGTTGCATTTGCATGTTTTATATATATGTATGAGATACATGTATGAATTATATATGTTAAATAGTTTAACATTATATGGTGAGATCTATTTATGAAAACCCCTCATTATAAAATATTAAGTCATGATAGCCTTCCGATGCCTGACACTCGTCAAGACTGTTATCGATGTAGTGTGGGTCTGCCAAAGCAGGGCACTCTTATCTATAGCAGTAAGGCGCGATAGGACAAGCAAGTAATGTCCGACTGCCAACCATTGGGTTTGACTTAACTAAGTGAGATTCAATAAGATTGAGAGGCTTAGAGGCAATGAAAAGTTGGGCTTTAATTCATAAGATGAATTAGAATAAGATGTTATTCATCCAACTATCCAAGAGTTGTATAAGATACAATTGGAAAGAGTTTCCTACCTAAATAGTCGAAACTTTAAGCGATCAACCAAAGTTGACTTAAAGCTAGATGAAATATGGATCTTGGCCCACTATAAAATATTCCAAAGGAAAATTTTACGGATCAATGTAGAGGGTCATTGGTTTGAGTAAAATAGTGGGGCAATATTTAATTAAAGTCCTAATTAAATATTATATGTCATGATACTAACTCTGCATATTATCTTTCTGTGGTTTAGCATGACGTCACACGCATTAAATAACCTGTCATTGCGATTTATCCTTGAGAAGGATAAGTTGTCTGGAACAAATTTTCTAGACTGGTATAGAAACTTGAGGATTGTACTCAAGCATGAAAAGAAATGTCCTCAAAGGAATTGTTCCTAAGGAGACACCAGCTGCAAGTACTTCTAGGGCTAACAAAGATGCTTATAAGAAGCATCAGGATAAAGCCTTAGATGTTTTGTTGTCTTATACTTGCTACCTTGACCCTTGAGTTGCAGAAACATCATGAGAGTCATGAAAGCATGGAGGCGTATGATATGATCATACACCTCAAGCAACTCTATCAAAGGGAAAAGGCAAGGCTATCTTGATGGTTCAAGATGGAAAGAGCAAAAGAAGCAAAACAACAAGTCCAAGGGCAAGGGCGAGGCAAAGGGCAAGGGCAATGAGATTCTCATGCTGAAAGCCTTGAAGCCTAAGGGCGATGCGTCTAAAGAGGAACGATGCAAAATACCTGGAAGAATGAAAGAATAACAAAGGAAGTGAGACTTCCAGTTCATGTATGATTGTTATAGAGGTCAATTATCTACTTATGCATCATGAGTATTAGATACTCGATGTAGTTCTCACTTGTTTATTTGTGCAAATGAGATTAGATCATTGACGAAGGGTAAAAGTCAACCTACGAGTTGGAAATGGAGCAAGAGTTGCTGCATTGATTGTAGGAAGTTATGATTTGACTTTGCCCATTGGGCTCATTATTCAGTTAGAGAACTGTTATAATGTATATGCCATTAGAAGAACATCGTTTCTAATTCCAGTTTGGATAAACTTGGTTTTAGTTTTATAATGAAGAACAAATGTTGTTCAATTTATTATGATGATGTCCTTTATGGTAGTGCACCTCTGATTAATGGACTTTTACGTTCTTGATCTTGAAACGTCCATCTATAACATTAATACTAAGAGGTTCAAATCAAACGAATTGAATCCTTCTTACCTTTGGCATTGTCGTTTAGGCCATATAAATGAGAAGCGCATTTCAAAACTCCATAAAGATGGATTATTGGACTCATTTGATTATGAATCATGAGACATGTGAATCTTTTTATTGGGAAAAATGACTAAGGCGCCATTCACTCAAAAGGGTGAAAGGGCCACTGAACTTTTGGGCCTTATACATATCGATGTGTGCGGACCCATTAGTACCTCGGCCAGAGGTGGTTTTCAATACTTCATCACATTCACTGATGACTTCAATAGATATGGATATGTGTATCTCATGAGACACAAATCGGAATCCTTTGAAAAGTTGAAGGAATTCAAGAATGAAGTAGAAAAACCAACTTGGCAAGAGTATTAAAATCCTTCGATCAGATCGAGGAGGTGAATACTTGAGTCAAGAGTTTGATGACTATCTGCGAGAGTGTGAGATATTATCTCAACTCACTCCTCCTTGAACGCCATAGTGGAATGATGTTTCTGAGAGGAGAAATCGAACGCTGTTGGATATGGTTCGATCAATGATGAGTCATGCAAACATTCCAAATTCTTTCTAGGGATATGCTGTGTTGACAACAACACTTACACTTAACCGTGTTCCAACCAAGATGGTAGAAAAGACACCATATGAGATGTGGGCTGGTAGACGACCTAGTATGCCTTTTATGAAGATTTGGGGTTGTGAAGCTTATGTGAAACGTCAGGTCTCTAATAAGCTTGAACCTAAATCTGAAAAGTGCTTCTTTGTGGGGGTATCCTAAAGAAACCAAGGGATACTATTTCTACAACCAATCTGACAACAAAGTGTTTGTTGCGCGAACTGGTGTATTCCTTGAAAAGGAATTCATTGGAGCTAGTGGGAGCAAAGTAGAAATTGAAGAAATACTTCAACCACAAGAAGAAACTTTACCGGAGGTGGAACAAGAGCAGAGTACACAAGTTGTTGTAGTACAAGAGCCTGCTCAAGTAACACAAGAACCACGTAGGTCAGACAGAACATGTCACCCGCCTAAGAGATATGAATTTCTCATGACTCAACAGGGTGATGTGCTGCTCATGGATCAAGATGAGCCTGTTACCTATCAGGAGGCCATTACTGGACCTGATTCTGAAAAGTGGCTAGAAGCCATGAAATCTGAAATGGATTCCATGTACACTAACCAGGTGTGGACCTTGGTTGATCAACCTGAAAGGGTAAAACCCATAGGTTGTAAGTGGGTTTTCAAAAAGAAAACTGACATGGATGATAATGTGATTATTTTAAAGCAAGACTGGTTGCAAAGGGTTTCAAGCAAATTCATGGTATAGACTATGATGAAACTTTTTCACCTGTCGCAATGCTCAAGTCCATTCGGATTTTACTTGCTATCGCTGCATACTATGATTATGAGATATGGCAGATGGATGTCAAAACTGCTTTTCTTAATGGAAATCTCCTTGAGGATGTGTACATGACATAACCCGCAGGGTTTGACATTGGAGATGATACTGCAAAAGTATGCAAGTTACAGCGATCAATCTATGGATTGAAGCAAGCTTCTAGAAGTTGGAAAGTTCGTTTTGACAAAACTGTAAGACAGTTTGGATTCGTCAAGAATGAAGATGAACCTTGTGTTTACAAGAAGGTTAGTGGGAACACAGTTGCATTTCTGGTCTTGTATGTGGATGACATACTTCTCATTGGAAATGACATCCCGACTTTACAGTCTATTAAGACTTGGCTTGGGAACTGTTTTTCAATGAAGGACTTAGGTGAAGCTACTTACATATTGGGTCTAAGGATCTATAGAGATAAATCAAACGGATTGCTTGGCCTAAGCCAAAGTACATACATAGACAAAGTGTTGAGACGCTTTAAGATGCATGATTCAAAGAAAGGGTTCTTGCCTATGTCACATGATGTGACACTCTCAAAGGCCCAATCTCCCCTTTCTCAAGCCGATAGGGATCGGATGAATAAGATTCCATATGCATATGCAATTGGATCTATCATGTATGCTATGTTATGTACATGACCAGATGTCTCGTATGCTTTGAGCATGACGAGCAGATACCAGTCAGATCCCGGTGATGGTAACTGGGCAGTCATCAAGAATATCCTTAAGTACTTGAGAAGAACTAAGGATTGATTCTTGATATATGGAGGTGAGGAAGAACTAGTTGTAAAGGGTTACACTGATGCTAGTTTCCAAACCGACAAAATCAGGTTATGTGTTTTGTCTTAATGACGGGACTGTGAGCTGGAAGAGTTTCGAGCAAGAGACAGTCGCCGATTTTTACTACAGAGGCCGAGTATGTTGCTGGCAGTAATGCAGCAAAAGAGATTGTTTGGATATGAAAGTTCATTACTGAACTTGGTGTGGTTCCGTGCATTGAGGACCCAGTAGCTCTCTATTGTGACAACAATGGAGCCATTGCACAGGCTAAGGAACCCAGGTCTCACCAGCGATCCAAACACATACTCAGGCGCTTTCATCCTATTCGAGAGTTTATCGATAGAGGAGATGTAAAGATATGCAGAGTGCCAACTGATGATAACATCGCTGACCCACTGACCAGGTCACTTCCTCAGAGGAAGCATGATGGGCACACTAGATCATTAGGCATTAAGGATACGCCAGATTGGCTCTAGTGCAAGTGGGAGACTGTTGGTGTATGCACTAGAGGGCCAATCATAATTGCGTTTTTATTATGATGTTATGACATTTTATATTATATATTTATATATATATGAGGCATTTCATTCATTAATTGTTTATTTATTTTAATGAACATTATGAAGTCCTTAGAATGAAATTATTTAAATATTAAATATTAGGTACATGACCTAATAGTGAGAATCCATTCTTAAATGTCCCTAGTCGAGTATTACTGAACCAACAGGACAACAGTAATGCATTGAGGCTAGTATGTGTATGGACTGATAACCTTTTCTCACAGGTTATCGATATGTGATATCAAGTCTGCACATAGGTATATATGGTGATATATATTGGACTGACCCGCCTTGAGAACATCACATGGATCGTAACGTGAATGTCATAGATGATTCTCATAGTGATGATGGTACATGTGATCCTTCGACTTGAAGTTATTGCAATCCGCTACATGAGAAACAGTATGTTTTAATATCGTCAAACATTATCCGTAACAGGATAATTATAAAGTCGATTATTGGATATATCGCGAATCATGTATGCAGATGTGAGTAACGTAGATAGGATTTGTCCCTCTCACATTACGAGAGATATATCCGTGGGCCCCTTGATGAGTAGGACTGTGTAAATGCATGGCCGTGCTGAAATGAATTAATGTGCGACATTAATCTCATTAAATTTTATCAGTCTACTCGGTAATCAAGAAACTAACGATTTAACTATACAAGATGACTAATTCCATGCTTGTGTTAAATCTAGATATTTGGACAAAGGGATTGAATTGTACAATAACATCGATCACGTAAAGGTTATGTCAAACCGTCGACTTTCTTATAACTTGGGTAACAGTGATGTGTTGCTAGATACCGCTCATTGTTTATATTATTAAATAATATTTAATAATATTGCCAACGTTATAAGAACCTATAGGGTCACACACTAAAGCAGTTTTAAATTGATGCTTAATTAGATTAAATTAGTATGACTAATTTAATTGCATTTGGGCTTACATTAGTTGGGCCCAATAAGGCACAAACTAGGTTTAGGTTTTCTATGAGATGAGAGTGGAGTGTTGGCTATAAATAGCAACACATATGAGCCTAGCTTCACACACAAGAATTTTGAATTCACACACTCTCACTCAGAGAAAGCTAATCCTTGTTTTCTCTGAAATTCACTACTAGCATAGAGAGTCTTAGAGGAGCATCAAGGTGACCGTGTGACGGTCACAGCTGCTGTGTGGACTTCTAAAGGCTGCCACTGCTACTGCGTCGGAAGGATTGACATAGCTCATTTTGTGTAGCTGCCACGCTTCAACAGGTATATCAAATATGATTTATGATATTTCACAACGGTCTATGGGAGGGAATTGCATGTAAAATTTTTGTTTTCCGCTGCTTCTATATGCATGATTTCCCAACATATAAAAGGTTAGTAAAATAGAAATATATATGAGATATAAACAGACTGGAATTATACTCGTTCGACTAACCTGCTTACATCCAGTTACTCAACCAAATTGTTGAGCTTTCACTATTCCACAAGTTTACAAGATAGTATTTCTTGAAGCCTTCCCAAGCTCTACTCGATATTCTCTAAGCCTTCTTAGGCTCCAACAACAAAATCAGATATAAACAGATTTAATAAAATCCAAGACCTTGTTTATGAGATTCTTAGGATATAGTTAAGAGATTCTTCTCAAATTGTTTTCCTTTGGTACAATACAAATAGTCACTACTAGAAACTTCCAGATTATCGACAGATTTTATCGTTGGATTTTTCAGCCCAAGTTATCGACTGATGTTTCGATGGATTGAACAGTTACAATTTTTTTATTAAAAAAATGTTTATCGACAGATGAATTTGTAATCATTCGCCAATAATGTGATCTTGCCAAAAACAAAATTTTTTTTGGGGAGATTCGATTTATCGATGAATGAAGATGAATCGATCCGTTGATAATACCCTATACCATAAACCTAACCCTACGTAATAATTATTGGCATATGTCATCCGCTGATAATAACCTAAACCCTAAAACCTAACAAGGAAAGTTCATTATCGGCAGATGGATTTTAATTCCATTCGCCGATAACCTAAACGCACTGTATCATTTAATAAACATGGATGTTATCGACAGATGAAATTAAATCCATCTGTAGAAAATGGGAAGATATGAGGAGTCCAGCGACTCATCCTTCCTCTTTCGCGAAACATCTCTCTCTCTCCTTTGTATCCCCCCCTCTCTCCACCGTTTAAAGGCTAATTTCCGCCACCGTGGGAGCTCCGTTCGGCCATTGGAAGGTACCTACAGGTTAGTCTCTCTCTCCTCTACATTTTAATCAGTTTAAAATTTTCGTTTGAGGTCTCTAATGAGAACTCAATTTTCGCAGCCCTCCACTGCCGCCTACCACCACCGGAGGACCGCACAGCCGCCGAGAAACGCTCTCCTAGAGGTTGTTCTTCATTTAGGTAATTTTTGCATTATTTTTTAATTTGTGTTAATATTTTTAATTATTAAAAATACTGTTTTTTTTAAAATTCGAAAATATATAAATTCATTTTTTGTATTTATTTATTTTATTTATTTTCTGTATTTTTTGCATATTTTTGTATTTTTTGTATATATTTTTTTATTTTTTGTTTGATTTTTTTAAAATTGTGTTTTAAAAAAATTTTGTTTTAAAAAAACAGTTTTTTTTAAATGTTCTTAAAAAAAAGTATTTTTTAAAAAAATAGTTTTTAGGGAAAATTATTTTTTAAAAATATTCAAAAATTGTATTTTAAAAATTTTTGTGTTTTTTTTAAAAAGATTAATTTACAATTTGTTTTTTTAAATAATTTTTAACGATTTGTTTGTATACTTAAAAAGTAATAACTTTTAACAAACTTATATGTTATTTAAAGTAATTAAATTTTCAATAACATATATATTTTTTAAATGATACGAGAATAGTCGTGAATATTCCGGCGATTGGAGCTTACGCACGATTGAAGGAGCTTACGGTTTAGGAGCTTACGTTTTTAAGGAGCTTACTATTATCAATATGTTTATTTTTCCCTTTAAAACACTTTACTGTAATTTTTGGTTAGAGACTTATTATTTCTAGGATAGAGTTGTAGGACGAGAGATTGCATGACTAGGGGAATGCTTAGAGTTCCTTCTCATTGTTTGCTATTGTTTGATGTGGAGATAGCTTGTGTTTGCCATTGTTTGCGGAGATTGAAAGTTAATTTGCATGATGTGGAGTTCGGGGATGTGCACTAGAACGGTTTTAGGATCATTGTATGCTTTGTATAATTTAAATGCATTTGTGTTTAAGTATGTAAGATAATTGTGTAGTAATTGTGGGGAGACTTTGGACAAAATTTTTTTGTTAAAATTATGACAAATCATTGTTGTGAAGTTACCCAAAATTAAGGGGAGACTCTGTCGAAATTTTGTTTGTTAAAATTATGACAAATTATTGTTATGAAGTTATCCAAAATTAAGGGGAGACTCTGTCGAAATTTTGTTTGGGTTATCCTCTAATTGTAAAAATCATATGTGATCATAAATTTGGTATAAATTGTGATATTAACTAAGACTACCTTAATAATAACAATAATCATACTTCTCATTTTAGGATTCTCTAATAATTCAATGACAATGTCATCAACAAATAGATCATGGATGTATGATAGGTTGCACCCGAATAGAGGGGAATTAAGCCGTAATTCTATGCTGGAGTTGAAGAGTTTGTAGTTTTTGCTTCTAGGTCTGAACAATTTAGGTCTGAGGAAAAAGTAAAGTGTCCATGTGCTAAGTGTGTTTATAGATTCTTTTATGATTTTGACACGATTAAGGTTCATCTGTACAAGAAAGATTTATGAATACTTATTATGTATGGACAGTCCATGAGGAAGTGGAGTCAAGAGAGGGTCAGTTTGGCGAAGGTAGTTCAAGTGGGTTTGATGCTGAACAATATGGGGACGATAATTTCAATTGGGGTGATAATCCTGGATGTTATGAATAATTGATCCAAGTTGCCTTTGGGGGAAAATATCATCAAAATTATAATGAACCCCGAGAGGAGGAACCAAATCCTGAGGCTCAAAATTTTTTCTTTGTTAAATTCTGCGAAGACACCCATTTGGGAGGGTTCTGTGCATTCTGAATTGTCAGTGACAATTAGGATGTTGTTTATCAAGTCGGAGACAAACCAGAGTCAAAGTTCGTTTGACCAATGAGAAACTTTAATGAGTGAGGTTAGTCCACAACCTGAGTCAATTCCTAAGGACTTTTATCAGGCGAAGAAATTAGTTTCAAAACTTGGGGTAAAAATTAGAGAAAATTGATTGTTGCATGAATGGTTGCATGTTGTACTATAAGGACGATATTGAATTAATTTCATGTAAATTTGGTCATACCACTAGATTCAAACCTAGAAGAGCTGGAAATGGGAGGTATAAGAATATTCCCAACAAAATGATGCATTATTTGCCTCTGATTCCTAGGTTAAAATGCTTGTATGCCTCTATGAGCTCTGCACCTCACATGAGGTGGCATTATGAGAATAGGAGAAATGACGGGATAATAATGCATCCTTCTTATGGTGAAGCTTGGAAGCATTTTCAGGGATAGGTAATTAAATAATGCATTGGATTTACACTAGAAGAAAAAGGGAACAAGATTTTGGAACTCAACAGCAGGGGGGCCACCCAGACGGTCGTGCAGACTGCCCAGGCGGTCATACACAGATCAAGTGAGCAGGTGGAAAACAACACCTTCCTCCACCGCCCAAGCGGTTCCTTCACGACTCAACTCCGCACTTGCGTTGTTTCGCTCTCAACTCGGAAGAAACATTATTTAAGAAAATATTTTAGGTTAATTACGGAGACACCACCTATTATCATTCTCCAGCATCGAATTGTTTTAGCTTTTCTTACCTTAGCCGTCAGAGACAATTCACCAAGTCCTTGCTCACACTCCATGTTACATCTATACACCATATTTGCTTTCTCACTTTCGCACAGTTATTCAATTTTATTTCTCTGGCTCACTAGGATTACTTTCGGCTTGTTAGTGACACTTTCAATTTCTCTTGGTGTATTTCGACTCTTCCGGTATTTCTTTTATTTCTCTTTATTGCAATTTCATTTCAATTCAGGATTTCGAGAGTTCTTATTGAATCTCTCCTTCATTTTGTTAATTTACAGCTTTTGTTTCTCTTTATTGAATTATTTGTTTCTCTTTATTGAATTACTCTTTGTTGAATTTCAGTTCTATCAATACAAGTTTTTACCCTTTTCTTCATAGCATTTTATTTCTTTTAATTTTCGTTATTTTATTTCTTGCGTATTTATAATTTATTTTGTTTGTTTAATTTCCAAAATGCTCGGCTAAATTACTCAAGTGTCGCAAGTGATTAAAAGTGTTTGAATGAGTTGAAATTCGGGTTGTTGTCGTTTAAAATTGCAATTGTGTAAATTTATACACTATTTAATTTCTTGGGAAAATTTCTGAGAGGTTAAAGAGTAGGTGCCAATGCATTATTTCTTGGCTTAAAATTAGGTTTTGGTGATAGTGTATGGTTGGTGTTGAGTGCATTAGTCAAAATTGATTAATGTGCAAAATACCATAGGAATTTACTTGAGCAACTCGGTTGTATTGGTGAGGTTGGTGTAGAGCTGTGGAATTTGCTCTAGGGATTGAAAATTCACTTCCCTTAACTTTATCCATAGCGAATTCTAGGGGATCGTCTAGTGAACTGCCCACTTTAATTCAAATTGATTAAAGTGGCACAAATCGATTGCAATTTATTTTCTCTAGGAACCTATGATTCTTGTTCTCACTTAAATCACTTATAGCACTGCTTTTTGAATTTATTCTCTTAATTATTTGCTTGCATGTTTATCTTTAAAAATCAAACCAAAAACCCCCCTCTGTTATTTGTTTCTACGGTTGGATTTAAAATTTGCCACACAGATTCCTTGAGAGACGACCTAGTCGTTCTTGCTACTTGCTACAAAGCTAGTATTAAGAGCAGTTCACTACAAATTCTTTTCAAAAACCCCTTTTCTAAATTGATCCCACGCCCAGAGGAATTTAACGACGCTTCTGGGTGCGATCACTAGTCGAAGTTAATTAAGGATAATATCCCATGGTTGTGTAAGCTCCAGAACCCTTCTGAGAGAAATCTCAGTATTTCTCATAGTGGTATAAAGGATTTTAATGATGACAATTAAGCTATAGCGATAAAACTTTTACTTAAGAAAGTGCTAATGTGTTCGCTCAAGTGTACTCAGAAAAGTTAAATGCGTTTCACTTCCTTGAGAAAGACTAAAACCAACATTAAGTAACCTCAAGCTCAATGATAAAATCAAGGCTCCGAAGACATCAGAAAGGTTGTCTAAGTAGCGCGAAGGTGAAAAACATGTTTCTGAGAAAGAAACAAAGTCCTCTCAGAAGGGTCTCTGAAGACTAGGTTGACTTTGTCTCTCGGAAGGGTCTTCCCTAAGAAAGATTCGTCTCAGAAGTTCGTACACCTCTCAGAAGGTTGGATTCTGAAGTAACCAAGTCTCTACACTCAAAGGAATTGAACACAGCTCGGAAAGCTCAGAATAACAAGCTAAACACATTCGAACTTGTGCACTGTACACGTCTGAAAAGTTCCAGGATTTCCGCTGACTGTAGCAGGTAGCCGTTCTGAAGCAACCAAGAGAGAGACACACATCTAAATCAGCACCAAAGGTTCAAATTTCGCGGGATTGAAGGCTTATAAATAGAAGATCAATTGCAGAATCAGCTGACGATTTTTTTACAACGAGGACTAACGAATCAAAGTGCTGAAACTTTGCCAAATCGAAATTCCATTTGCGAAAACTTTGAGTTTTTCTCAGAAAGACTTCTCAACTTGAGTTGTTCTTTATTTGTAAAAATCTTATAACCTTGTATTGGTTTAAATCCTTACTTCTGTAAGTTAAATCTAGAAGTCTACTAAGACAAATTTAAGTTGTGTCTTAAATCTTAGTAGTGTTTTTTCAAAAGAAAAATCTCTTTGTAAAAACGCTAAGTCCTTCACTGTTCAAAGGCAATTTAAGTCCTCAGATTTGAGACAAGGGAAAGTCCTCGATTGTAAATCTAAAATAATAATCAACTACAACAAGGTCACAACATTTTCCAGCAAGCGAAGCTATTCTAGTAAGAAGAAATAAATCCATGTGAAGTAGCTCAAGTGGTCTCGTAGTAGAAACTACTTTCTTGCTTTGAAAAGAGGCTTTAGTCTGCTTCCCTTTCTCACAGAAGTCACAATTGACATCCTTATCAAACTTGAGTTTAGTAAGGCCCTTTACAAGTGATTTTTGAGATAGCTTAGAAAATAACTTCATATAGGTGTGCCCAAGCTTCTTATGCCAAAGACACTTGTCATCCATGACGAATACAAGACACTTCACATTTTGATCTAAGAGGTCTTCTAGATGAATGACATAAATATTACCTAGTGTCTTCTCTTCTAGAATAACCTTGTCCATAGTGAGATCAATCACGTGACAATATTTGGATAGAAACTAACCTTTAAACCTTTGTCACAAAATTGACTTATGCTTAAGAGGTTATGAGTCAAACCATCAACCAAAAGAACATCAGAGATTTGGTGAGATTTGTTCTTACCAACATCTCCTATTGCGGTGAGTTTACCCTTAGAACCATCACTAAAGCATACGTTTCATCCTTTCTCAGCTTTAAGATTTCTGAACTAGTGCTTGCTCCCCGTCATGTGTCTTGAGTAGTCACTGTTGAGGTACCATTGTTTATCTCGAAGGTGGAGTAGTTCTTGATGATGCACTTGCAATTACAGAGGGAGCATTTTTAGGTACCCACACTTTCTTGGGTCCTTCTTGGTTAGCCTTTAAAGCCTTTCGTGGCTTAAGTTTCTCAGAAGCCTTGTCTTTCTCAGTCTTTCTGGGTTTTGGTTTCTAAGAACTCTTTGCTTTCTGAGAGAACTTCTTCTTCTCATCCATCTTGGCTAAAGAAGTTATTCCTATCTTAAGCTTAGGACATTTCTTAGTGCCATTCCCAACCTTAAAAGATGTGGTGCATATGCATGTAGCCTTTCTTAAAGATGGATCAAGGGTATGTAGTGGAAAAAATTCTTCATATCCAAGCTCTCTCTTATCCTCGTATGGTATTTGACCTCCAAGCATTTTTCCCCATTGACCATCTTTACAAGGTTAGAGGTGAGAAGTTCATTAGTCTTTTGTAACTCAAGCGTGACTGTTTCAGCCTTCTCAATATGTACAGAAGCCATGGTTTCTAAGGCATGATAGAGATCATAGTTTCTAGTAGAACTGATTTTTAAGTCATCTCTTTCAAGATTTAGCTTCTCAACCTCATCAGTTAGCCTTGCATTTTCTAATTCTAGTTTTTTTGAATACTTCTTATGAATTAGAAAACGCTAAGCTAATTCCTTAGAGTCTCTCAAAAGCTCCTCATAAAGTTCCAAGAGCTCATCGTATGAATATCCAAGGATAGAGTCAATTACTTTCTCATTTTCTTCATATTCTGATTCTGTCTCAAGTTCAATGTCATCATTAGCTATGAAGCAAACATTTGCTTCATTTTCCTCTTAAGATTCTGACTCTTCTTCCTCAGAGTCACTCCAAGTAGCAGTCATCACTTTCTCTTTCATAGAAGGCTTGTTGTTTGGACACTTGAACTTGAAGTGGCCCTTCTCCCCACATCCAAAGCATGTAGCCTTAGAAGGCTCCATCTTTCCTTTCTTTTATCTTTTCACCATTTGTTCTTTTCCTTTCCTCGGCCTTCTTCTAAGCTCTTGTCATCATATTTACCAAGGACAAAATTGATATAGTACATGCAACATGTGATGTAGCATCTCTGTCAACAAACCCAAAATTTGATCCAAATTACCTTAAAAATGTAGAAAGAACCATACCTGCATATGTGGTTGGATCAGAAGCTACTATAAAGGCAAGAATGATTAAGAATTCAACAGAGCAACCAATTGTTGGACCTGAGATATGGTAAGCTGAAGAGGAGCTTTAAAGGATGGATCAGTTGCAACAACAAGGGTCATTGATTGCTTTCCTCTTCCACATCCATTGCTAGGAGGCCACGAAGTTTGAAGAACTTATTGATTGTGTAGCCAAGGATGCCTCGATGAGAGTAGAGGGGACGATCTTTCTTGAAGGATTTAGACTTCGCCTCACCATTTTTTCTCGAAGATCCTCGCTGGACGTGGAACACAACCTGATTCTGTGATGCAGAACCAGATTCAAAGGATCGTTGTTTCTTCTCCTCCCGAGCTATAAGTGATAGAACCTTTGTAATAAAAGGAAGTGGCTCCATCATACGTTTTTGGCCACAAATTTGAGTATAAGAATCATCTAATCCCATAAAAAAATAATAGACGTACTTGGATTGAAGAAATTCCTGCAAAGATCAAGCGCTGCCACAATCATATACGGCGGGACAGAAGCTCTCAATTCCTCCAAAAGAATCTTGGTTCCTGTAAAGCATTAAGATCGGTCAAGGAACCCTGAAAAAGCGCGAACAATTAACATTTCAATTCAATAATGTGAGATCCATTTCCATGTCATGATTGTCCGCTCAAATCGTTCCACTAAGGATGTGCTTGTGTTTGAGTTGCATTGAAAGGGAAGGAAGATGTTAGAGTTTTCAAAACCCTCAAAACTCCTCATTAGGATTTTAAAGTTATCTTCTCAAAATTCCTCCATTCTTTCATTCCCTTTTCCCTTCCTTCCCTCTAAAACCTTCTTCTCTCCTCCAAACTCCCAAACAAAACCTAAATCACAATGAACGACGAATCTATCATCGCTGCTTGATACTTGATGCAAGCATAACACTAAAAAACACATACACATACTCATAATAAGTTGATGCAACACCTTTGATGTTTGTTAGCCCTATGCTATGATGGCTACACCACAACAATCGGCATCACCTTCGATTTCACCCCATTAAAGCTAAATACAAAATGCTAATTCCAATAATAACTTTACCTAAATGGGCTCCTCTCACGCACATGCCACCATCACATTGCATTTTGAAAACACCTTTACAATTACAGTAGAAACTGATTGAGCCGGTGTCTTCGACTTCCAAAATTTCTTGAACAACTAAATCAATGATTGACAATTTTGACCATTAAGGCAGTGCAGTGGTGGTTATAGTAAGGGGAGGAAGGAAACCATGGTGCTGTCATAGGATATTGTCTTAAGAATATTATATATCAGAGTGAAAATAAAAACTACCTATTTTAATTCACATTTTTTAACAAAGAATATAAATAGGAATTAGATTATAGAAATTATATGAAATTCAATTCTCACGGGAATTGAATTGAATTCTGGTGTTTGAAACAAAAAATTCATTTAAATTTAAGTAGAATTCAATTCAATTCCATTATTTTCACTCAAAATCAAATTAGACCTATTTATCTCCGATTTGTAATTCAATTCTATTGGGATTTCACTTACAACAAGAAATGTCAAAATTACCCTCTAATTAAACACATTCTCCAATTTGCTACTCTCTTATTCACACAATTCAAAGGATAACATAGTCCATTGCAAAGCATCAATTCATTTTATAAGCATTCCAAATACTAGAATTCAATTCAATTCAATTCTATAATTTTACTAATGTATTTCTAACAATAAAATTCAATTCAATTCCATCACACAAAAAGTTTCCAAACAGGCTGATAAACTTGTTTAAGGAGTTGATTGCAATTTTTAGCCTACAATGGACCCAATTAAAAATTGAATGAACTTAACAGATAATTTAGGATCTAATTTATATGCATCGACCGTATAAAAAAATTTTACAACACCAATAATGAACAAATGCATCAATCATAATAGTTCATTCTCTCTATCACCTCTTGAAAAGTTATCCAAATGGAATGTAATAATTGGCTGACCCTCGAAATTATATGAAAGTTCTTGATTCCATATCTGGGCGGCACGACTGCTTTGATGCCTTTTTTCTGAGTTTCTCATCAATGTTCCCCAATCTCAGATTGGTTTATATAATTAGGAATTAGGAGGGGATACAAAATTGAATAAAATGTCAAAATCTGCCAACACGCCAAAATTTGAGCCTCAGTTGTATGGATGTCAGAGAACACGGATCACAGTTAGCGGGGAGTGGACACCAAAAAAACCAAATTGGTCGTATAATCGTCCAAGCCGCCAACAAGAGAGCGTAGAGTCATTTCCATGATGATAAGGTAGCTCTATGTCACGGCCTTGGACACACTCTAATACAACCGGACCGGCACTTGGCTTCGTGACATCTAGCTCATTTTACGGTCATACATCTCTCACTTTGATGCAGCTTAATTTGCCTTACGCGCAGATGGTACTGCTGAATTACACCGGATGTCTTTTGTGTACGTATTTGTGAGGGCAAACAGTAAAAGAACAAAAACAACTTGGGCACTCATGATACCAAAATGACTGATACTATTGCCAATCTCCATCCAACTTCCCGTATTCCGAACCTGCCAACCAGTACATATTCTCAAATATTATATTTAGAGACATTACAATAGCTAAATGAAAAACAATATAGTTAAGGGTAATATCCATTATATAAAGCCGACAAGCGTACAGTTTTAGAATGTGTAAGGATCTTCAGTTCAGTACCTTGGAATTTCTATTTTATTTGAAACACAAATGATAAAGATATCCCTAAACTAATGATTTTTTTGGGATTGCTTGATAGTGCTCCAATGTCAACTAACCCTGATAAGGTGTAATCACTTGATACATCGGGCATGTTTAGCAGTAAACCTGACTTTCACTTCCTCGTCCACTCATCCAACACAAATTATTTTCACCTTCATAATCCTATTGGAAGTCCAGAGTTAAATCTTTTATCTGGACAGATGTGCTTAACAAAATTAATACTAATGACAATTTGCAGGTTCGAAGGCCACACAAGGCTATCTCCCCTAATGTGTGTATTATATGTGGGATGAACTTAGAAATAGACTCACATCTATTCTTGCATTGTCCTATGACTTACTCTTTGTGGAATACTTTGTTTAGTGTCTTTGGTGAATGTTGGATGTGCCCAGCATCCTTAGATCAACTTATGTTGAATAAGTTTGCTGGTTTTGGGAGTAAACAACATGCCAAATCTCTATGGCATTGTGCAATACATGCCACCATTTGGACCATTTTGATAGAACACAATTTACGAATCTTAGTGACAAATTTTCAGATAATAAAGTATTATGGGATAGAAGTATGTGTTTAGTTTCTATCTGGTGTAAAGTTCATAATCTTTTCAGAGGTTTTTCACTCTCAAATATCTATAGACTAAAGAGATTGGAAAGCTATTCGTATTGGTACTTTTATTTAGGAGGATCATTGACCCTCCTATCATCTTATAATTGTCTCTTCTCTTTAGAACAATTTTCTCTCTAGAATATTTCAACAAAGGTTATTAGTAAACAGAACCACAGACTTAATTCTATAATCTATATTACTACGCACTATCAGATAGCAGAAAATCATTAATGAAAAGTGAGAGAAGATAAATATTCACAACCAAGGAGACAAGATAAAAACATTAGTGTATGACAACCACATAGTGGGATAAGGCTTGTTGTTGTTGTTGTTGGACTCATCACCATATTTTAAATTTTTCTAAAACTTCCTATTTGTTAGCAAAACCTTTAAAATATTTAAGAAGAACAAGAAGTAAGATCTTAGGAATAATTCAAAGAAAAGTGGAGGCATATGCAAACAAAATGGAATTATAAAGAATATAGGTGAGTATACCAGGAAGAAGAAGTGAACGGTCATCACGTCTGAGAATAATATAACAAGAAAATAGCATCCCAATCTTGGAAGTTGGTTTAGTTTGGTTATGGCACTGAATACACATCTGCAGTTTCACCCATTGCAAGTAATATAATATGAACATATAAACCAATGATTTATAACGTCAGAAACAGAAGTTGAATCATAAAAAAAGAAAAATGGAATAGTAATGTTACATGAAATATGGAGTTTGTGACCTACAGAATGTACCAGAGAACACTAATTTCTCCATATACTCGCTTTAAGAAAACAGTAATTACTACATTAGATGCAAGCACCGGATGTATTCAAGATGCACAATGTGAAACAATTAGCTACTGATCTGACTAGTTACAATCAGTTCTTAAAGGCTTTGTTTGATTATTTAATGATGAGTGGAATGGAATGGTACATATAATGAAATAAAACAAAGTTCTCATTCATTTGCTTGGATATTTATGTTAAGAAACCCGATTAGTTTTAGTTTGGGGGACTTAATTTAATTGTAATTGGGAATTAGGGAAAGAGAGGTATGTAAGTGAATGGCAAAAGCGTGTGTATTGGTAGGATCATGGTATCATATGAGGATGAAAATGGAAACATAGTGTAATCTGTAAATTGTACTGCTCACAAAATGAAAGAACAAAGTATGTATTGTGTGTGAATTATGAACAATGTAAATGAAAATGTTTCATGGAGATGGAGTTAAGAGAGACTCTGAATTCTCCCAAAGCCAAATCCAAATATCTGCCTAACTATTTTGCCATATTCCCCTGTCTTATATACTACCCTCACCCACCTGAGCAATCTGTTCAAGCTCTCATCTTGCAACAGCTTTCTGTTACAGCATGCCCCACCCACAACAGCACACTCATGCCCTTCACACTTTCACTCTTTTCAATAATTACAGTTAGGGCCCCTTATGTTTAGCCCAAATCCTTTAGGTTCCTATTAATAACTAACTTTGCCTACTAGACAAACTTAGTGGATGGGATAGTTATTCTATTATGGGGAGATGGCAGGAAAATTATATAAGAAAAAGAGATGAACCATGAGAGGGATTTATTCTATTCATTTACATTGTTCATAATACACACACACAATATATAATTTGTTCTCCACTTTGTGAGCAATACAACTTATAGATTCACTATGCTTCCATTTTTATCCTCTTTTGATACCTTGATCTTATCAAATGGTATCAGAGCTCCTGATCTTGGGAGCCTTGTGCACATCAGATCTGAAAAGGATTTTAGGAGGACGAGGAAGAATCAACAGAGGAAGAAGCTTCCAAAGTTTGGAGGAGGTTATGATTTAGTCTATGGCTGGACCATCAAGGTGCTGCAACACTATAAGGTAGAAGCAAAACTGAAGTATAAAAAGCTCCCAGAAGTGGTGAATGCCCTAAAAGGGAGAGCTTTCAGGTTTCAGCTAGTATCAATGGGGAAGAGGAGTAATTTGGTGGACCTTGATGAAGGTGGTTGTCAAAGAATTTCAACCGGAACACAATTTCGACCAACCGATATGGATAGACACTGAGAAATAGAAAAAAGAGTGTCAACGGACAGGGAACAGTTGTGACCACTGCCGGCGGAACCGTGACCGTTCCAGGATGTCTTGCCAGCGGCGTAGGACATCAAAAGGGGACAAGGAGGAAGCGAGACGGCGATCGAGTTGTATGTGGAAGCGTGACCAGCAGCTAAAATAGCAGTGGGTGAGGCAACTCTGGCCAGCGAGCCACCAGAGGCATGGAAGTCTGAAGCACTGGCACCATCTCTCCACATCAGAAGCTTTGCGGAAGAAATGGAGGGGACAGAAGTACTATTGGGGAAGGTGAGCTCATTTCAAGCCCTAAAGGGCCAAGCATAATTTGAATGCAAAAAAGGCTGTAGTAGTGCTGAAAGAAGTGATTTTCTTGAATCAATGGATCGAGGCCAAGGATGTCAGGTACCACTAATTTCCCTTGCTGAAACAAACATAAGACATGGACCTCAACTCCATGTTTCTGTTGAGATAGGAATAAGTAACCCTATAGCTTTTGTTAGAGAGCTAATAGGCCAAAAGCAAGTCATTGAAGATGAGTCGAACATACCAATGATGGGGAGTAAATCTAGGTCTGAGTAATAATAAGGGGGCCCTTTGATAGAGAGGAGGCTGAACTAAAGAAAAGGGAGGTGACAGCACCACATGCAGGAACTTTTACGCAGGGGTTAGTAATCCATTCTCCAGCTCCTCCACTAATTTTTCCAGGTGCCATTCAACCACGTTTCGAAGACTTCCATCCACGAATAGCTACTGAGAGTGAGCTGCACATTTCAGTAAACTTAGAGACCTATCTTGTTAAAAGATTAATCAAGGAGCAATTATGGGCAGGTTATGTTAACTCACTTCTGAGTGTGAAGGATGCTATTGCTTCAATCTCTTAAGTTATGGGACCCAAGTGAATGTTTCTATACTAAAATTATACCTTCTGCTTCAAGATTTGGGACCATAGAGGATTTTCACCAAATTTGTATTGGCTATTTGAAACATCACCTTGAGAACAAGGTGATTCTTTTAGGAGGAGAACATTGCTAGAGACCCCATCAGTTTTAGTTTGGGGGACTTAATTGTAATTGGGAATTAGGGAAAGAGTGAGGTATGTAAATGAGGGGCGAAAGGTGTTGGAAAAGTTAGTGGGTAGAATTGCTATTCTTTTATGGGGAGGAGGCAGGAAAATTATACAAGAAAAAGGGATGATTCTTGAGGGGGACCTCATTTCGGGAATTAGAATTGGGCTTGGGAAAGTTTCATAGTCTCTCTTAACACCGAGCCATTTTCATTTACATTGTTCATAATACACACAGAGAATATATACTTTATTCTTCATTTTGTGAGCAATACTATTTACAGATTCACTATGCTTCCATTATTATCCTCGTATGACACCTTGATCATATCAATTTAATGATGGAATCGAAGAGAGCTTTCATGAAAAGGAAGTTCTTGTGGAGGTAAATGGAATGCTAGAATTCCAACCTGTTTTTGGAAGTTCATTTTCCCATTCCATTCCACCGTATTTTTAAAAAAGCCAAACTATGGCACTCATTATTACAAATCCATTGTTACCCTCCTTTCCATCACTTATGATCAATACAAACAAGGTAGAAGAGAGGATGAATAATTCTATCTTTGAGAAAAATTATCAATTTCCTATTTTTTAATTAAATAATGTGGTAAGCAAATAATGTTATAACTTACAGCTTTAAAGTTATCATGACCACATATCATGTTAAGATGGGAGGGAGGTACGGCAAAGTGTACTCTAGGAAAGGGAAGAAGAGCTGAGTTGGCAAGGTAGTTAGAGTTAGTTCAGGCAGTTAAAAGGCCAGAATCAGTATAAATAGGTTTAGCAGTATAATTAGGGATTTTATGTTGAATTTCTGATTGTAATCCCTAGTTTTAGAGAGAGCATTCTCTCCATTGAGGAGGTAGTTCCTCCATTGTATCCCATTTGAGAGATTGATGATTTACCATCTCTGTTGCAATACAGGATCGTGATTATGTTTCAGTTGTGTTCCTATCAACCTAGCTCAACTGAAACAGAATCACAATCCTTTATTGCAACAGAGATGGTAAATCACCAATCTCTCAAAGGGGATACAATGGAGGAACTACCTCCTCAATGGAGAGAATGCTCTCTCTAAAACTAGGGATTACAATCGGAAATTCAACATAAAACCCCTAATTACACTGCTAAACCTATTTATACTGATTCTAACTCTAACTACCTTGCCAACTCAGCTCTTCTTCCCTTTACTAGAGTACACTTTCCCGAACCTCCCTCCCATCCTAACATATCATTTAGTTGAGAAGCATCATGGGAAACAAATGGACTCATTTAATCGACTTTAGCTGAGTTTCAAAGAAGTAAATATTATATTAGTTATGAATAGGGTCATCACCAAAACAAGTTTGCAGGCACACTTACATTACAAGCATGAAGGGTATAAATAACTTGAAGATAAGTAGCGCTGCCATCAGAAATGGCTGCAATTGAGGAGAAACATTATCAGTTTAAAAGCTGATCAAAGCTGTGACCTAGATAGTAAAATAGATCGACTTTCACTTACACTAAATATAGTGATGAACCGATAGACAGATGAAATCTCAAAACTTGCAATACTTGCAAAGTTCCCCGTTCCAAAGAAGGCAATGTTGAATAAAACCATCTGCACGATACAGTAGCTTGTTTTCATGAAAAATTAAGGGCCAATCATTTTGACAGTCAATTATTCAGAGCCCACCTCACTCAAATTGAGAAATATTTAGCAAAAATAGCTGAAAATAATTATAGATGCTTTTGGTTGGTCATGAATCTTAATAAACAATATCTGGGCATCAGTTAAATAATCCTTTCATGATATACGTGCTCCATAATACGACTAGCAAAGACATCTTAATTCCTAACTCATTACCCATGGGTGTTTTCTAGTAAATCATACTTTAAATCCTCAACTCATTACTTGAATAGAACCTCTTTCCACCTTGATATACCTATTCAAATCCCAAAGCTCTGTTAAAGATTAGATCAGTTATTTAAACAACTATGCTTAGCAGAATCAACATCAATAATATGTTGCAGGTTCAAAGGCCACATAAGACTTTTCTCCCTCATGTGTGTTATGTACAGGACAAGTTCTAATAATCCCAAGGTTGTTTTTGCATTTTATGTGGCTGACATTTTACGAAATACCTTGTTTGATATCTTGGACGCGTTCTGGCTATCTTAGAACCAAGGATGAGTTTTGGGTGACTAGTTTGGTTGGCTTTAGAACAAGAAAGGAAGCCAAATCTCTATGGCCTGCAAAGAGTATTAATGTTTTGTTTGATATCTTTGATACGTGCTGGCTATCTTAGAACCATGGATGAGTTTTGGATGACTAGTTTGGTTGGCTTAAGAACAAGAAAGGAAGCCAAATCTCTAAGGCCTGCAAGACTATTTATGTTTTATGAGGGATTTCTCTCTGACATACTGAGAGATTGTAAAGCTTTGCTTAATCAATGATTTGTTACAGTTAGTTTTGTTCAGAGGATTTCTTGGTCTCCAGTCTCCTTGGAATGTTCCTTTTTTCATCTTAAAATTATATTTTTTATGAGTAATTTTCATGCTATGATTTTTTGTTTTAAAAAAATGTTATGATAAATGTTATAATTACAAGAAGCTATCCCACAGAAATATTCATTTAGCCAATGGAATTTTTATGTATTTTAATAAGAATTAATATTAGAATTGACTAGTTATATGGGAGTAATAAAACCATGATCATCTAAAACACTATTAGACTTGGTTTGGTGTTGTTGTTGTTGTGGCTCTCAAAAACCTGCTCCTGAATAGCTTCTCACAAAAAGCTGCTCTCACAGAGTCACAGTAATACTGTTTGATAAAACAATGTAGAAGTAGCTCTTAATAAGTAGAAGTCATCATAATAGCATTTGGTAAATTTATTACAAAGTTCCTCTCAACATGTAAAATGACTATAATTGACATAATTAAAGCTGAGAACAGAAAAGTAATATATATAATTAATGTAGAAATTAGATTAGATTTTTTAATTAAATTTAAGGGTTATATTAGTCTTTTAACTTTTCAAAGAGCAGATTTGAAAAGAACCTCATGAGGTACTCTCAAAAGCAGCCCTAGCTCTCAAAAGCTTGAAGCAGAAGCACCCAGCTTTTTGATTTACTAAGCACCCTCTCAAACAGAAACTTCAAACCAAACCTTACTCAAATGCAATTTATTTTAGGGTATAATTGTGTGTTTCGCCAATGGCTTTGGTTATATATTTTATATGGGAATTATAAAACACATAGTCATTTAAAACATTATTGCTCAAAATGAAATTTATTTTACCCAATAGCCAATGGTTTCTATTATGTGTTTTAAATGGGAGTTATAAAACACATAATCATCTGAAACATTATTAGTTTATCACTCAAAATGAAATTCATTTTACTCAATATGTGTGTGTTTGTGTGTTAGTGTGAATTAGTAAAAGGAAATAATAAGACTTACAAAGACCAATGGGATCCTAACATCAGAGAGCTGCAAAGTTCTATTTCCAGATCCAATGATGAGATGACTCGTAGCATTTTCAATGGAGTCTAATGACTTATTCACAATATTTAAGCTGAGAAGTGTATTTTCAAATAGTATCCATGCCATAAGTACAAGAGCAAGAGCCACATAGAATATAGCTTCGTATCTGCACAGGTTTAAAGAATAAAAGAAAAAGACAAAAGGATCAATAACCAAGATGATTAAAGAGCAAGAGGGGGGGAAAATTCGGTGAATGAGATATTACCCAATGGAGAGAAGAAGAAATGGAGGGGCAAAACCTAGGAATATGGAAGTAAGTCGGGATAAAAGGCTATTTTCTGAAAACAGTGGTAGAACCATGGAAAAACCTAAACAAAAGGCAGGCAAATATTAATCAACATTGAGTCTGTAATCTTAATTGCATCATTTACTAGTAAATTAAATATGACCAACCACATACATACATACATATAAGAATGTAAATATTCACTCTCAGGAGTCTTTAGACTCTTGCAGAATATTGAGCGGCTTGAACAATAAAATGACAAACTTCATAGTGTTTAGAAATAATAAATGTAGCTAACAAAGTAATAAAGAATGTAAATTATTATGCTGACCAAATTCAGAGTTCATATGTTCAAATTCCCATTCCTCACCCATGATTGATTTACCTACAAGGTAAGGTGGAGCCGTGGAGCTTGACATTTCTCATTGAGAAGCCAAGCAAGGCAAGTGTTAAACTCTTTCAAAAGGATTCAACTACCGTATATCTTCAAGAAAATCAATAATGCTTTATGTACACCACTTTAATCCGCCACCGTTAGCCATCATTTTAAAAGTTAAAAAACTCAATCGAAACAAATAGAAAACCCACTCAAATAAGCAAAAAAACTCAATCAAATAATAAAAAAATAATTTCAATAACAACTATAAATCAACTAAATAATGCATTTTATCCATTTTTAGTGTTAATGTGGATTGTTTTAGTAACAATTTAATGATAAATATGTTACCTTTAAGAGAAAAATAATGTATTTTCTGTTATTTTTCTATTTTTGTTATACTTATAGTGAATTTATTTGATTATTTAGTGAATTTTTAACTGTCAATTAAGGTTATTTTTTATAGTTTGTTTGGGTTTTTTCATTTATTTGAGTGAGTTTTTTTATTTGTTTGGTTGAGATTTTTTACTTACGAGAGTGGTGGCTAATGGTGACTAATGAATATGGTGTACAAATAGCATTATTGAAAGAAAATATTTAATTTTTAAATTATAAAGTTGTAGGTGATTATGATATCGATGGTATGTATTTATATGTAAATGTATATATTCATCATCAAAAAAATTTGAACATTACAAATAAAAGTAAAAAAACAATTAACACTACCATGATAAAAATGATAGTTCATTTACTCAAATAATAGTATTAGAAACCAATTACAAATTAACACAAACCAATCATTTAATTACAAGAGACTCAATAATATCATACTGAGATGTGTGGCTGGTTAATTATTATTGATTCTCAGGAATATGTCTGTGGAAATGCAATATTCCCGCATTTACTATGCAGATTGAACAAATATGCCAAGCAAACTTTCATTCCCGGGAAGTAAAATCAATCAACTAGGTGAGAATATTTTATTGCATGGAATGTTCTGATAAAAGGAAAAAGACCAAATCCCCCTTAAACTTAAACCACCACAGCTTTAGCCACCACTACCAAACCACCTCTGGTCTATGGACCACAATCGCCACATGTCGCCCAGACACTATTGCAGTCGTTGATTGATGAACAACCACCGTTGGCCACTAGACCACCGAAAATGGACATCAGACCATCGCCACCGACCACCGGACCACAGCTGACGGTCGCAGAAACTTCGCTGAAGATCGCCAGACCTCCACCAATAGTAGTCGAACCACTGCATATGTTAGAAACCGTTTCCCTAATGGTATTAAACGTTATAGAAGGAAAAAGTATAGGGATAGGATGGGAATGGTAACAAATGATCAGGGTGGATCCTTGTAAACTACCTGCGTCTTTTTTAGTATTTGTTGAGCATTAGGATGGGGAGGATTTTTAGGATACTGTGAAGATTTTCTGGTAGACTTTAAATAAAATAAGCTTAGCAATAGGAAGGTAGGCTGATTTTAATAAACAGATTAGAGAGAGGAGCTTCTTAGTGCTCCATCCCTATGTACTTTTTGCCCCTTCTATCTATCAATAAATCTCTCTTTATCTCTATTATCTACAATTACTCTTCTATCTAATATTTGGTATTAGACACTTGATCCTGGGTGTGTTGGTGCCTTCTGTTCTGCTTCAATGAGTGGATCAATGGAGGAATTAGGGAAGACGCTGGATGTGGTGGTGCGTCTACTACAGGAGAATCAGCGACCGAGACGACGAGGGTGTTCCTCGTTACCACATCACGATCATCAACGGGTGAGTCCGAGCGATCGATGGCACGAGGGTCACGATCCCTCCTCTCCCCGTCGCACCGAGCGTCATGAGTCGAGGTCCAAGGACCATGACAAAAGACACTCCTCCAGAACCCGCACCGTTATTATCGTGATGGTAGCTTTGACCGCGAGGGATATGCGTCGTGCGAGAGTCGCCACTCATCCCCTTCTCGTGCTAGTACGAACCCTTTCTCTAGCCTAGTCATCTTGGTGAGGAAGAAAGGCAGTGTCTGAAGATTTTGCGTCGACTACTAAGCCTTAAATAACATAGCAGTGCCAGTCTGCCAGATAAATTTCTCACCCCTATTATTGATGAGTTTTTAGATGAATTGGGTGGAGCGGTTGTTTTTTCTAAATTGGATCATAAATCGGGGTACCACCAGATTTGTATGCGGAAATGTGACATTGAAAACGAAAAGACAGCATTTCAGACGCATGAGGGCCATTACGAGTTCTTGGTCATGCCTTTCGGTCTCACAAACGCGCCTTCAACCTTCCAAGTTCTCATGGATCAGATATTGAAGCCGTGGTTGAGGAAAGCAGTGCTGGTAGTTTTTGATGATATTCTAGTGTTCAGCAAAAATGAGGACGACCATCTTCTGCACCTAAGGAATATAATGGGGGTATAAAGGAAGCATTCCTTGTTCATCAATAGCAAGAAATGTTGTTTTGTGAAGAGGTGGAGTATTTAGGCCATATTATTTCAGGGGGTGGTGTGGCAGCTGATTCAAAGAAATTAGAAGTGATGACTAAGTGGAGAAGAAATTAGAAGTGATGACTAAGTGGCCTACTCCGGTGGATTTAAAGAGCTTAAGGGGATTCCTCGGTTTCACGGGGTATTATCGACAATTCGTTAAAAACTACGGGAAGATAGTGTGGCCGTTAACTCAGCTTTAAAAGAAGGATGGATTTTGTTGGAATGAGGAGGATCAACTTGCTTTTGACTGCCTGAAATGTGCCATGATCTCAATCCCTGTGCTGTATGTTCCTGATTTTTCCAGACCTTTTTCGATTGAAACTGATGTGTCGGGAGAGGCTTGGGTGCTGTATTATTTCAGGAAGGCAGGCCAGTAGCTTATTTAAGTCAAAAACTGGCCCCCACAGGCTAGTCAAATTCTGTCTACGAGAGAGAATTGATGGCAATCGTCATGGCAGTGCAGAAATGGCACCACTACCTTCTTGGCAGGAAATTCACTATTTCTGCAGTCACTTTTCACGATTGGGTTGGCCTTGAGGAGGTGCAAAAGGATGAAAAGCTGAGAAAAGTGTACAACAGTTGTTGGCAGGTGAAGGGCAAGTTGTTTACGAGTTAAAACAAGGCAGGTTATTCTACAAAGAGAGAGTGGTGATCCCCAGAATTTCTTCCCAAATTCCCCTCATTTTATATGAGTTTCATGACTCCTCCTTAGGTTGTCATTCTGGTTTCTTTAGAACATACAAGCGCATTTCAGGGTTAATCTGGTCGGAAGGAATGAGAAAAACAATTATGGACCACATGAAGGTTTGTGATACATGCAATAGAAACAAATACCCAACTCTCTCTCTGGCTGGATGTTAAGAACCCGCAGCATCAGCAGGAAGAGAACCAGGCTGAAAGGGCAGAATGGAGTGGGCCAGGCCAACCAATGCAACCATTACCCTTAGTCTATACCGGAAGGGCAAAGAGGGGAATTGAAGAAAATAGTACAAGGCAGCCACCTGGCACTGTGACAGCAGCAGAGAGTATGCAGGGTGGTGGATCCTAGGACGATTGGGGGCTGGACAGCAGGAGTTTTAGGACATTGAATGAGAGAGAGTGAGGTCATGTGTAATTTGAGAAAGGACTAGGATAGGAGAGAGGTTGTGCTCACGAATCACAACCAAGGCCTTTTCTATTTTCATACAACTTGTATTTACTCATCCTTAGTTAATTTTAAAATTCCCTCAAGAGTGATTATTCCATAGGATCACTCATTTCATTCTACTGTTCTATTGGTGTTATTTCTTAGTTTGCTGAGATACCAGTTGTAACACTGGACTTCTTCAACCTCTACCAATTCCTTCTCGGGCTTGGGAGGATATATCGATGGGTTTTATCAGTGATTTACCTAAGGCTCAAGGGGTTGATACCATATTGGTCGTGGTGGATCGGCTATCTAAGTATGCTCATTTCTTGGAATTGCAACATCCTTATGCAGCTAAGGAAGTAACTGCTGTCTTCATAAAAGGGGTGGTCAAATTACATGGGTTTCCTCTCACCATTATCTCTGACAGGGACAGAATTTTCATGAGCGAGTTTTGGTCAGAACTACTTCGATTATCAGGGACAAAGCTCAGATTCAGCACTAGTCATCACCCCCAAACGGATAGCCAGACTGAGGTGGTCAACCGCTGCCTAGAAACCTAGCTCAGGTGCTTTGTGGGAATGAAGTCGAGGCAATGGATTAAATGGCTTCCTTGGGTGGAGTTGTGGTTCAAACTTCAATACTAATTACAATTCTTCAGCAGGAACCTGCCCCTTCAAGGTTTTATATGGGAGAGAGCCACCGGTTTTCTTTAAAGGAGATACTCATGAGTCAGCCATAGAGGAAGTGAACCGAGCAATGGAGGAAAGGAATTTGATTTTAGAGGAACTCAAATGGCAGCTTCACAAAGCTCAGGATAAAAGCCGAGCTCAAGTTAATGAAAAAAGAAGAGATGAGGAGTTTCAAGTGGGTGACATGGTGTATCTCAAGACCCAGCCCTATAGGATGAGGTCCTTGGCAACTAGGGTCAACTAGAAGCTCAGCCAAATATATTTTGGGCCTTTTAAGGTACTGCAGAAAATAGGACAGGTTGCTTACAAGCTGGAGCTACCACCAGAGTCGCTAGTCCACCCGGTTTTCCATGTATCCTTACTCAAACACTGTTTGGCTACTGAGGTGCAGGCTCAGCTGCTGCCAGAAGGACTGTCTGATGAAAGGGAAATGATGTTACAACCCATGGAAGTACTTGTCATCCGTGGCACAGCTCAGGGAAATAAAGAGGTGCTCATTCGCTGGAAGAACATGCCTCACTTTGAGGATTCTTGGGAACTGGCTGAAGATATAAAATTGGCTTTCCCTGATTTTCACCTTGAGGACAAGGTGGTTGCTGATGGAGGGGGTATTCTTAGAAACCGTTTCCCTGATGGTATTAAAGTTTATAGAAGGAAAAAGTATAGGGATAGGATGGGAATGGTAACAAATGATCAGGGTGGATCCTTGTATTCCTGCAACGTTTTTAGTAATTGCTGAGCATTAGGATTTTTATGATTTTGTTAAGATTTTCTGGTATGGGTAGACTTTAAATAGAATAAGCTCAGCAATAGGAAGGTAGGCTGATTTTGATAAACAGATTAGAGAGAGGAGCTGCTTAGTGCTCCATCCCTATGTATTATGTGTCCCTTCTACCTATCAATAAATCTCTCTTTATCTCTATTATCTACAATTACTCTTTATTGTGAGCATTTTTTCAAAAATGCCCAATATTCCATGGAATGTCTATGTCGGCCAAACATATAGATGATCTATTCCCATGTATGATTTTCAAGATTCCTGTGATTTTAATTTTCCTACCAAAAGCACCTATACTTCCTGTCTAGGAATGTGATTCCTAGGAATAACATTCTGATAGGAGAGGAAGGAGGTTCGAGAAAGTTTATACTAGGAGGAGTAAGAAAGCTGAGTTGGCAGTGGGAGACCAAGAGAACAACAGAGTTAGTTAGAGATTTAGAATTGTATAAATAGAGTCATCATTGTGTAAGAGAGTCAGTTTTGCATTTCTTGACATTTCAGTCTGTAACTAGAGGAGAGTTTTCTCCATTGAGGAGGTAGTTCCTCCATTGTATCATTCTTGCGGGAGAGTGGTGATTTACCAACTCTGTTCTTAATAAAAGAGGGAGTTTGCTAGGTTTGATCCTATCACATTCCTGGGAATGCTAATGCATATCTACGTTATAAGTCAACACACAATTTCTATCCAAATATATTGATTTTTGAATGTACCATTTTGTTATCATTTCCCTATAAAACAAATAAAAATGTACATGGGACGTATCATTTTGTATGTATATTGTGTATATATTGTATATTGCGTTGACATGTGTACCATAACTTAGGAATGAAATCATTAGGCAAAAATTACTATTAAATGGTATTGATTGTCTTCTATATATTGCATACCTCTTTTAGACATTTTAAGAAATAAAATTCAGTTCATCGAAGCTCCCAATTTTGGGAGGTAGCCTGATTACCTTCTGCTGCATTGTTACATCTCCTTCAAGCCTTCATTGGTGGATTTCTCTAAAACAGTAAAGCCTACATTCCTATTTAGAAGACTCTCTTACTGCATCTGGCAGTTCCAGACTTTTTCTGTTTCATTACTTTTTTTCAGCCATTCTGTCACTATTGCTATACATTCATAGCCTTAATTTCTATTTTTTTTTTCGATAGATAACATGAGTGTCCAAAATCAGAGGGAGCAACTCAAGGTAGGCAATCCTACATAATAAAAAAGAAGCCTAATTAAAAAAACCCCATACACCTAAAAGGGGAAAAAGAGCGCTTCTTAAGACAAAATAAAAATATCAATCATCAAAAAGATAAAAGATACAACAAATACCATAGTTTCTATTTTAAAACCCCTGTTTCCCCAAACCAGAGCCTCCATCATTTTTCCCAATCCTTCTTCAATTTTGCAGCCCTAATCCTACACCTCTGACACTGCCTCAGTCACAAGTCAACATTCCAGCCACTGTTTTGACCACCTGAGCAATGCACCAGGATTGCTGCCCCAGATCAGCCAGACCCGGAAGCTCACTGAGAACAGTACACATGTGCCGATTCTTCTCTTGTGAGTAGCTTGATGTGCAGTGACCTTTGCAGCACATGAAGGTACTTGTGGCGTTGTCTCCGACCACCCCATGCTCTACAACTACAACCGACCAACCACCTTTGCACCGAAAAAAGAACTTGAAAATCACCGTAATGAATGCTCTCCTCTCATCTCTTTATCAATGGCAGACGCAACATCAACAATGCATCTTTCGGATCTAAAACTCTCATTAGCTCTCTCGGTAATGCTTCCAACTCTTGTCCTCTACCCAATTTGGTAAGACTTGATTTTCTCATTTACTTAATAGTAAGGCTAGCAGTTGGATTCAAGATAAAAGATCTTGGAAAACTAAAAGGCATCATTGGAATTGTGGTGCCTACTGTAGACAAGGTATCTTAACTTCCCAAAGGAAATACATTCTAATTCTTCTCAAGGACATTGGGAAACTTGGGTGCAAGGCCACAGGTGTTCACATTCAGAAGAACCACAAAACTGGAAGAGAAGAAGAAAGTTCCAACTTCCAAGGATGATAAAGCATTATACCAAAGATTAGTAGGATGTATACTTGACTTTATGGGTTTGAATAGCTTGCCTCGACAACTCTAACTTCACATTTATTTTTTCTCTCAACTCTCCAATTAGGATATATCACGTGCAAAAAGAATGCAATGAGGCACAAGTTCTCGAAAATGTGCAGTAAGCACAACCAAGACTAGGGTAAAAAGATATGAACTAAAAGGCAACCCTTGTTAGAATCCTATAGTCAAACCCCTAAAGTCAAGTATACATTACTCTTATATTCTAAACTAAGTGAGAAGGTAGAGAGAAGTGAGAAGTTAACTAAATTAATATGCAAAAGTTGTATTAAAACAAAAAATAAGCAAGATGGAAAACACTTCTTTCTTCAATGAAAATTTATAAGTTAAGACAACTATAAATGTACAGATATGTCTTTCAAAATAAATAAAGGAAATGACAAAACAATAAAGTAGAAATGTAAATAGCACCAAAACATAGTTAGTCAAACATCATTTCGTTTCATTTGAAGACCAGCTATACCAATGTATAGAGAAAGGAAAAAAAAAAACAAAATAATGACAGATAAGTTATGTAACTAGAGAAGGAAAATAGAGGGAAAAGAAAAAAAGTAGGATACCACAAGCTAAAGAAAATGAATGTGACTAAGAAACTCAAAGAAAAGAAGAATCAAAACTATACCAGCAACAGACCAATTTAACAACTGATGCCATGCAAGCAACTCCTGCTTTTCAGTTCTGTGAGATGTTGATATATACACCATGGCTGAAGATAAAGCAACCAAAAGAGCCTAATGACGAACAAGAAATGTTGATTGTCAGATATTATACATAATTAAATATACAAAACCAACAGTAGAGAAGTTGTGATATGTACCTGTAAGTAAAACAGAGATGAAACTTTGCGACTTTTCAACTCACAATTGCATATACTCTGCCAATACTTATTCCCACCAGCATGCAGATCTAGCCACCTTGCAGCTATTCCTATGATGATAATAATAGCCCCACTACTAACACTGAAAACATATTTGTACCATACATTTAACAGTGTTGAAAGGATTCAGAATGTTAGAAATGATGAGACAAAAAGAAACGTAGATAACCTCAAGAAGAGAAAATTAAAAGTAAAATGTTTGTACAAAAGCTCTTCCTCGCAAGATAGACTAGACAAACATCTTAGATCCTTCATGGTAAAAAAGAAAAAGGTAGAAAGCAATTTTTTGGAACCTAAGCCCAGGTGCCTTTGTACATTGTCTATGACACTTAAATATTTGCAACAAAAACTACGAGACAGTGCACTTATAATTCTAAGCATAATAAAGTTTCAATATTAGTTTCTATCTCTACTCATGGAAATTAGGCAATTTCAAAATGTTGCTATTTTGCAAAGACCAGAACGCAACAAATATAAGATAAAATGATTAAACTGAGTAGAGATGAAAAGGTATAAACTATGAAGACATGTTGATGTGAAGCCAATTACGCTTTTTTAATATATTGGAAATTAAAAATAGAAATCTACACAATCATACGATCATATCCCTCCACCATTCTACCCTTATGTTAACCGAGATGTTATCAGATATAACTTCAACATTGAAAATGCAATGGGATTATGGGAAAATTTAAGTATCATTCTTAATAGTTTTAAAGATTATTGGCTGAGTTATATTCAGCAGGTTCTTTCTGTCGACTATTTTCATAATTAACCTTTAACTTCTGCTTACATTTGTTACGGGAAGGATATGTTCAGTGGAAGTGACTTACACCAATTGATTATTGTCAGGAATTTCCGCTGGCATCAATGTGAAAAAAGACAGAAACCAACATGTAATGCAAACAAATATTGGTATGCCAGATCTCCAGGTAATTAGCTTAAAAAGATAAAAAGAAGCTGTAGCCCCAGCAATTAAAAAGCACCCAGTATAGAGCTTCCTCTCGGTGAAGCTATTAACCTGAAAAACAAAACAAACAGTTCTTGTCATATGAATTTGAACCTTACAAGGTCAGAGAACATATGGCATACATTCATACCAGGAACTCAAGAATGAAAACTGAGACAGCAGTAGTGGCGAGAAGCTTAATGATATAATTCATTCTTCTTCCAGATAACTGCTTCCATAATACTTTTATGAACTTGTATTCAATAAATATTTGAACCCATAGAAATGATGTCATTATCACATATGCATGGTAAAGAGGAGGAGAGTGTTCCAGCAATAATAGCAAACAAAACACTCCTGTCACCATACATCCACAAAGATATATCTGCCAAAGAAAAAAGATACATGATTTATTAAACTGTTGGTCATTAAATAAAAATGAATTGACACATATTAAATCAAGGAGATTAAATTATCCAAGGCTACGAATTTTAATCAACTGAGTCTTTCTTTAAATTCATAAACATTCATTTATATATTAATGAGTTTCTTCATTAAATCAAGGAAAATGCTACTTATACATACACTAAGACCCATCCATCTATTTTCCACCCATTTAAAATGTTGGCAACTTTTATGAAAATGTTGGCAACTTGCCAACATTTTTCTAAAAGTTGCCAACTTTTGAATGGGTGGAAAATAGGTGGATGACACTATTGTATGTACAAATAGCATTCCCCTTAAATCAATATTTTCTTGCAATTGATGTCATATGCAGCTCAGGAAAAGTTAAGATAAAAAAGATTAAATATAGGAAATGCTAAGCTTACACAAACATTACTTTTCCTCGGTTATTTTTCTGAACTGCTTGCTCCATTCCAAAATTATTTCCTGGCAATGAAGTATAAGACTGTAGCACATGTAGAACAAGATAGATCATCCAACCAACATACCCAAGGGTAATTAGTGACATGAGCATCAACCAGTCATAAGTCTGAAAATAGTGAAGTCCACGTAATGCCAAACTTCTAAGTTTTTGAGATAGTTCCATTGCAGCATCATAATCTCTAGCCAATATCAGACCCTCAATTTTGTCCAATATTGAGGAATAATGAGACAGTGGTTTGAAAGGTTTAAAATATAAAGAATGTGACTGCTTGATATCTGAAGTTGTTAATGAAACCAACAAGAAGAATTATCCAATCCATCACGATACAGAAAATTCTCGTTTTAATTTATTTTCTTATGCAACATATAACTCCTGAAGTTACCCTGCAAATATTCACTGTTAGGAATGAAATCCCTAAAGCATAGGTACGGTTTATTAATTCCCAGGGAAGGATAATCTCCAGTTCCCTAAAAGAATACACAAGGAGCAAGAACTCCCTTGCTATTAAACTGATTCTGTTTTTATTTAAAAGCTGCCCTTTATTATCTCCTAATCTCCTATTTATAATAGAGCAGAATCCTAACTACTTGCCTTACTACTACTGATGCTAATCTACTTGAAAATCTCAACCGAATAACAACTCTAATCTTTCTAAATCAATTAAAATAATCAATAATTAATTCATTGTTGACGTGTCGCTAGGCTGCTTCCCTCTTTTCCTGCTGTAGCCTATACCAATTGTCATATACTTGTTTATTGAAAAAGGACAAGTTTGATAAGTTCCATATCGTTTAAAGTTCAAAGTGGTTGATATTCGTTCAAGTGTAGATTCATTAGGAGTCTTTAGTCATTTCATTAGTCTTTTGGGGTGATTTAGGGATCTAGAATATCCTTTCATCTTGTAGCTCTACAAGACACAATACCCATCTATAAAAGTTAGTTCTTGCTATTTTTTAGTACTAATGTCTAATACCAGTATCAAAGCTCTTCTTGATCCAAGGAAAGGCTTTTCACGGATACAACAAGCATGAAGGCCATTCCAGCATTTCAAACAAATGACAAGGAAAGGCAAAGGGAAGAGGTCCGGGACCATCTGGAAATCCATTGGAGACAACACATTGAGAGGGCTCAAAAGAGCATAAGAGGGTAGAAATGGCTAAAGAAGTGCTCTGCTACCAAGGTCAGACACTGGTATCAAAACATAGCAGGAACTAATGTTTTATAGCTATAGGACTCTAGACCAGTGCCAAGATTCCTAAATGGTACAAGGTGTTCCTATATATAACTTGAGGAATTTCTAGAGCCCTCAATCACTCCCAAAAGACTGATCAAATGAATAAAGACTCCTAACTAGTCTCACCTTCCTTGATTTATAGTCAACTAATCCCCTAATTAACTAACTTACCTATCTAATTCCTAACTGATGTTATTTTTTATGTATCTTTTTTTACCCCCACCATGAGGAAAAGGTGGATCTCTTGGGGGATGTAGTGTTAGGATCCTATTAGTTAGGACTTAGGAATTAGTTAGGGGATTAGTTACTATAAATAAAGGATGTGGAGATTAGTTAGGAATCTTTAGGGTCCATATGTTTAAGATTTTGATAGAATTGCTTTTGAAATAATTAAAGTTGAAAGAATTGATTTTTGTTTGGCAATGATTTGAAAAAGTGAGATTAGAAGATTGGTTTAAGATGCAAAAGTCAAAGCTAATATCTAAGTTTTCATTGAAACTTTTTTGAAAAAGATAAACGTTTTCTCAAAGTATAAACCCCAACCAAATATGTTAACTTCTTTTCAGCCCAATTTTCCCCAACTCAACGGGAAAAAAATTGGTGAACCAAACAAGCACCATTGATTAGTCTTTTGGAAGAGATTAAGGGCTCTAGAATTTCCTCAAGTTACACAGAAATGCTTTATATCATTTACGGATCTAGGCACTTTGTCAAGAGTTCTAAAGCAATAAAGCATTACTTCTTGTAGTTTCTAATCAAATTCCAACGCACAAGATGCCTTGCTCAAGTATTCAATGAAAAATCAGTCCACATCATATAGATCTTGGTACTTTGTCAAGAGATCTAAAACAATAAAGCATTACTTGTAGTTTCTGATTCAGTTCCAACAAACAAGATGCCTTGCTCAAGTACTCAATGAAAAATTAGTCCACATCATAGATAATAAATTAATGATAGAGAAGGATACATGATTTGCGAAGAAATTGGTTCAGAATTTCTTTTGTATTGGCCAGAACAGCTTCAACTTCTTCAGCCTGCAACATTATACAAATAAAATTTTAGACGGATTATTGACCCATTTGCAGTCTAGCATATGTACATATTTTACTTTCATACCCTTTCACTACAAGAAGGACAATGACAATCATTAAATAAATGACATATTATACCAAAAGTAATAGTGAACAAAAGTATATTAGCCCGGTAGTCATGAAAGTCAACAAGAAGTCATTAATCAATCAGAACTAAAGGAACCTAGCTACCTTGGTCATGTTAATGTAATCTATGGGTAGACTTCCAACTGAGTTGACAGGGCAAGGCTGACCGAGTAGTGTGGACTAGCAAAAAATTGAATAAGTACATCAGATAAATGAAACCTAACGATAGTTAGAGAAATATATCAAGCTCCGAACAAAAATCATTGAAAAGAATCGAAAACAACCATGAGTGGTGCAATGTCAGCCTGATTGACATCCACCCTTTCTATCCCCTGCAAGCCCCACTCTGTTGGTGTAGGCGTGTCATGCACATGGTCATCAACAAATCGAAAACCACAGTCAGAATGATTGATGCTAGATATCGGCCTCGGATATTTAATACCAGCTCCCCAAGCAACAAGGGGAGTGTCTGTATTTGTAGGATGCCCATCTCCATGGCTTCCTATGAATAAAAATAAATAATAAATAAGTAAAAAGAAAATATTTTCATAATGTCTTAAGCATTTCAACACAGCAACAATACAGACAAATGAACAACTCAAGTAAATGGAAATTACCAAATTCTTCCATGTACAAGGCAAGGACCAACACTAACAGCTCCATCTCAATGCATGCCTTTTATGGATGATATAGTTCAAATGGGAAAGTTGGGAGAGGAACTAAATTGTAAACTAGATTTGTGGGGAGAAGCTTTGAAATCACATGATTCCCAAAGACAATTTTTTGAACTCGAGTTCAATATTATGCATGCAAGCATTCGCTTGGAGGTGAAAAATAACACAACACAAGTTGCATGATTATCTTGGATCTAGTATACAAGACAACAATAACAACCAAGCTTTTTTTCTCAAAACATGGGATTTGCGGAATGGCATCATTGTATTTTATAGGAAACCAGATCTAAGGAATGGCCATTTAAACCTAAATCCTTCCAAATGGTTTCACTTATAGTTACTTTTGGTCCTACTCCACCTCTAACTATTGGGCTACCCTCCATATGATATACTCCTCTAAGGCTTACATAGTTCTTCTCCTTTGGTTATAATGTACAAAGTGATATGATCATGAAGGGGTCAATAATTTTCGTAAAAATAAAAGAAAGAAATTCAAACTGTTCTGATACGGCCCTCTAACCTGACAGAATCGCCTTGCTTTATTGATTCACCGGGGAGGGAGAACCCTAATCCCCAAATTGTTTGTACAGAAGGAACTACCTCCTTGAGAGCAAACTCTCTCAACAAGAAGCTACCAAAATGTACAAATGAATACCTACCTTCTAATTCCTCTTAACTAACTATTTATACTAGCAGAAAACTAACCGCTCGCTAACTAAACTTGCCAACTCAGCAAGGTCTCCTAGTATACACTTTTCCAAACCTTCTTTCCGTATCAATACTCCCCCCCTGGAGACTCACCTTGTCCCCAAGGTGAAGGTCTGGAAGAGTTGCTGCAGCTTTCCTTCCTGTTCCCAGCTGTCTCGCACTCCGGTAGGTGCTTCCAACGAACGAGCCATTCCTTGTCTCCATTTTTGCCTGTCCGCGAGCCTAGAACCATCACTGGTTCCACCATCAGCTCTGCATCCTCTGCTAGGGAGGGCGGCAGCAGTTGGGCCTGCTGATCATGAGGGATGGCCTTTTTTCAGTTTACTAACATGAAATACCGGGTGGACCTTGCAAGAGGAAGGCAGTTCCAACTTGTACGCCACTGACCCGATTCGTTCCAGCACTAAGAACGGGCCATAGAACCTCGGAGCTAGTTTCTCATTCGGTCTTCTAGCCAAAGAGCGCATTCTATAGGGTTGGAGCTTTAAGTATACTGAATCTCCTGCTGAAAACTCTACCTCCCTGCGCTTCCTATCTGCAGATTGCTTCATCCGATGCTGCGCCTGTAGCAGATTCTCTTTCAATTCTGCCAACATAGCATCGCGAGATGCTGTGAGGGCTGCCACTTCCTCCACCTTAGAGGGAAATGTCTCACCTCTAAACAAAACCGGTGGGTCCACTCCATACAAAGCTTGGAATGGTGTCGACTTGGATGAAGCATTAAATGTGGTGTTGAACCAATATTCTGCCCAAGGGAGCCATTCCACCCATTTCTTGGGGCACCCACCCGAAAAACACCGGAGGTACGTCTCAAGACAGCGATTGACGACCTCGGTTTGACCATCCGTTTGCGGATGAAATGCTGTGCTGTATTTTAGCTTCGTACCAGCCGCTGAAAAATAGCTCCTGCCAGAACTTACTCATGAAAATGCGGTCCCTATCTGAGATGATGGATTTAGGAATCCATGTAATTTCACCACCTCCTTCACAAAGGCATGGGCTACTTCTTTTGCAGAGAATGGGTGGGAGAGGGGAATGAAATGACCGTATTTGGTAAGTCGGTCAACCACCACAAAAATAACATCCATACCTTTAGACTTTGTAGTCCCGTAATGAAATCCATTGAAACATGCTCCCAAACTCTTTCTGGCACCGGAATTGTTGTAGTAACCCGGATGGCTTAAGGGCCGAATACTTGTTCTGTTGACATATATGGCATTGTGCCACATAGTCTTTCACCTGTTGCCTCATTCCCCGCCAAAATACTACTGCTGCTATCTTCTTGTAAGTTCGGAAGAATCCGGAATGCCCTCCTGTACCGGAGTCGTGAAACTCGGCTAACAAGGTAGGAATTTGGCTGGAGTTAGCCGGAATTACGACTCGACCCTGGTAGAATAATCTTCCCTTCGTCAAGGAGTATCCTTGGTAGCCTTCTGAGCCCTGCTGCAATGCTGTGATGACTTCTTGCAGCTGCTGATCTTGCTGGATTTCCTCCCCAATAGTCTCCCATAGGTTTGTTTGCACTACCGAAATTGCCCCATTCATCATTTGTCGAGACAACGCGTCTGCTGCTTTATTTTCCAGGCCGGGCCGATACTGGATATCGAAATCCAGTCCCAACAGTTTAGACGTCCACTTGGCATAATCTTCCCCGACCACTCTCTGTTCCGTCAAGAATCGTAAACTCCTCTGATCTGTTAGAATGGTGAAGTGCCTCCCCAAAAGATAATGCCTCCACTTTTGCACAGCAAACACCAATGCCATAAGCTCTCTTTCATAAGCCGATTTCAACTGAGAGCGAGGGGACAGCGATTGACTCAGAAAAGCAATAGGTCTCCCGTTCTGAGACAAAACGGCCCCTAATCCTTGGCTTGAGGCATCCGTTTCCACCACAAATTCCTGAGAAAAATCGGGGACTGCTAGGACAGGTAAGGCTGCCATCACTCCTTTTAACCTGTCAAAGGCCGTTTGTGCTTTCGGAGTCCAGCAGAAAGCATTCTTCTTTGTGAGATCAGTGAGAGGTTTGGCTATTTCTCCATACCCCTTCACAAAGCGTCGATAGTACCCAGTGAGGCCGAGGAAACCTCGAAGCGCACGAACATCCCTGGGAACCGGCCACTCCAACATTGCCGTGGTTTTGGATGGATCTGCTGCCACTCCTTGAGCTGAAACCACATGCCCCAAATATTCTACTGACTGAACCGCGAATGAGCATTTCTTTTTATTGAGTACCAGCTGGTTGTCTAACAAGACAGTGAAGACTTGTTGGAGGTGCTGTGCGTGGCTGGCTTCGTTGGGGCTGTAAACTAGGATATCGTCAAAAAATACCAAGACGAATTTCCTTAAGAAAGGGCGTAGGAGGTCATTCATGAGTGCCTGAAAAGTGCTCGGTGCATTGGTTAATCCGAAAGGCATAACCAAGAATTCGTAGTGCCCATCGTGCGTCCTAAACGCTGTCTTATGTACATCCGCTTCTTGCATCCGGATTTGGTGATAGCCAGCTTTTAAATCCAGTTTAGAGAAGATTACGGCCCCAGCAAGTTCATCTAGCAGCTCATCTATCACTGGTATGGGAAATTTATCGGGTATGGTAATGCGATTCAAGGCTCTGTAGTCGATGCAGAAGCGCCAACTCCCATCCTTCTTCTTAACCAGCAAGATGGGACTGGCGTATGGGCTAACACTGGGTCGAATGATACCCGATAGGAGCATTTCTTTCACCATCTCTTCAATTACTGTCTTCTGATGATGAGGATAACGGTAGGGCCTTATATTTGGAATGGTAGAGCCTTCCAAGAGGGGGATCGAATGATCACATCGTCGGTTAGGAGGAAGTCCGGATAGGGGTTGAAATACCTTTTCATTCTGCGTTAGAACTTGATGAATTACTTCTGGTATTTGTGTGTTCGGAGGAGAGTCGACCTCCATAGGCCAGAGCTGGACCAGGAAAGCATCGTTACCCTCCTTAAGAGCGGTAACCGCCGAATGTAACCCCATACCTCCATAACAAAGTTCTGGGTCTCCTTCCAACTTAACCCACGCACCCTCAATCTGAATGGATAGGCACGAATCTCGAAAATTCGTGCGAACCTCCCCAAGTTTATCCAGCCATTGCAGCCCCAACACGAATTCAGCACCATCGACAGGAAAGATGAAGAAATCTTCCGTTACCGAAAGGTGGGGAAATTTTAGTGAAACTTGGTGACACACTCCTTTACCTGGAACCCTCTGTCTATCTGCTACCTTTACCACGAAAGACGAGGACTCGTCGGACACCAGCCCTAGCTCCGCCGCCGTCTCGGTGGCCACGAAGTTGTGAGAAGCGCCGCAGTCGATTAATACCCTCACCCTCTTCCCGTTCGCGCATGCCCATGCTCTGATCGAGCGGTGACCCTTCTGGAGCTCATGAGTTTCAATTCTAATTGACTCACGAAGGAAGTGTGTTCTAGCTGTTCAATATCACCCGGGTCGGGTTCCACCATGGATGGGTCTTCTTCAAGAAACATGACTTTGAGATGTTTATTTTTGCAATGGTGTTCAGGCCCAAACAACTCATCACAAAAAAAACACAACCCTTTGGCCCTTTTCTCCTGATATTCCTCGTGGGTTAAGTGACGGGGCCCACGACTTTTAACTGTAGCAGGAGCCTTCACTTCTTCTTTGGGCCCACTTGTGGCACTTGGCCCAACAGCTACTGATTTAGCACCCACTCGGCCCAATCCGCCAAATGGCCCACCTTTGCTCCCCGTTCTAATGAGACTACGACTCACTACACTGTTCTTCGCCTCCACCACTTCTGCGAGATCCATCAATTCATCAAGGGCCTTGAATGGAAATAGCTGGCACTCCGCTGCGACCTCCGGCTTTAAGCCGGTGAGGAAAAGGCCGATCAGGACTTGCCGGTCGGCCACCCGAAGCGGACTCGCGAACGACTCGAAACTATCGCGATATTCTCTCACTGAGTTCTCCTGTTTGAGCGCCGAAAGGAGGTGGAACGGATTCTTTAGCATCTCCGGCTGAAACCGTCGGAGCACCGCCTCCTTGAACTGGTTCCACTCTGGAAATTGCGCTGTCCTCTCCCACCACCGGAACCATGTCAACGCGCGGCCATCCACCGCGTATGCCGCCACTGACAACCATTCCGGTTCCGGAATCATCCGTAGCTGGAAATACTGTTCCAACCGATCTAACCACCGGCAAGCGTCATCTCCTCGAAAGATTGGAATCTCAATCTTCCGCCATTGTTCTTTCATCGGTTGCTTCCGCTGGTCCCCGTGGGAACCGCTACCTTCATTCGGACTGCCTTCGCGCTGTTGTTCTACTTTCTCCATGCGCGATTCCATCTTTCTCATCATCTCTGTCAAAATTGAGACCACATCTTCCATGCGCGAACGATCTTCGTTCGAGCGTTTCTCCATCGATTCCGTACGGCTTTGCAACTGCGTGAGGATCGATTCAATTGACTCCATTCTTCGAGCACGTGATTGCACCATCCACCGGCTCAGGATCCAAGAGCAACTGATACCAATTGATACGGCCCTCTAACCTGACAGAATCGCCTTGCTTTATTGATTCACCGGGGAGGGAGAACCCTAATCCCCAAATTGTTTGTACAGAAGGAACTACCTCCTTGAGAGCAAACTCTCTCAACAAGAAGCTACCAAAATGTACAAATGAATACCTACCTTCTAATTCCTCTTAACTAACTATTTATACTAGCAGAAAACTAACCGCTCGCTAACTAAACTTGCCAACTCAGCAAGGTCTCCTAGTATACACTTTTCCAAACCTTCTTTCCGTATCATGTTCTATGCATCAATGATGAATTTTTGAGTCCAAGAACCATAAAAATGATGAAAACGATGAAGAATTATGGGCTGGGAAGAGGCTACATGAATTTGGGAAGTTTAGTACAAGTTTTATTTCATTTTAAGTGTTTTTAGTAATAAATATAGGTTGCATGAGTTTAATTGCATGCCTCTTTATTTTTGGACTTAAAGTTTTATTTTTCTAGTGTTTATTTGTGTTAAATAGTGTATAAAATAGGCTGAAACTCTTGGAATTTCTCTTGTTAGTTTATTTGCAATTATAGAGTGGAGTTAGTGAGCTTTAAAACACACACATCATTGCTAGGGAGGTTACAAATGTAGTAAATGTGTGAATTAATGTCTCTTAGCTTAGCTTACTATGTAATTTCACTATATATGTTCTACTTTAGCATGAATAAAACATAACTTGGTTTTCACTAAAATTGTGAGAGTTTATCTCTTTTTCTTCTTGAGTGATTCAAGAAAATCCAAGACTTATCAAAGGTAGAAATTCAACCTTTGTGGCGTCTAATCCAAGGCTTATCACTCACCTTCTCATCTACTCTTGAGTGTGGCGTCTATATCCTTCTTCACTAAATAAACCAAAAACCCAAAAAGAAACATCTTAAAATTCCATATGTTGCTCAATTCCGCTGCGCAACCTTAATTCATCATCCATTCCGCTGCATATCTTGAGAAGCTACCATTTGTTACCAAGAAGGACACTCCTTTGAGACGATCCACAACATCAGAGGATTCACCCCAGGTTGTTTTCCTCATCAGTTGGTATCAGAGCTCCCCTAGGAGTTCTAAAGGAAACATCTGTGAGTTTATTTTAATTTTATTTGATAAAAAAAAAAACAGAGATGATAATGTCAGAAAGATCGTTCCAGAGATTACTTGATCAGATAGATCAGATCGTTTATACTGCATTTGACAATGTATTCAGAGATATGGATAAAAGGGGATATGTTTTAAAGAAAACAAGAAAAACATTTTCTTCCTCTTATTCTGATTCCACCAGGATAAAGAGTATTTCCAAGGAGAAACAACAAAACGTAGTGGAGGCACCAAAACTAATTCTTCCATACAACAAAGGATCTTTGGACTCCAAAATTGATTCAAAGAAATGGGAAGAAGAAGTGGAAGAGCCAACAATTCAGAAAGAGGAACAAGTGTTTGAAGTGGTAGAATTTTCTGAGGAAGATTCAACCATACCAATTTCAGAAGAGATTCCAAACAAGCTTTCTAAACTTGAGAATGCAGAAAACCTGCAACAAATGGAAAATCAATTTAACAAGCAAATGATTTTCATTGAGTCCATTGGTGATTCAGATAGTCTCACCAAGAATGAGGACGAGCTGAAAGGAAATGGAACTTCATGTGACAGTGTGATCTTAGCTGCCCAAGACATGAAAGGTGAAAGGACAAATTCTGAATTTTTTGTTTTTACTGATTCAATCTCTGTGAAGGAATTGCAGAAAGAAAATTTTGTGAACTGGGATGGAACTCAAGGAGTCACCCAAAGTGTTGAGAAGGAGGATAAAAAAATTGAGCAGCAAGCATTTCAAGAAAACGAAGTGCAAATTCTGAAATTTGACCCAAGAGGAAGTTGTTTTCATAATAAGAATAACATGATTTGAGGACAAATCATCTTTCAAGAAGGAGAGTCTGATATGATCATGAGGGGATCAATAATTTTTGCATAATTTTATAAAAATTAAAAATAAGAAACTCAAGATCCTAGGGTGAATTTAATGAGTTTAATTTTTTATTCCGGTTTATTTTTAGTTAAAATAAGCTTTTTTAGCATAAAACAATAATTGAGTTTTAATTCTTGTAATTTCTTTATTTTCTAGAGTCAATCATAGGCTGATGACTTTTGATATTTCTTTGTTAGTTTTATTTCATTTAGTGGGTAGAGTAAGTAGCAATTAAAGACATAAATTATTAGGTCGGTTACAATGTTAGTAATTGTGTCAGTAAATGCTACTAACTCCAAACTTATTGTAAGAGCCTATATAATTGCACTTTGATCAAATAATGGATACAACTTGGTTTTCACTAAAATTGTGAGAGTTTATCTCTTTTTCTTTTTGAGTGATTCAAGAAAATCCAAGACTTATTAAAGGTAGAAATTCAACCTTTGTGGTGTCTAATCCAAGGCTTATCACTCACCTTCTCATCTACTCTTGAGTGTGGCGTCTATATCCTTCTTCACTAAATAAACCAAAAACCCAAAAAGAAACATCTTAAAAATCCATATGTTGCTCAATTCCGCTGCGCAACCTTAATTCATCATCCATTCCGCTGCATATCTTGAGAAGCTACCATTTGTTACCAAGAAGGACACTCCTTTGAGACGATCCACAACATCAGAGGATTCACCCCAGGTTGTTTTCCTCATCAGTTGGTATCAGAGCTCCCCTAGGAGTTCTGAAGGAAACATCTGTGAGTTTATTTTAATTTTATTTGATAAACAAATAAAAAATACAGAGATGACAATGTCAGATAGATCATTCTAGAAATTACTTGATCGATAGATCAGATCGTTTATACTGCATTTGACAATGTATTCAGAGATATGGATAGAAGGGGACATGTTTCGAAGAAAACAAGAAAAACATTTTCTTCCTCTTATTCTAATTCCAGCAGGATAAAGAGTATTTCCAAGGAGCAACAACAAAACGTAGTGGAGGCACCAAAACTAATTCTTCCATACAACAAAGGATCTTTGGACTCCAAAATTGATTCCAAGAAATGGGAAGAAATGGAAGAGCCAACAATTCAGAAAGAGGAACAAGCGTTTGAAGTGGTGGAATTTTCTGAGGAAGATTCAACCATACCAATTGCAGAAGAGATTCCAAACAAACTTTGTAAACTTGAGAATGGAGAAAACCTGCAACAAATGAAAATCAATTTAACAAGCAAATGATTTTGATAGGATTGGAAAACCCTTAAGCAATAACAGTGATTTCTTTATTCAATTGGGGCTAGGAAACTCCCGAACCCTAGAATCAATTACAAAGAGAGGGTTGAACCTCAAGAAAGAGAAAAGGCTGTTATGAGTAAACTGTAATACAACTGACTGAATGAATGACACAAAACTACAAAACCCACTTATATACAATGCTTTACAACTAACAGACTCAACTTAATCACAACTGCTGCCAGCTGTCCCTATATCCCTCCTAGCATAAACCTTCCCAAATCTCCCCTGCCTATCAATACTCCCTCCCTGGAGAACCACCTTGTCCTCAAGGTGAAAATGCGGAAAAAGCTGTTGCACCTTCTCTACTTTCTCCCAGCTGTCATCACACCCAGGAAGATGCTGCCAATGGACCAAAACCTCTTGAGATCCATCTTGAGCTAACCTACTGCCCACAACGGATTCAGGTTGAACCCTGCATTCCCCATCTTCTTCGACACCCGGAGGCAGGACCAAGGCCTCAACACGCGGAGGAAGCGCCTTCTTCAGCCGGCTAACATGAAAAACCGGATGTAACTTGCAGGAAGAAGGCAGAGCCAATCTATAAGCTACCTGACCCACCCTTTCAATGACCTGGAAAGGCCCAAAGAACCTTGGCCCGAGCTTCTCATTAGGCCGCTTAGCTAACGACCTCATCCGATACGGCTGAATCTTCAAATAAACCCAATCATCAACGGCTAAGGTCAAATCACGGCGGTGCCTATCCGCGAATTTCTTCATCTGCTGTTGAACCTTGTGGAGATTATCTTTCAGCTCCCTCAGAACATTATCACGGGCAGCAGTAAGAACAGCCACTTCCTCTACCTTCGATGGGTAAGTTTCCCCCTTAAACAGCACAGGAGGCGGACATCCATAAAGGATCTCAAAAGGGGTTGTCTTGGTAGCAGCACTGTAACTTGTGTTGAACCAAAACTCCGCCCACGGTAACCACTCCACCCAACTCTTGGGTTTGCTACCGGCAAAGCATCGTAAATACGTCTCCAAACAACGGTTAGTGACCTCCGTTTGCCCGTCCGTCTGCGGGTGAAACGCGGTACTGTACTTCAACTTGGTCCCCGCTTGGCGAAACAATTCAGACCAAAACTTGCTTAGAAAAACCCTGTCCCGGTCTGAGACCACGGAAGATGGAAACCCGTGCAACTTAACCACCTCCTTGATGAAAACCTCAGCCACATCCTTGGCCGTGAAGGGATGAGAAAGGGGGATGAAATGAGAACATTTCGATAGTCTATCCACTACTACAAGGATAGTATCATTACCTTTTGACTTAGGCAGGCCTGAAATGAAATCCAAAGACACAGCCGTCCACACCTGCTAGGGAATTGGCAGAGGCTGCAAAAGCCCTGCCGGAGAGAGAGCCTCGTATTTATTCTGCTGGCAAATCTGACAACCCGCCACATACTCCTTCACTGCTCGACGCATTCCCCTCCAATACACCACCGCCGACAACCTTTTATACGTGCGTAAGAACCCCGAATGACCCCAATGCCGCTATCATGAAATTCAGCCAACAATGCTGGAATTTGGAAGAAGAAGGAGAAATCACTGCCTTACCCAAATAAAACAGCTTACCCTTAACCAAAGAGTAACCTGGAAAATCTTCTGACCCCTGCTGGAGACCCACAACTATGCACTGCAGCTGGCTGTCCTCACGAATCTCTTCCTCAATCGTGCGCCACATGTCCGTATGAACCACCGAAATGGCGGAATTGATCATCTGACGAGATAAAGCGTCAGCCGCTTTATTCTCGAGACCCGGCCTGTACTGAATATCAAAGTCCATTCCCAGCAACTTAGACGTCCATTTAATCTGCTCCTCCCCCATCAACCGGTGCTGAGTGAGAAATTTGAGGCTCCGCTGATCAGTAAGAATGGTAAAATGGCGACCCATCAAATAATGCCTCCATTTGTTAACTGCAAACACAATTGCCATGAGCTCACGCTCATAGGCAGACTTCAACTGAGCACGAGGAGACAAGGACTGACTAAGAAATGCAACAGGCCTACCCTTCTGAGACAAAACAGCACCAATCCCCGAGCTCGAAGCGTCCGTCTCCACCACAAAATCGACAGTAAAATCAGGGACTGCCAGAGTAGGTAAATCAGCCATGATGCCCTTAAGTTTAATAAATGCTGCCTGAGCCTCATCATTCCAACTAAAGGCATTTTTCTTTGTCAATTCAGTCAGAGGTTTGGCAATCGAACCATAGCCCTGCACGAAGCGCCGATAATACCCAATGAGGCCCAAAAATCCCCTCAAAGCTTTGACATCCTTAGGGGATGGCCATTCCAACATAGCCTTAGTTTTTTGAGGATCAGCTGAAACCCCTTTGCTGGACACAATATGGCCTAGATACTCAACCTCCGAAACAGCAAACGAACATTTTTTCTCATTTAACACTAACTGGTGCTGGAGCAGAACCGAAAAGACCGCTTGAAGGTGTTGAGCATGGACATCCACATCCGAACTGTAGACGAGTATGTCATCAAAGAATACCAGCACAAATCGTCTCAAAAACGGCCGAAAGATCTCATTCATAAGTGCCTGAAAAGAACTGGGAGCGTTGGTCAGGCCGAAGGGCATAACCAAGAATTCGTAGTGTCCTTCATGCGTGCAGAAGGCCGTCTTGTGCACATCATCGTCCAACATCCGAATCTGGTGATATCTAGATTTCAAATCCAATTTAGAAAAAATTGTTGCTCCAGCCAATTCATCAAGGAGTTCATCAATTACTGGTATAGGAAACTTATCTGGCACTGTGATTTTATTCAAAGCACGGTAGTCGACACAAAAATGCCAACTATCGTCTTTCTTCTTGACCAACAAAATTGGACTGGCGTAAGGACTCGAACTTGTCCTGATAATCCCGGAAGACAACATCTCACGCACCATATCCTCAATAACTCCTTTTTGGTGATGGGGGTAACGATGTGGGCGCATATTAGGAATAGGAGCACCTTCTCGCAACGGAATTGCGTGGTCCTGAACTCTGTGGGGAGGCAAACCCGACAGAGGTTTAAAGACCTGCTCATTTGTGTGGAGCACATGTTGAATCGACTCAGGCAGCGGAGGCCGAGCTTCTTGGGACAGCGTCATCGGCCATAACTGGACAAGAAAAGATGTCTCCCCCTCTCGGACGGCTTGTAAGGAGGACTTGACGGACATCGTACTATAACAGAGCTCTGGGTCACCATACAGTCGAATGAAAGACCCACCAACGGGCACCTCCAACCAAGATTCCCCAAAATTAGCGCGAATCTCCCCCAACTTATCCAACCACTCAAGGCCCAGCACAAATTCTGCTCCCTCAATTGGAAAGAGAAAGAAATCCTCTTGCAGCGTAAAATTAGGGAACGAAAGAGCCACTGATTTGCACCTCCCCTGGCCTTTCACTGAGGTCCGATCGGCCATCTTAACCACAAATTCCGGGGAGGTATCCACCGTCAACCCCGCTTCCTGAGCAACCTCCGGGGCTACAAAATTATGAGAGGCTCGACAGTCCACCAATACCCGCACCTGCTTGCCCAACAAAGACGCCCATGCTCGAATTGATCTGTGGTACCCATGGCTGCCTGTATACTTTAATTCAAGCTGACTGACCAACGTAGAACAATCGGCGGAAACAGGTTCTTGAAGCTCCTCAACCGCTTCGACCGCAATCCCCTCATCTGCCACAATCATTAAACGAAAACCCTTATTTTTGCAACGGTGGCATGGAACAAATTGCTCTTCGCAAAAGAAACACAGGCCCTTGGCCCTTCTTTCCTCATACTCTTCATTGGATAAGTGACGAGGCCCTTTATTTCGAACTTGGCCGTGCTTTTGTCAATTGTTTTATCCACTGGAATTGGGCTTGGCCCATCCAGCATAGGCAGTCTTTGACTACCCTTTACCCCTTGTTGACCAGGTACGCCCTTGTGATATGCCTTGTAAGCCCCCCTTTTGCAACAGCGCGTTACGCTCCTCCACCCGCTCGGCCAGCTCCATCAGATCTTCAAGGGACTGAAACGTGATGAGCTTGCACTCAGCCCCTATCTCCTGCTTCAATCCATTCAGGAACAATCCTGACAAAAATTGTCGTTCCACCACCCGCAACGGACTGGCAAAGAGCTCGAAGCGGTCACGATACTCACGAACAGTGGAATCTTGACGCAATTTAAGGAGCAACTCGTAGGGATTTTGAAGCAATTCCGGTTGAAAACGGCGGAGAACCGCTTCTCGGAATTCTTGCCACCGTTTGTGCGGGGTCTGCGATTCCCACCATCGAAACCACGTCAACGCACGACCTTCCACCGCGTACGCTGCCACCGAAAACCACTCTGCTTCGGGAACCGATCGAATGGAAAAGAACTGTTCCAGTCGATCCAACCACGCGTACGCCTCCTCCCCCCGAAATAGTGGCACATCCAGCTTCCGGCAACTGTCTCCCATCACCCGGACGCGTAGTGCGGCGTCCATGCTCATGCGGGGGGCTGTGGTCATGGTGGAGCTCCGCCTCAATACGCTGGACCGACTCATGCAACGCCAGCAACATTGACTCCATGTTTGAGACGCGCGCATGCTCCTCTTCCAACCGTGAGTCGATGACCTCCGAATGAGCTCTCATCTGAGACAGAGATGATTCCATGGCATCCATCTTTCGCGCTCGCGAATGAACCATCCACAGCTCCCAAGATCCGCGGACTGCTGATACCAATTGATAGGATTGGAAAACCCTTAAGCAAGAACACTGATTTCTTTATATAATTGGGGCTAGGAAACTCCCGAACCCTAGAATCAATTACAAAGAGAGGGTTGAACCTCAAGAAAGAGAAAAGGTTGTTATGAGTAAACTGTAATACAACTGACTGAATGAATGACACAAAACTACAAAACCCACTTATATACAATGCTTTACAACTAACAGACTCAACTTAATCACAACTGCTGCCAGCTGTCCCTATATCCCTCCTAGCATATCCCAAATCTCCCCTGCTTATCAGATTTTCATTGAGTCCATTGATGATTCAGAAAGTCTCACCAAGAATGAGGACGAGCTGAAAGCAAATGGAACTTCATGTGACAGCATGATCTTAGCTGCCCAAGACATGAAAGGTGAAAAAATGAATTCTACATTTTTAAATAATTTTGCTAATTCATTTTTCTTGAAGGAATTGCAGAAAGAAAATTTTGTGAATTGGGATGGAACTCAAGGAATCACCCAAATTGTTGAGAAGGAGGACCAAAAATTTGAGGGGCAAGCATTTCAAGAAAAGGATGTGCAAATTCTGAATTTTGACCCAGGAGGAAATTGTTTTCATGATAAGAAGCACGTGATTTGAGGACAAATCACCTTTCAAGAGGGAGAGTCTGATATGATCATGAAGGGGTCAATAATTTTCGTAAAAATAAAAGAAAGAAATTCAAACTGTTCTATGCATCAATGATGAATTTTTGAGTCCAAGAACCATAAAAAATGATGAAAACAATGAAGAATTATAGGCTGGGAAGAGGCTACATGAATTTGGGAAGTTTAGTACAAGTTTTATTTCATTTTAAGTGTTTTTAGTAATAAATATAGGTTGCATGAGTTTAATTGCATGCCTCTTTATTTTTGGACTTAAAGTTTTATTTTTCTAGTGTTTATTTGTGTTAAATAGTGTATAAAATAGGCTGAAACTCTTGGAATTTCTCTTGTTAGTTTATTTGCAATTATAGAGTGGAGTTAGTGAGCTTTAAAACACACACATCATTGCTAGGGAGGTTACAAATGTAGTAAATGTGTGAATTAATGTCTCTTAGCTTAGCTTACTATGTAATTTCACTATATATGTTCTACTTTAGCATGAATAAAACATAACTTGGTTTTCACTAAAATTGTGAGAGTTTATCTCTTTTTCTTCTTGAGTGATTCAAGAAAATCCAAGACTTATCAAAGGTAGAAATTCAACCTTTGTGGCATCTAATCCAAGGCTTATCACTCACCTTCTCATCTACTCTTGAGTGTGGCGTCTATATCCTTCTTCACTAAATAAACCAAAAACCCAAAAAGAAACATCTTAAAAATCCATATGTTGCTCAATTCCGCTGCGCAACCTTAATTCATCATCCATTCCGCTGCATATCTTGAGAAGCTACCATTTGTTACCAAGAAGGACACTCCTTTGAGACGATCCACAACATCAGAGGATTCACCCCAGGTTGTTTTCCTCATCACAAAGTGACAGGAGAGTAGTGGGATATGTAATCATAGGATTCAAACAAGATAGATTAAATGGATAAATCTTGCTCAATGTTATGTGATCAAAAGGTGCACCTAAACAACAATAGCAACAACTTAGACTTGTCCCACTGGATGGATCAAATACAAGGATCAGATAACCAGTGTTCTGTCTTGTAAAATGAAAGAACCATAAAGCTTAGAGAATTCCACTAAGTGGGGTCAACTATAAGGATCAGATGATGCCACAACATTTTCTCATGTAAGAATAAAAGGGAAACCTTAAAACTCAAAAACCTTTGCTAGAAAAATTTTACCACACACCCATAAGACTAGTAGTACCACTATGACACAAAATGTTGGACAATAAATGATGCAAATGAATAATTGAAGAAAGAATGTTAATGTGATGCATAACCCACTGGTAGTACATCTATTCATCCGATTAGTTTTTCACCATCATAAGCAATCTAGGCACAATTACTGTCTTTCAATGATCAAATTCTAAGGAAAACACTTCAAATGCTAGTAAATGGTATATGCAGAGACATTCTTTTGACAAATTCTTGTTTCAGCATGTTTCAACACCTATAATGAAATTATCATATCTTTATGGCATGAAGCTAAAGTATATCCATACATAAATATACAAGAAAAATATTCTTACCTTTGTCACTCATTCCATGATCTGCTGTAAAAATGTATGATGTACGATTATCCTTGAAATAATCTTCAACAAGAGAATAAACACTCTCAGCAACGTGGTCAACAACCTTAACATTGTTGAGATAGATGGAGGAGAAGGGCCTATGTGCATGCCCATTAGAGTCACATCCAAGCAGGTGCAGGAATACAACAAGATTATCCTGCTGCAATAACCCCTTTAATTTTGGGTCTTCATTGGACCTATTAAGAAGGCTTCGAAATTGATCAAGTGACCACATGTCTAGGAATGAAGCATCTGCATTGAAAAATCAAGCGTATTTAATATAAATATCAATTTGAAGGTAATAAAATCTAATTTTTACAATGTTAAGAGTCAGACACTCCTCGTTTCCACCAAGTATACTATAATGCCGAATCTCTAAATATCTAATTAGCAAGTACAAGGGAAATTTTCAAATTTCAAGAGAACACTTTGATCATACAATTGCACATTTTACCAGTAAGAAAGTCTCAATAAGCCCCCATATGTCAAAAATATGTATAACAAAGCCAAAGTTAAGAACACTTCCAACTTTATGTTTCATGTACAAACTGTAGAGGGAGGGGCAGAGAGAAAGAGAGAGAAGCCAGAGACTTTATAATATAGACAAAAATAAAGACCAAAAAAATTGCAGAAACAAAAATTTTCAACAAAAATGCACCGAATGGCTGAATTAGATGCTGATAGGATGGGGAAGTTTGGTAAGGTTTACTCTAGAAGGAAGGAAAAACTGGAGCAGCAAAGGGAGCAGAGCAGCTGAGCTGGCAACAGTTAGTAGCGGTTAGGAATACTTTAATACTAGAATTGTATAGCTTTTACTCATTTAGTCATTCATTTGTAAGTGATAGTTAGTAGTTGAGAGTATTTTCTCTCTAAGGAGGTAGTTCCTCCTGTATACTAAGATTTGGGGATTAGGGTTCTCCCTTCCCTCGTGATCAATAAAGTACCTAAGTTCTTCTACTGCTGGAGTCTATTAATTGGTAGCAGTTGCTCTTGGATCCTGCGGGCAGTGGATGGTGCATTCACGAGCACGAAGAATGGACTCAGTCGAGTCGATTTTGACGCAGTTGCAAAGCCGTACAGAATCGGTGGAGAAACAATCAGAAGAAGATCAAGCGCGCATGGAAGGTTTAGTAACATCCTTGACGGAGATGATGCAGAGGATGGAAGCGCACATGGAAAGGGTGGAACGCTGGCACGAACACAGTCCCGTCAATGATTTTGGACGGCATTAGTCCGATGGCAGTGGCGGAGGAGGTTCGTCGGGTGGCCACCGGAGACAACCGATGCTGGAGCAGTGGCGAAAAATTGAGGTTCCAATTTTTCGAGGTGAGGACGCTTTTCGTTGGTTAGATAGATTGGAACAATATTTTCAGTTGAGGATGATTCCGGAATCGGAGTGGCTTTCTGTGGCGGCGTTCGCTGTGGACAGCCGAGCCCTAACGTGGTTCCGATGTCGGGAAAGAACAACACAATTTCCTCAGTGGCATCATTTCAAAGAGGCAATGTTGAGGCGATTCTAATTGAAGGCTTTGAAGAACCCATACCAGCTTCTCTTGGCGTTGAAACAAGAGAACTTAATTCGAGATTACCGTGATTGCTTCGAATCTGTTGCGAGTCCGTTGAGGGTGACAGATCGCCATTTTCTCATCGGATTGTTTCTAAACGGCGTGAAGCCAGAGATAGCGGCGGAGTGTCAATTGTTTCCGTTTCAGTCTTTGGAGGAGTTAATGGATTTAGCTGAGAATATCGAGATCAAGAATGGGGTTGTGAATCGTGGGTTTGCTAAAACGGCGAGTAAAGGTGGGCCGTTTAGTGGAGTGGGTCGAGTGGCTTCTAAAACGCCGCTTATTGGGCCTAGTACGAGGCCCAAAGAGGATACTAAGCCATTTGGGGCTTTTCAAGGTCGTGGGCCGCGACACTAAACCCAAGAGGAGTACCAAGAAAAGAGGGCGCGAGGCTTGTGTGTTTTTTGCGATGAGCAATTTGGGCCGGATCACCAATGTAAAAATAAGCATCTTAAAGTCATGTTTCTAGAGGATACTCCATACCCGCCTGAACCCGACCAGAATGAAAGTGTTGACATGGGTCCAGAACAGCAGTTAATGGTGAGCCAGTTGGAATTGAAGCTTATGAGTTCCCAGAAAAGCCACTGTTCCATCCGAGCTTGGGCATTGGTGAAAGGAAGGAGAGTGAGGGTCCTTATCGACTGCGGGGCGGGGCCTCTCATAACTTTGTGGCAACTGAGGCGGTGGTAGAGTTGGGCTTAAAGGTCGATCATTCTCCCTCATTTGTGGTTAAAGTGGCGGATCGACAGTGAGTTCAAGGGCAGGGGCAGTGTCTCCAGGTGCCTTTGGTTTTCCCTCATTTAATGGTGAGGGAAGATTTCTTTATCTTTCCCACTGATGGCGCTGAGTTCGTACTTGGACTAGCTTGGTTGGATAAGTTGGGTGAGATCCGTATCAACTTTAGAGATTTGTGTCTATCCATTCCTCTTAATGGCTCGTGGGTGAAGCTTGAAGGTGCTCCCGAGCTATGTTATGGAAGTATGGGCCTCCAGTCGGCGGTGGCAACGATGAGAGAAGAGGGTGATGCATTCATGGTTCAGTTGTGGCCAATGGGGGTGGAGTCTGTCACTCAGTCTCCCGTTCCTGAAGTAATTCAGCAAGTTTTAGAAGAAAATGATAAGGTGTTCCAGCCTCTCCCTAGTTTACCCCCTTCATCGCATTTATGATCATGCAATTCCCTTACAGGATAGTGCTGCCATTCCCAATATACGGCCATATCGTTACCCACACCATCAAAAGGTGGTCATTGAAGAAATGGTGAATGAAATGCTTAGTTCAGGGGTCATTCAACCTAGCGTCAGCCCTTACGCTAGTCCAATCCTCTTGGTCAAGAAGAAAGACGGGAGTTGGCATTTTTGCGTCGACTACAAGGCCTTCAATCGTATTACCATTTCGGATAAATTTCCAATTCCAGTGATCGACGAATTGTTAGATGAGCTCGCCAGTGCAGTTATTTTTTCTAAACTCGATCTTAAATCTAGGTATCATCAGATCCGAATGGCGGAACAGGATATTCATAAGACAGCATTCAGGACTCACGATGGGCATTACGAGTTCCTTGTCATGCCTTTCGGCTTGACGAATGCTCCCAGCAGCTTTCAAGCCTTAATGAATGACATCCTGTGCCCATTCTTGCAAGAGTTTATTTTAGTCTTCTTTGACGACATCCTTGTTTATAGTATTGACCTGGACAGCCACACGCCCATGCCCACCACCTCCAAAGGTAATTGTTGTTTGGTTGGAAAATCAGTTGGTTTTGAATAAGAAGAAATGTTCCTTTGCCATCTCATCCGTGGAGTATATGGAGCATGTTATTTCGGATTAAAGGGGTGGCTGCAGACCCATCCAAGCCTGCTGCTATGCTGCAATGGCCTACCAAAGGATATTCGAGCCTTGCGAGGATTTTTGGGCCTTACAGGCTATTATCGCAGATTTGTGCGAGGATATGGAACCATTACCAAACCTCTCGCAGACCTCACCAAAAAGAATGGGTTCACTTGTAGCCAGGAGGCTCAATCAACTTTTGAGCAGTTGAAGAAATTGATGGCTGATTTACCGGTGTTGGCGGTCCTTGATTTCTCACATGAATTTGTAGTCGAGACGGATGCATCAGGTCAGGGCATTGGTGTTGTCTTATCTTAGCAAGGGCGTCCTATTGCTTTCTTGAGCCAAAATTTATTTCCGCGGTCTCAATTAAAATCAGCTTAGGAGAGAGAGCTGATGGCTTTGGCATTTGTTGTTTAGAAATGGAGGCACTATTTGATTGGAAGGCACTTTACTATTTTAACAGATCAGAGGAGCTTGTGTTTTTTGATAGATCAGAGGTTGATGGGGGAAGAGCAGTTGCATTGGACCTCCAAATTGCTAGGTTTGGACTTTGATGTAAAATATCGGCCAGGGTTGGAGAACAAGGTTGCGGATGCCTTATCTCGTCAAATGATTAATGTAGGCCACCTTCATTCCTGTCGCCCATCCGTTTTCAGCAAAAGAAGTGCAACATGCTTTTGTGAAGGATGTTGTTAAACTTCATGGATTTCCAAAGTCTATTATTTCGGATCAGGATCGCATTTTTATGAGTAACTTGTGGCAGGAGTTGTTTGCAGCGGTTGGGACTAAACTGAAGTATAGCACTGCCTTCCATCCACAAACGGATGGCCAAACGGAAGTAGAAAATCGCTGTCTAGAGATGTACCTCCGTTGTTTTTCGGGAAGCTGCCCTCGGCGTTAGTTGGAATGGTTGCCTTGGGCTGAGTATTGGTTTAATACTACCTTTAGTGCTTCCACAAAATCTACACCGTTTCAAGCTCTCTACGGTATAGAACCTCCTGTCCTCTTTAAAGGGGAAATGTAGCCCTCACGGGTTGAGGAAGTGGCAGCATTGCGTGATCTCATCTTGGCAGAGTTGAAAGAGAACTAACTCCAGGCCCAGCAGTGTATGAAACAGATAGCGAACTGTAAACGCAGGGAGGTGGAGTTTGCAGTACGAGACTCGGTATATCTGAAGCTCCTTCCTGATCGAATGCGTTCTTTGGCTAAGCGTCCGAATGAAAAGTTAGGCCCTCGATTTTATGGGCCTTTCCGTGTAATGGAACATATTGGCTTAGTGGCCTACAGGTTGGAGCTTCCGTCCACCTGTAAATTCCATGTCAATAAGTCGAAGAGGGTCGTCCCGAAGAGTCAACAAGTTCAATTACTGCCTCCCTCTCTAACTGAAGAAGCTGAACTGCTAGTGGAACTTGAAATGGTTTTGAGGTCTCGGGTTGGTCCTGCGGGAACGAGGGAGTGGCTGATTCGGTGGAAGTCTCTTCCTCCATGTGAAGACAGCTGGGTACATGAAGATAGGTTGCTGCAACAGTTTCCAGATCTGCACCTTGGGGACAAGGTGGATCTCCTCGAGGGGGGTAATGATAGGATGGGGAAGTTTGGTAAGGTTTACTCTAGAAGGAAGGAAAAACTAGAGCAGCGAAGGGAGCGGAGGTTGAGTTGGCGACAGTTAGTAGCGGTTAGGAATACTATAAATACTAGAATTGTATAGCTTTTACTCATTCAGTCATTCATTTGTAGGTGATAGTTAGTAGTTGAGAGTATTTTCTCTCTAAGGAGGTAGTTCCTCCTGTGTACTCAGATTTGGGGATTAGGGTTCTCCCTTCCCTCGTGATCAATAAAGTACCTGAGTTCTTCTACTACTGGAGTCAATCAGATGCCTATGCTGATGAAGTGCAAAATCAATGAAAATATATAACTGTAAAGTTTAGATGAAAACTAGGAGGTTGTTTGGTTACCGTTTTCATTTTCTGTTTTCATTTTCTGTTTTCTCTGTTTTCAAAATTTTGTGAAGGAAATACTGAAAACAGAGAAAACAATAAAATCTCGTTTTCTCTGTTTCAGTATTTCATTCACAAAATTTTGAAAACAGAGAAAACAGAAAATGAAAACGGTAACCAAACAGCCTCTAGGTTTCTTACATGATGCACTCATGTTTATGTATTTCTAGTCAACTAAAGAGAACTAAAAAGTGAGAACCAGCTTGGAGTGCAAGCATCACTAACTAATTACTGCCCCAGCTTCAGGGAATTGATGTTAAAAACACACATTAAGGTTGTGTTTGTTTTCTCTGACTCTGGGGTCAGAGTCAGAGAAAAAGTGACTCCGTAGACCGTTTGATTTTGGAGTCACAATTAGAGAGACATGGAGTCACTCTGACCCAGTGAACAAATTTTCCAGATTTTTGTCCACTCCAAAAGTGGAGTCATGGAGTCACTGGCGGGTGGACAAAGAGTTAGGTGATAGTTTAATGAAATTTTGTTCCAATTATGTCCTTATTCATTTTTAAAAATTCCAATCTCATCCTTTTCAACCCTAACCATCATATGTCTTATCAAAATAAATATGATACAAGACATTAATGACTCTGACTCTACGTTTTTACCAAACAGAAAATGGAGTCACTGGGACACTGTGTCAATGACTACAGTGACACTGACCCTAGTGACTCCACTGACTCTGCCACTAAAGTTAGTAAAAACAAACACAACCACACATCTACATGGTATAGATTCATATCAAACAACAGGAGGCACAGTTTGAAATGTATAGAAATTAGAAACATATAAGTTCATAATCTTAAGAGCATTTGATTTTAACTAAATACCATACAACCAGATTCTTTACAAAATTATTACAGGGTCTAAATGTTTACACCAATTTATTAGGCGAAAAAGTTTTTAAAAAAATTATTCAAACTTCTGGTATAAAATTCAATGTTCTGAATTTCAAGAAGCAACTACTGAGGCAAAAATCAACGGACAATGGAAATTTTCACTGAAAATTATTCAATTAAAAACAAAATAGAGCATAATTAGGTACAAACCAGCAAAAGAAAAGGAAAATTCTAGTGGACAATAGAACATGGTGTCATAAAAGAATCAAAAGAGGCCCAGATTCTTTAGTTTTATCCTAGAAAGGAAATAAAGAGCAAAGTAAATCATTTCATGTTAATTCTCATTAATATAGAATTAAAAAATTTAGAGAAAGAAAAACAATGATGATCATAAGAACTGGTATGAAAGGAGAAAAACAAAATAAGCATACAACAACAACAACAAAATCCTATTTGCAATAGGTGGAATGAACTACAAGGATGAAAAAGTTCACAGCTCTACTATAGGTTCTTCTAAATTTATGATTTACTCATCAAAATGAAGAAACTTGTCGAAAACCAAGTGTCCCAACTCCCAAACGCTTAAGCTATTAGGTGAAGTTCAAGGTATAGTTTATTATATTATACATCAAACAAAACATATTTGTAAAGATGCATTTCATAATTGAAAATTGAAACAGTCCATATTGAAAAACTGTTGTCAAACCAGTTGCAAAGTCTTCAAACTCATGCGGATAGGTATCCCAGGTGCTATGCTGCAAGCCACCGCAGAAAATTGGAACTATATCCGGACTTCCAAAAGAAATTGTATGCCGGCTTCTGTTGAATACTGAATCAAACTCAACTGGATTAGCCTTCCACCCTGCAGCAGTGAACAAAATCAATCTTTTAGCATACACATGTCAGTGCTGTCAAGCAAAGTATCAAGGTTCTATAGGAACAAACAGTAGCAAGCAACCTTTTGTAACAGCACTGGGATCTTCATAAAATCCAGCAATTATGGAAACATGCCCAGGTCGAGACTCTGTCGGGGGCCGAGCATGAGATACCCCCCAGCGACCCTGTGTTTGAATCATGCTCCTTAAAAATGGTGCTCTGTAATTCCCTTCGGAGTCCGGCTCGAAGAACTTGTCAGCGCGCAAACCATCAGCTGCAAGAAAATCCAAGAATCCCATAACACACTAATACATGAATCCAACTTGTTATAGTCGAAAGTAATAATAAATCAAATCAACAAACAGGTGGTGTGCATTTGTTTATGAGACGTACCAACTAGAAGGACAAGGCGTTTGGCAGGGGGAGCAAAGCGAGGAGTGACAGGATCCATGCCGTGAACAATGGGAGACTTGAAATATATGTCGAAGATGCTGAGCATGTAAACGGCGTGAAGGAGCACGCCCAGCACCACAAGCCATCTCTCCCTTCTCTTCAACCACTTCCTTCCGATTCTTGAAGCTTGTTTGGCTCCTACGCCTTGGCCATCTTTACTTCCTAAGATCCCGTCGCTACGCATTTTCCCTCGTTCTTTCTCACTCACTCTTGGATCAAGCTTTGCTTTCCGTTCAGTTTCAGGTCTACTTATGAAAAATAAATCACTAGTGCATACTGAGCAGCACAATCTATGTGTAAACTATGAAAAGGAAACTGTGAAGAGGAAGCAACTAATAATTCCAGTTTAAATAACTTATTTAAATTTTTATATTAAAATAATTTGTCGGAAATAATTTATTAATAAATTATGAGTAAACCCCCCATAGTCCTTGACAATTTTAGCATCGGACAAGGTGGTCCTTGACAATAGGAAATACCCTAACTAGTCCCTGACAATGTCAAACGTCGGACATCATAAGGTCCCTGGACGGAAAACGTTAACATTGTTAATGATAATTTCATTTTTGGACAAATTGGTCCCTGACAATTTTATTGTTGGAAAAATTAGTCCATAATTTTTTTTCATTTTTTTTCATTTATTTTTTTTATTATAATATGTATTTTTAAGCACTCTTAAATAAAATTTATATATCTCCCTTTTGATTATTACCACTCTAAATGCATTTATTTAATTATTTCTAAAACGTCATTTATTAAATTTTACTTGTTTAAATCTTCATATTTTATATTATGCATATTAAAACTTATACTAATAATTGATATTAAATATAAAAATGAACTATTTATATATAAAATTTAGAATAAAATAAATATATTATCTTGTAAGTGTTTTAATATTTTCCATAAAAAGAATGAAAAATTATTTTATTTTTTTTAAACAAGTAAATTAAGAAGTGTGATATATAAAATTATTACTTTATCAACAATTTTTTTATAGATATACTAAAATAATTGCATTAAAGAGTGACAATTTTCAAATAAAATATATATAGATTTGATTTAAGCATTCTTAGAGTTGAATATGTCAATAAAAGTGATAAAAGATAAAAGAATTTAAAAAATAATTAGGAACTGATTTTTCTAAAAATAAAATTGTTAGAGACCAATTTGTCTAAAAATAAAATTGTCATTAACACCGTTAGTTTTTCTGTCCAGGGACCTTATGATGTCCGACGTTTGACATTGTTAGGGACCAGTTAGGGTATTTCCGATTGTCAAGGACCACCTTGTCTGACGCTGAAATTGTCAAGGACCAGTTTGGGGGTTTACTCATAAATTATTTTGTATGTGAATATAGAATAATAAAATTTTTTATTTTAATTGTTTTGAAAAGTTCTTCTAGAGAAGTCAAATATTCTGACTTTTCCAAAAATATTGAAATAACTTAGTTATAAGTTATTTAGCCAAACAGGATAGATATAACTTCTAATAAAACGGGAGTTAAAAAAGGTTAGAGAAACACTGTAATCCAAATAGACTAACAGACATACTAAAAGGGATTAATTTTATTTGGTTCATAGGACAGAGATACAAATGGACTAAAATTTGTGTCTATAAAACGAAAAGACACATAATTTGTGTCAACTCCAAAAGTGATGGACAGGATGGACAGATCCTTTTAATGAAATTTTATGATCAGTGTACCCTCCATCATTTAACATAATTCTCATTATATCCAAGGTAATTTCAATTTTTTTTTCAATTTCATTTCATATCGAATATAAAATTGTGTTAATAATTGAATATGTTTGCATTAAAAAATTAAAATTGTGTTAAGTATCTAAAATTAATAAATTTATATATATAATTGTATTAATATTTTAAATATTTAATGAATAAGAATAATTTTAAATTTGTTCAAATTAGATTAAATGAAATAAATATAATTTAAATATTTAGTGAATATACTTAATTTTATGAATTGTTAATGATATGATTATTTCTTAACTTAAATATTCCATCTTGGAGCTCAAAACGCACCTCAACACACTTAGCTCAGATAGAAACATCTAACACAGTTGCAGAGAATATTTATTTGCTCAAGATAGATGTTTTGGAAGTATATACATTAATATAACAATTAACAGTAGTGGGAATGTGTCAGCCACTAACTACTATAAAGTATTAATATAATATTGCACACCTAAGGAACTGCAAGCCGTCAGAAAATGACAGAAAATTATGCAAGCTGTCAGAAGATTCTGGGAGCCGTCAGAAGATTCTAGAAGATTTCAGGAGATTTTGTTAAGATTTCAGGAGAACTTTCAAAATTCAAGTATACATGTCAAAGATTCCAAGAATCAACAATTAAAGATTCCATGAAAGGTTATAGTAAGTACATACAAGGGTGTATCATGCATTTATGACAAGATCATGAAAACCCTAATCCTTGTTCATGAAGAAGGCGCATACTACATAATTAAATGCAAATATTTATGATCAAATCAAGGCAAGACAAACCCAAGCAAAAAGGAGGCACAATATCTCAAAGGATTACAAGCATTTATGGCAAGATTAAAAAAAACAAAAACCCCTAATCCTCGTTTTGTCTCTAAAAAAGGGCGCATACATTATACATTTATTGCAGGATCATTTTTTATACAAGAAGAAGCAGTGCACACCACAAGATCAGACATTAAATTTAAATTAATGGTGGAGATGAACCTTCTTTATTATTGATCAAGCATTTATTGCGAGATCAACTTTGATTCTAAATGAAGGGATACTCACCATTGGATCAAGTTATGAAAAATTCAAAATCAAGGGTGATGATCAAATCCTCATTTTCGAAATTGAAGATCCTACATCTATAAATAGAGGACCTCCATGCACTTGAAGGCAAGACCTTGATTTCGAAATTTAAGTGTCAAAACTCTGTCGAAATAAATCTTTATTTCTCTTCATCTTCAACCTCTCTAGACCTTCAAAGTTTCAATTTTTATTGGGTAAAGGTTGTATATTTTCGAGAGATATTGAGAGCTTTATTGTATATCCTAGCTTTGCTAGTTATCTTGAGAGAAAAGTCATCAAGGGGAAAACTTAGTTGCATATGAGTTCTTGATTGGTTAATGATACAATCTTTTGTACAAAGTCCTTATTTTTAAAAGGAAAAAGACCTTAGGGGTTGTTTGGTTCACGAATTGATTTTTTCCCGGGAATGTGCACATTCCCGGGAATCCTATTCCTTGGAATCACTTTCCCAGGAATGTAACATTCCTGTGTTTGGTTCGCCCGGGAATCTTATTTAACTTTCCCAGGAATAAAATATATCCTACGTTTGGTTCACAATAATATTCCTGGGAATGTTTTAAAATTTTACAAATGTATCCCTAACTATATAAAATGAAAAAATTAATAATTAACAAATAAAAAATAAAATACTAATAATTAACTAACAATTAATCAAAATACTAATAATTAACTAACAATTAATCAAAATACATGTCTCAAATAGATAAAATCTTCCATCAATATTATTTAAATCAAAATATGTCAAACAAAATTATTCAATTAACTGATATATTTAAATAGTAGTCATATAATATCATAATCTTATTACCAAAAAAAAAATATAATATCATAATCTCACGACAAAGTCAGGAGCGAGGCGGCGCGAAAAAAGCCAGTGCGGGCAGCAATGGCGACAACGTGTTGCGGTGTGGAAGGCAGTAACGAGGGTGAGATTTTGTGTGTAAGAAAACGATAGAATAGAAGAGGAAGGGTTTAGGGGTAGCTAGGGTGTAAGGGTGGGTAAATTAGTAATTTCACACTCCCCTCAACATTCCCATGGGATGAGAATCTGAGATTCCCATGGGGGGTGTGGGATTGAAATCATGGGAAAGTTGTGAAGGTGTATTTGTGCACGAGAAGAGGGGGTTGAATCGTGCTAGTTTTAAAAATTATTTCTTAAAACTTTTCTTAGATAGTTGTTTTACTCAGAAAGAGAGTTTGACAGTTTGCAGCGGAATGAGCTTTCTGATAAAGTTTAAGAAAAGGATTTGAGTTTGATATTTCTTAAACGCTTTCTGATTTTAACTTAACCAATTTTAACAATTTTGTTAAAGTTACGATTGTGTTTGAAGTTTTCTCGATGATAAATGTAAATAAGAGTTTAAGGGAGAAAAGCTTAACACAAGAGAATTTTTATACTGGTTCGGTTCTAACTAACCTACTCCAGTCCTCAACCTCCAGTTGAGAGTTTCTTTGGATATTCTTCTTAATGTGTCTTCCCAGACAACACTGCCTTTAACCATGTAAAGGACTTTCACCGCTTCACAACTTGAAGTGGATATCCTTGCCTCCAACACTAGAGGACTTTCCTTGCCTTAACACAATTAAGGACTTTAACTTGCCTCACAACCGAGGACTTTACTTGCCTTAAAACACTTAAGGACTTTAACTTGCCTCTACACAAGGACTTAACTTGCCTTAAACAATTAAGGACTTAAACTGCCTTCAAACAGCGAAGGACTTAGAGTTTTTCGAATGAAGATTGATTTCGAAAACAACTACTAAGATTAAGATACAGACTTGATTTTCTCTTAGTAGACTTCTAGACTTAACTTACAAAAGTAAGAATTTACACCAGTACAAGGCTAGAAGATTTTTCGCAAAGTTAGAAGAACAATTTAATAAAAATTGTCTTTCTGAGAAAGTTCTTTGTTTTCGCAAATGATTTTCAATTCAGCAGAGTTTTGGCACGTTTAATCAAGAGTTTTTAGCGCAAGAATTTCGTCACAAAGCTCTGCAATTGAACTCATATATATAGGCATTAAAAGAGCCGCGAAAAAGAAGCTTTCACTTTGCTGATGTGGCTGAGTCTGTCTCGGAACGGCTCCCTGCTACAGTTAGCGTGAAATGAGGAACTTTTCAGAGGAGCACAGTGCGCGTGTTCCCACTTCCGTAGCTTGTTGTAGTGAGCTTTCTGAGAATGAATGCAGATCCATTGAGTGTAGGGACATGGTTGCTTCTGAGCCCAACTTTCTGAGAGTTGTACGGACTTCTGAGGCGACCCTTCTGAGGGAAGACCCTTCTGAGAATCACCAGTCGCTAAGGTCTTCTGAGACCTTTCTGAGGCGACAATGTTCTTTCCTCAGAAACACACTTTCACCTTTTGTGTTTCTTGATCATCCTTTCTGATGTCTTTTACGTTATGATTTCTTTGTTTGATCTCGAGGCTACTTGTTGTATGTCTTGTTCTTACTCATGGAATGCAATAAATTTAAGCTTTCTGAGACACTTAACACACATATTAGCAAAACCTTAAGTAAAATTTTTATACTTATGGCTTACTTTGTTATCATTAAAACTCATATACTAATAAGAGAAATATCTCAATTTCTCTAAGAGAAATATCATTAAAAATTTTTGGAGCTTACAATCTCCCCCTTCTTGATGATAACATTTTAAGTCTTAAGATAATAATTTTGCTTAAGTTCTGAAGTGTTTCTGATTAAGTTTGTTACTTATTCAGAATGCACTTTTGCTTTCTTAGAAAGTAACTTAGCTTTCTGAGTGAAGGCGTTGTTATTTTCTTAGAAGGCTTTGATAATCAACAGATATAATATGCAACGTATGAATACTGTATTCGATTATCAGAAATGTAGCGTGTATTTCTTGATGATTTGAAATATGCGATAATAGAAATACAAGGCTTAAAAACATAGTTGCCAAAAATGAAACTGATTTTCATTAATATTAATCATGAAGGTACAAAAATTTTAGGCTCCCCCTAAGTCCTACCCTAGTGTTTACATTTAGCCAATGTACAAAATATTATCTATATCTACTCCCCTTTGTTACAGCAAAAAGGGTGGCTAACATAAACTCCATCATAGACTTAGAACTATTGCTTCCTAGCTATATAGCGGAGAAGCTTGCACATCTCCATCTGAATCTCAGCTTGACCCGCATTTGGAGGGCATTCTGGAGGTATCTCATTTGAAGAGGTAGAAGGTTGTTGCGAAGTGGAGGGTGGAGAAGGACGAGAGACTTCAGCCTCAAGTACAACATCCACTATATCCATATTTTGATATTCAGGAATAGGGTCTTCTTCTTCTTCAGCTTCTTCTTCATTGACAGCAGCAACTTCAGTAGAAGGCTGCCTCTGAGTATCCTCAGAAACCGGACCAAGTTCAAGATCAGAAGTTTGTGATGCTGAGGGTCGCTCTATAGCACCTGAAGATTGTGCAGCATCTGAGAGATTGAAGGAGGAGAGTTGTGTGTTGAGTGCATCAATAAACCTCACTTTCTCAGATGGACCAAGAAACGGCCGAAAGTGCACGGAGAGTGGAGTTTGGACCAGCCATCCAAGTTGAAACCCAGATCCAAGCATGGAGTCAGTCAATGAGAACGTTGGACCAGGTTGATCAAATTGAGTAGGGGGAATTTCAGTAACATCCTGAATTTGAACCTGAAGTTCCTTCTGAGGGTTTTTCTCATACTGAGTCCTTTCTAAGAGACTGTTGGTAACAAATGTTTCAACTGCTGCAACTCCGGCAGCCATGGTAGCGTCAGTGCCCACCTCTGAGCTGAGCCCAGTGCTGGTGGTCGCTGCCACTTCATCATGTGTTGAAACATGAGTTTCCTCATGCTCTTTGTGGGTCTCAGAAGAGATAGGACCAACCTCAGAAGTTGGTTCTTTCTGAGTAGATGAAGGAGGAGTTTGTGGTTGTTGTTGTGGTTCTCCTTCATGTGCTTTCTCAGCCTCCTTCTGAGACTGAATTAGTGAGGGTGGTGGATTTGCAGCTTCAGCTTCTGGGTTTACAGAAGGTTGCTCAATTTTCTTCTGAACATCCAGCATCTTCTGAGCCAGAGACTCAGCATCCACAGCAGCAGTCTCAGAAGTTGTTGCCTCAGAGAGATCTTTCATGGAAGCCTCAGATGGCTTCTTCTGAGGTTCCTTCTTGGAGCTTCTAGCATCTGGAGTGCGATGCTCGATGCGGAACCTTGTTGTTTCTTCTTCCTCAGAGGAGGACTCAGCAACATTGCCTCCATGCCCTTGAACATCGTCTCGAGGAGTAGAGACGTTTCCAGAGGGAGAGGAGTGATGAGAAGTTTCCTTCACTTCTTCAGCAACAACAGCAGCAGTAGAGGTGATGGTAGCAGGTGCAGATGTTGCAACAATGATTTCTTTTCCCGTCACCTTGGGCAGGTTCTGTTTCTGAGCGGTTTTAATACCCACTCCTTTGTGTGTTTTTCCCTGATAATTCAAGGAATGAAGGAGTTTAGTTCGAAATTTTGTGGGTTTTAAAACGGAAACAGGAACAGAAGCAGGGATAGAAGCAGAAGATGATTTAATAAAAGATGGTGGAGTTTTAGAATAAGCTTTTACCAAACGACCACGCTTCTTTTTGCCTTCTGGTGGGACGTCTGGGATCTTGAGAGTTGGGGAAGCCTTTCTCTTCCTGACCAGAGGCTGATCAGAAGTGGTCTCCTCAGAGTCTTCAGCCACTTCAGGTTCCTTCTGAGGACTCTTCTGAGGCTCCTCAGAAGCCATGCTTCTTGTAATCCTTGTGGGAGAGAGATGAACTACCTTCTTCTTCCCTTCAGAGGGATCAGCTTCCTTTCCCTTTCGTTTTTCAGCCTTAGAAGGCCGTTTGGAGCTGGCGACAGCCTTAGAAGGCTTAGCTTCCTCCTTCTTCTTAGGTGCCCCTGATTCTGGTACCTTCTTCTTCTTTATGTTGTTGAAGGTTACCATGGTGAATTTGTTGTTGTTGAAGACGTATTCATAGTCTTCGAGAGGGAATGAGAGGTGGTTGAAAATCCTTGTCAGAAGGCTTCCATATGGTAGACTCGTGAGAGCACGTTTTGGATGCGTCTGATGCATCATGTAGTTCAGCATCATTCGACCAAAATCCATCTTGTCTTTCTTCAGCAGATGGTACAGCAAGCAGACATCCATCGTGGTGATGTTGCCCATATCACCAAGCCAAGGAAGGAGAGTGTGTTGGATAATGGAGAAAACAATTTTGGCTTCTTGTGTAAGGTGGGGAACCTTCACCACCTTAAGTGGTAGATCACCACTACCCGTGAGTAGCCTCACTATATCTTCCTCAGAGTCAGTCACTTCCTTTACCCATTCAGGATCATCTGTTATGACTGCTCCACCATTCAGCGTGTTGAAGGCTTGGTTGATATCAGCAGAGGAGAAATGAATCTTGTGATCAGCTACCACACTCTTCACGCCCTTATTAGTGGATCTTTCTATCTGAGAATAGAAAGCTCTCACTAAGTTTGGGTAGCAGACTTCCTCCGAATACATCATTTCAGCCCATCAGGCTGACATTGGAATGCGAACCCAAGTTCATCCACTTGATTGAAGATATTGAGAGGGAGAACTCGACCCATTGCTACGGTTCGAGGGAGGTAGGTTTTCTTGAATAGGGCTTGCATTTCTTCATCCTCTTAGAGGATGTCCTCGGTAACCTCTTCTAATTTGTTCCTCATCATACCCTCGATTTCAACAGAAGTTTCCATTTGAGAAGATGAGAGGTTTAAGATTTGGAGGTAAGAGAAAGAGAACAAAATCGAGATAAGAAGAAAAGAGAGAGAAGAGATAGAGATGAAATCACGAAGGTTGGATGGAGAAGAGAGTTTGGTAGCATTTTGGCAAGGTTTTGGAAAGCAAAGTGCTCGAATGGAGCAGTGCTTTGCGTATTTATAGAACTGGCTAGAGACTAGTCGTTGCCAAGACTTATCCCAAAAGTTACCGTTGGCAACTTATTCTCGAAAGGCATCCTTCTGAGAGAAGTGATCCTTCTAAGAGATGCATCTTCTGAGAAGAATTTCCAGAAGACTTCATTTCTGAGAAGATAGTCTTCTGAGAGCAACTTTTCTCAGAATAAGTTTTCGCTTACGTTCGCTCAGAAGATTAGTTCTAATTTTAGTGTCTCAGATTCTAGACTTAGGACTAAGGGGAGTTTCTAAAAAAATATCTTTCAAAATTTAAACACTTAGAAACATCTTAGATTCAGAAGCCCTTTTGATAAACCACATTTTTATGCTATTTTTCTCCCATAACTTGAATGATTGTATGCTATCAATTATGCTTAACTTGGTTTCTTATGATATATTTGATTTATATTGCTGGTTCGAGTATTAGACCATTTGTGTATTAATTACTCTAATTGAAGCCACCGGTGCGTTTGATGTGTTTGTTCATTGTTGTGGCTTTTCAGGAACAGGTAATTAAATAATGCATTGAAGTTGCATTGGAAACCAAGAAAAATACAGTTTCGGTAACTTCAATAACAGGGGAATCGCCCAGACAGTCATACGACCGCTCAGACAATCGTGAGCGAATTAAACGGTAGCACGTGAAGCACAACATGTTGACGGACCACCCAGACGGTGGTGAGGTCCGCCCAAGCGGTCCCTTCAAAAACCAATTCCCGCATGCGCTGCTTTAATTGGGAAAAAACAATTAAAAGGGAAGCAACAGGCTATATATATATATATATATATATATATAGGAGGACACGCACACTTAAAGAGGACAGTTTTAGTTTTAGGATTTTTCTTAATTAGTTTGTAAGGCACGCACACCGAGGTCCCGTAATTAGGAATTTTGATTAGGTTTGGTTTTGTTCTCACGTTCAGCATACTGCAGCGCCGTTTTGGTTTTCTTAATTAGGATTGGTTCCAAGCTTTTATTCATCGTCTTTTGTTCATCATTTTTCATTACTTTGATACATTGTTTCATTCATCCTTCCGCATTATTATTTGGGATTAGTTCTCTTGCTCTTAGTTATTTTACGGCTTGTTTGGGTGACACATTTTCATCTCTAAGGGTGTGTTTGGCTATGGAAAAATTTTGAGAGGAAAGAAATTGAGGAGAAAGAAGTTGAATGGAAAGAAGTTGAAGTGATTTTAGTTTTCCCTAGATGTGTTTGGTTGAATAGAAAATGAGAGGAAAGAAAACAGAAAAATTATTATATATGTTTGTTTGTTTGAATGGAAAAGAGAGAGGAGAGAAAAAATAGTGATATAAAATGACAATTTTATCCTTAATATTTAATAATTATTATAAAATTGTAAAATTATCTATTTTAAATAAATAAATAATATTTCTATTCATAATATTTACAATTTAATAGCAATTTAATACTAAGAATTTAATATATAGTTTAGTATAATATTATTAAGTTAAAATTAATTTTTTTAGTTGAATATCTATTTTGATTAAATAATAAACAAACTAAAGTTAAAATTTAAATATTAGAACTAGAATGATAATTAGATTTAACATGTTATGATTAAATTAACGTATAAATTTATTTTAAACTGCAAGATTAATCTCAAACTTATACAAAATTATTTAGGAAAATATATAGGTTTAATTTTTTCAACTTCATTTTATATGTATAAAAAATATTATTAAAATATTAGAAAAATGATCTGTGTATATTACAAAATCAGTCACCATTAGTCACCATGTGTAATAATCAAACATTTTGAAACTAGTAATCCAACTTTTAAAAATGTTGGATTAATGTATAATAATAAAAGTTGGATTACTAATTTCAAAATGTTGGATTATTACATTTTGTGGCTGATGGTGACTAATTTTATGGTGTACATATAGAATTACTCAAAATATTATTATCTCAACAATTTATTTTTCAGACTAATAAAAAAATATAATGAATAAAGAAAAATCTGCACCAAAGAAAAAAAGAAAGGTCACTATGAAGGGTAATATTAATATTAAACACTTGCATTTAATTTCTCTCAACTTTCCGTTCATAATAGAGGAGAAAAAATTTTGTGTGGGTCCCACTGATTTTTTGTACTGTTTCATCTTTTCCTCCATATTTTCCTTCGTACCAAACGGGAGAGAATTCTTATTTTCCTTTTCTTTTCTTTCCATTCCCTTTCTTTCCATCCAAATTCCCTCCAACCAAACAAAGCCTAGTGTTATTTCATTGTTCCGGTCTTTTATTTATTTCTCGTTATCGTAATTTCTACTTTGTTTATTTTTCATTATTGCAATTTCCATTCAATCCTTGCTTTTCGGGAGCTCTCTTTGAAACTCCCCTTCGTTCTTATTAAATTACATTGTTATTTATTTTTACCAATTTCATTCTTGTCTATTTCAATTCAAGCTTTTATTTTCGTTCTTCTTTACATTTTTGTCTCCTTCAATTCATGTCAATTTACTTATTTTGCAATTGCATTTAAATTATTTATTTCAATCGTCTTTACTCTCTCAAATTTAATTTATTTGTAAACCACTCAAAAACCCCCCTTTTTATTTATTGCTAAGTTTAAGTCAACGATTGCCACACAGATTCCTTGAGAGACGACCTGAGTCAGTCTTATTACTTGCTACCAAGTTTGTATTGAGATTAATTCAGCAACAAAACCCTTTTTCAAACCCTTCTTCTAAATTGCTCCAGAGTACCGGAGAAATAACGACGCTCCGGTGCTTTGTCAATTTTGGCGCCGTTGCCGGGGAATCTAGGCAATTTTTGATTTAATTCTAGTATTGTTTTTCTTCTTTCTTTAAAAAAAAATGTCCAAAAAGATTTTCTTTTTCTTTTATTTCTATTTTGTGCAACTTTCTTTTTATTTATTTTCTTCCCGAGCCAACCGCCCAAGCGGCTAGACAACCGCCCAGGCGGTCTGTTCGAAAAAAAAATAAAAAAATAAAAAAAAATAAATAAAAAATAAAAAATAAAAATAAAAAATAAAAATAAAAATTCTTTTTCTTTTCTTTTTCTCGCTTCTTATATATATATTTTTTAGACTAACATGAACACTAACTTCAACTTTGGGTCCCAAGAATTCAATTCTCATGGTTTTGTAGGTTGTCAATCAGGATATGGGATGCAAGAACCACCACCACCATACGCGTATCAAGGGGCGGATGAATTTGATTCCTTTGAGCAAGGGACTTTGACAAAACAGTTGATAGAGATGGCAAATGCCATCAAGGAATTAACTCTCAGCCAACAGTTGTCGGAAATTCAGCAGATTTGTGCAGAAAACCACCTTACGGATAATTGTCCTCTGTTAAATGAGGATGAGGAGTACCCTACAGTGGCAGTCACAAATTTTCCCAATCAAGGGAATGCTTCATACTGTAACACCTATAATCCCTCTTGGAAAAATCATCTTGACCCTTACCCATACCAAGAGTCTAATCCTTATCCATACCAAGAACCTAACCCTTACCCATACCAAGAACCTGACCCTTACCCATACCAAGAGCCTAATCCTTACCCATACCAAGAGTCTAATCCTTATCCATACCAAGAACCTAATCCTTATCCATACCAAGAACCTAATCCTTATCCATCCCAAGAACCTGATCCTTACACATACCAAGAACCTGAGCCTTACCCATACCAAGAACCTGATCCTTATCCATACCAAGAACCTAATCCTTACCCATACCAAGAACCTAATCCTTATCCATACCAAGAACCTAATCCTTATCCATACCAAGAACCTAATCCTTATCCATACCAAGAACCACCACCACCACACCAGTATTATGAACCTCAACCATATTACAACCCTTACACATACCAAGAACCTGACCCTTACCCACACTCAATCGAATACCCCGAACAACCACCCCTTGAACCATTCTACCCAACACAACCCCCTCAACCCACTGCATCATCCCCTCCCTGCAATGAGGAGGACAAGTCCATGATGAAACTTATCCACGAAGAACTTGCTTACTTGGGAGAAGCAATTCGACTATTGAAAACTCAGACTACCTCACCATCACCACCTCCTTCATCACTACCACCTTCACCACCACCAGAACCACTCTCACCTGAGGAGCCGAAAGTACCAATTGTTGAAGAGAGTCCTGTTATTGAGCAACTGGATTGGGAGGCCTCGAAATCAATGGTGGAGGAACCAACTGGGTGGGTTGAAGAGGATTCGAATGTGGAAGTGGTCTATGAAGATCCTTTACCCCCACTTGGTACCTCGATGGATACTTTGCATGTGGATGAGAGTCCCCTTTGTGAGGGAGTCGCTGCAGAGACTATCTCACTAGGAGAGGTTGACGAAGCATGCGAGGTAGAAGTTATAGGTTTCACCCCATCTTCCCAGTTGTTTCAAAGCCTTCATGCGAAGTTCCTTTGTCCATTCTTGGTACCCATGAGTATTTTTGCCTCGAGACTGACTTTCAGCTCCATGCTATTTGTAGGGAGTCGGTACCGTCTCGAATTGGGAATTGTTGGGAACTAATTAATTTTAATTTTTCTATTTCTAACCCTTCTTGTGAGAATTTTCATCCCTCCTCACTTGAAAATTTTCAGTTTAGTGATGCCTCTTGTAGGGGTGGATGCTGTGCCCCAAGGAGAAATTTAGGGGCCAAGACTCATGGGTCTGGACATAGGAAGATGATCACTTTCTGTGGGGTGATCCACTTCTTATGGGATCCAGGTGGTAATGTGAAAAAGCTGCTATGGTGGAGGTTCCTGGATCAATTCAAGCATAAGCCACCCTAAAGGAGCTTCTACACGTCCAACTTAGGGACGTTAAACCAAAGTGCTTGGTGGGAGACAACCTACTGTTTTCTCTTCTTTTTAACTTCTAGATTTCTTTGTATTTTTCTTTTTAATTGAACTCTTTTATTTTTATTGCCTGCGTTGTTAAGTGTGAACATATGGTGTGACTTAATGCACAAAGGGATGTTCTGTTTTGAACTTAGTTCTGATCTTCACGAATCGACCGCCCTGGCGGAGCAGTCGACCGCCCTAGCGGTTGCATTGACCGCCCAGGCGGTGGTGAGGTCCGCCCAGGCGGTGTCTCCGGTTGGAACCATACCCGCTTGCTTAATGTTGTTCTGAAGATGTGGAGGATTCGGTTGGACCTGAAGACTCTGGGTGTGCATACCACTTTCCACCATGCATCATTGTGTCACTAAGGACAGTGACAATCCCAAGTGTGGGGAGGGGTAACACTCTCTTTCCCTTTCTCTTGTCTTTGCCTTCTCGTTAGTTTGATTTTTATGTAGGTTGTCAGTTATTATTTTGACTGTTTTAGACTGGTTAGCTGGTAGTACTGGTTCTGTTTTGATGGTGAACTAGGTAGTTGATACTTGTTTCCTGTGTTTTGATTGAAATTGTTGGTCGTTGGTAATTGTGTTGGATATGTTCTTAGATTGTGAGCAAACTGAATTAGGATTGAATGCATGTATGATGCTTACATACCCTTAGTTTTGAGCCTCCTACAACACTATTTATTGCACACACACAGGTACACCGATCCTGGACTTGCCGAATAGCAAACTCTTCTGTACTTGATGTAGATGATAGACTCATGCATTTTCTTGTTTATCCCACTGCCATATAGACCTACCCCTGTAATTACCCTTGTTTAGCCAATTTGAGCCCTATTCCCCTTTGTTCATATCAGCCACATTACAAGCCAAAAAGCGAAAAACAATGATTACCCTGTGGAAATTAATTGAACATGGTTTGTCTTGCACTATATTGGGGGTTCTATATGCTTGTAAAGGAAGAAATTGGGTAATTGGTGGGGGTGAAAGGTTTGTGTACAGTGATTGGGTATTTGGTTAGGGAGAAAGCAAAACAGTTTATTTTACTTAATCTTAATTTCTCTTAGTAATTTTTTAGTTTGCACTTCATTTCTACCATCTCATTTTGTTTTTGAAAAGCAGGTTCTGAAATAAATATATATATATAAAATAAAAAAAATCAAAAATACAAAAAATAATATAAATAAATAAATAAATTTCAGAACCTGCATGTCCAGTTTGCTTTTTGTCTTATTAAAAAGAAATAAATTTATTTTAATGGCTCTTTGTACATAATTGGAGCCACCGCTGCTAAGTATGGGTTTTGTGGTGTATATTGTTTGGTTCTCTGTCCTTATGCTCATTTGGTATATTATTTTATAGACTAGGCGAACCATGGGATTTTGATTTCCACCTTAGTCCACATTCCCATATTTTCCCCACCTGTACCTTGGCCCCATTACAACCCTCTGGCATGTTTCTTAATGCATCGAGTTTGAATTGAGAGGCTATTTTCATCTTTGGCAAGTCTGTGGAAGAGTGTTAGTGTTGTGTGTTCTAGGGACTAGCCTATACACTTAAGTGTTATTGAGTGCATTATATCCGTGTGAGGCTTAGCATCTTTCTGATCATGCATTCATACCTGATTCTCCTGTTCATTGCTCATTTTTGATGAAATTTCCAACATGTTTGTAAAATGCTTAATTGTTAGTTGGAAACTTGTATCTTCTCGCTAGTTTACTGCTACCACTCTCCATTGCTAACCATGTCTAGATATTTAGGTTCTTGTAGCTTTACTCGTGTTGCTTTTGTTGGCTGGCGGTGTTAAAACTCTGTACCTGTGCTTGGTTCTCTGTTGCATGAGGACATGCAATTGTTCAAGTGTGAGGAGGTTGATAAACCACATTTTTATGCTATTTTTCTCCCATAACTTGAATGATTGTATGCTCTCAATTATGCTTAACTTGGTTTCTTATGATATATTTGATTTATATTGCCGGTTCGAGTATTAGTACCATTTTGTGTATTAATTACTCTAATTGAAGCCACTTGTGCGTTTGATGTGTTTGTTCATTGTTGTGGCTTTTCAGGAACAGGTAATTAAATAATGCATTGAGATTGCATTGAAAACCAAGAAAAATACAGTTTCGGTAACTTTAATAACAGGGGAACCGCCCAGGCAGTCATACAACCGCTCAGGCAATCGTGCGCAAGTTAAATAGTAGCACGTGAAGCACAATACGTTGACGGTCCGCCCAGATGGTGAGGTCCGCCCAGGCGGTCCCTTCAAAAACCAATTCCCGCATGCGCTGCTTTAATTGGGAAAAAACAATTAAAAAGGGAAAGCAACAGGCTATATATATATATATATATGAGGACATGCACACTTACAGAGGACAGTTTTAGTTTTAGGATTTTTCTTAATTAGTTTGTAAGGCACGCACACCAAGGTCCCGTAATTAGGAATTTTGATTAGGTTTGGTTTTGTTCTCACGTTCAGCATACTGCAGCGCCGTTGTGGTTTTCTTAATTAGGATTGGTTCCAAGCTTTTATTCATCGTCTCTTGTTCATCGTTTTTCATTATTTTGATACACTGTTTCATTCATCGTTCCGTATAATTATTTGGGATTAGTTCTCTTGCTCTCAGTTATTTTACGGCTTGTTTGGGTGACACATTTTCATCTCTCTCAGTGTTATTTCATTGTTCTGGTCTTTTATTTATTTCTCGTTATTGTAATTTCTACTTTGTTTATTTTTCATTATTGCAATTTCCATTCAATCCTTGCTTTTCGGGAGCTCTCTAATTTCTACTTTGTTTATTTTTCATTATTGCAATTTCCATTCAATCCTTGCTTTTCGGGAGCTCTCTTTGAAGCTCCCCTTCGTTCTTATTAAATTACATTGTTATTTATTTTTACCAATTTTATTCTCATCTATTTCAATTCAAGCTTTTATTTTCGTTCTTCTTTACATTTTTGTCTCCTTCAATTCATGTCAATTTACTTATTTTGCAATTGCATTTAAATTATTTATTTCAATCGTCTTTACTCTCTCAAATTTAATTTCTTTGTAAACCACTCAAAAACCCCCTTTTTTATTTATTGCTAAGTTTAAGTCAACGATTGCCACACAGATTCCTTGAGAGACGACCTGAGTCAGTCTTACTACTTGCTACCAAGTTTGTATTGAGATTAATTCTGCAACAAAACCCTTTTTCAAACCCTTCTTCTAAATTGCTCCAGAGTACCGGAGAAATAATGACGCTCCGGTGCTCTGTCACCTTTCAGAACATTAAAACGATCCTCGGGTAAAGGCTTTGTGAATATATCTGAGATTTGATCCTCAGTATTCACAAATTTGATTTCAACATCACCTTTTTGCACATGATCCCGAATAAAGTGATGTTTTATATCAATGTGCTTGGATCGTGAATGCTGAATTGGATTCTTAGCTAAGTTAATTGCACTGGTATTATCACAAAGAATGAGAATTTTCTCATACCTTAGTTGATAATCACGCAATTGGTTCCTTATCCAAAGCATCTGAGTGCAGCAATTCGCTGCTGACACATATTCAGCTTCTGCTGTTGATAACGCGATCGTGTTCTGCTTCTTGCATGACCAAGTAATCAAGCATTTTCCAAAGAAACAGCAGCAACCACTTGTGCTCTTTCGATCAATCCTGTCTCCAGCGTAGTCAGCATCACAATAACCTATAATATTAGAGGAACAACCTTTCTCGTACCATAAACCAAGATTAGTAGTTCCAATCAAATATCGCAGAATTCTTTTAACAGCAGTTAAATGTGATTGCTTAGGTTTTGATTGAAATCTAGCACAGATTCCAACACTAAGTTGAATGTCTGGTCTAGATGCTGTGAGATAGAGAAGAGAGCCAATCATGCCATGATAATTGCTTTCTGAGACTTTCTCACCATCTTCATCCAAGTCAATTACTTGAGAAGGATGCATGGGAGTGCTCATAGGCTTGGCCTTATCCATCAGAAACTTTCTCAGAAGTTCTTTGGTGTACTTCTCTTGATGTATAAACGTCCCTTCTGACTCTTGCTTGATTTGCAATCCTAGGAAGAATTTAAGTTCTCCCATCATGCTCATCTCGAATTCACCTTGCATAAGCTTGGAGAATTCTTTGCATAGGCGTTCGTTGGTTGCACCAAAAATTATGTCATTGATATAAATTTGGACAACCAAGAAGCCAGAGTCTTCTGAGAGGGTAAATAGAGTAGTGTCAACTTTCCCTCTTGAGAATCCGTTATTAAGCAGAAAGGAACTCAATCTATCATACCAAGCTCTAGGAGCTTGTTTTAGACCATAGAGAGCCTTAGTTAGCTTAAATACGTGTTCTGGTAATGTATCATTCACAAAACCATGAGGTTGTTTTACGTAAACTTCCTCAGAAAGGTATCCATTTAAGAAGGCAGACTTTACATCCATCTGATAGAGTTTGAACCCTTTATGTGCAGCAAAAGCTAGCAACATTCTGATAGCTTCCAATCTTGCGACTGGAGCAAAGGTTTCATCATAATCTATCCCTTTTTGTTGGTTGTACCCTTGAGCAACCAATCTGGCCTTGTTTCTCACGACTTGACCATTTTCATCATGTTTGTTTCGAAACACCCATTTAGTCCCAATGACACTCTTGCCTTTGGGTTTCTGAGTTAGTTTCCAAATTTGATTTCTCTCAAATTGATCTAGTTCTTCCTGCATGGCATTTACCCAGCTAGGATCGTCTAACGCCTCTTCTATAGATTCTGGTTCAAGTTCAGAAACCATAGCAAGATTTGTATAGTTCCTTCTGGTCCTTACACCATGCTCGGGATCACCCAAGATTTCATTCTGAGAGATGTTTTTCAAGTCTCTTGAACCTCTATGCCCCTTAGGGATAGAGTTCTGAGAAGGTGACACAGAAGGTTCTCTTTCTGAGTCATCAGAAGCTTGATCTTCTGAGAATCTAAATTCCATTTTGTTTGGAGAGGCGGATTCATCAGGTTCTGGAGCTTCAATGATGTTTTTAGATTTCTCTTTAGATGAAGAGGAATTTTCCATAGGTTGGAAGTCACTCTCGTCATCCATAAGATTTCTCTTTTTGGTTTTCTCAGAAGAGATGTTAAGTTTTTCAAACTCATCTTCTAAGTCAGCGACTTTCTGAGAAAGATCTTTGCTAAGTTCTTTAAACTTAATGTGAATAGTTTCTTCAACACATTTGCTCTTCTTGTTGTAAACTCTATAGGCTTTAGAGACAGAGGAATATCCTAGGAATACTCCATCATCGGATTTAGGATCAAACTTAGCTAGTTTGTCCTTTGTGTTGAGTATGAAGCATGAACTAACAAAGACATGGAAATAAGATATGTTGGGTATTTTATTTTTCCAAAACTCATAAGGGGTTTTCTTCAGAATTGGTCTTAGAAAGACTCGATTCTGAATGTAGCAAGAGGTGTTTACAGCCTCAGCCCAAAAACCTTTCGAAAGCCCACTTTCTAAGAGCATTGTTCTAGCCATCTCTTGAAGGCTTCGATTCTTTCTCTCAGCAACTCCATTTTGTTGAGGAGTTCTGGGAGAAGAGAATTCGTGAGCAATGCCCAGATTTTCACAAAACTTTTCAAAAGCGTGATTCTCAAATTCACCACCATGATCAGATCGTATGATGTGAATGTGATAGTCCTTTTCAATGGAAACTCTTTTCGCAAAAGCTTTGAATTTTTCAAACGTTTCTTCCTTAGAAGCTAGAAAGAATACCCAAGTGAATCTAGAATAATCATCCACTATGACAAGACCATAGCGTTTTCCAGAAACGGAAGCCGTTCTAGTTGGTCCAAAGAGATCATGTGAAGGAGCTCAAGTGGTTTCTTAGTAGAAATTCCACTTTTGCTTGGAAAGGAAGCCTTGGTTTGTTTTCCCTTTTCACAGAAGTCACAAGTTGCATCCTTCTAATACTTAATGTTGGGAAGACCCTTTACTAGTCCTTTTTGAGAGAGTTCAGAAAGAAGCTTCATATGGGCGTGACCAAGTTTCTTATGCCAAAGCCACTTGTCTTCTTGGACAGAGACAAGACACTTCACATTTTGATCCTTTAGATCATCTAGATGGATAACGTAGATGTTACCAACTCGTTTTCCCTCCAGAACGATCTTGCCGTCAGTGAGATTAATCACATGACAGTATTTGGCGTAAAACTCAACCTTTAAGCCTTTGTCACAAAATTGACTAATGCTTAATAGATTGTGTGTTAATCCATCAACTAAAAGTACATCAGAGATTTGGTGAGAAGTATCCTTACCAACATCTCCTATAGCAGTGACTCTTCCCTTGGCACCATCACCGAATCGCACCGTTCCGCCTTTCTTGGGCTTGAGATTTCTGAACCAGTGCTTGCTTCCAGTCATGTGCCTTGAGCAGCCACTGTCCAAGTACCACTGCTCATCTTGGTGGTGGAGCAGTGCTTGTTGATGCACCTACAGACACAAAGTTCACTGGTTTAGGTACCCATGCTTTGTTGGGTGCTTGCTTGTTAGCTTTCCTTGCTTTTTGTCTTCTTTTCTTAGAAGGGTTGTGGTTCTGAGACTCAGAAACTTTCTCCTTACCCTTTTCAGAAGCTTTTGCTTTCTGAGAAGGCTTACTCTTCTGAGAAGAGTTAGTCTTCTGAGAAGACTTAGCTTTCTGAGATTTTTTAATCTTCTTAGCCTTTTTAGGCAGAGAAGTTTTTCCTTTACTAAGCATGGGGCAAGTCTCAGATCCATGTCCCTCTTTGAAACATGTAATGCACATGCGATGTGATTTAATTAAAGATGGGTCAAGGTCATGAGATTTGAAAACTTCTTCGTGCCCAAGTCCACTTTTGTCTTTGTAAGGTCTTTGACCTCCAAGCAAAAGAGTCATCATTTTCTCACCATTTACCATCTTAACTAAATCAGAAGTGAGAAGCTCATTTGTCTTTTGTAGCTCGATCAAGGCTAGTTCAGCCTTTTCGACAGTTACAGAAGACATAGTTTCCAAAGCTTGATAGAGATTATGTCCTTCAAGATATCTATTTTTAAAATCATCTCTTTCAAGTTTTAGATTCTCTACTTCTTGAATTAGTCGTACATTTTCAGCTTCTAATTGCTTAAAATATTTTTTCAGATTGCTGAAACTGTTGGCTAATTCATTTGAGTCTCTCAGAAGCTCTTCGTAGAGTTCTGAAATCTCATCATATGAGTATGAGAGAGGAGGAGAGCTAGGTACCTCTTCTGACTCGGATTCTGTTTCCAGAACGTAGTCAGTACCGGCCATGAAGTAAACGTTTGTTTCCTCTTCGCTTGCTGGCTCAGAACCTTCCTCTTCAGAATCACTCCAAGTAGCAGCCATTGCCTTCTTCTTCCCTTTGTTGTGAGGGCATTCCATTCTGAAGTGACCCTTTTCTCCACAACCATAGCACGTGGCTTCAGAAGGTTTTAGCTTTCCTTTCTTGGGAGTGATCTCCTTGCCTTTGCTTGGTCTTCTCTTCCAAGCTTTCTTCATTTTTCTGACCAGAAGGGAGATGTCATCGTCCTCAGATTCTGAATCTTGTTCATCTTCTGACTCAGAAACTTCTTCAGCTTTGAGTGCCTTGGAAGGTTTCCTAACTTGGCTCTTGAGAGCAAGTCCCTTCTGAGGCTTAGAGGATGAAGATGGTCCTCCAAGCAATCCTTCTAGCTCAATCTCATGTATTCTGAGAGAGCCAAATAATACATCCACACCAAGCTGGTTTAGATCCTTAGCTTCCTGGATTGTAGTGACCTTCGGACGCCATCTTGAAGAGAGACTTCTGAGAATTTTCCTTACCATCTCAGCATTTGAGTAAGTTTTTCCCAGGACTTTGAGCTGATAGATGATATGGAGAAACCATATTGACATGCTGTCAATAGTCTCATCTTGTTGCATACTGCAGGATTCGTACTTGTGTACGAGCATGGATATCTTCGTCTCCTTGACTTCGTCATTTCCTTCATGCAACATGTGGAGCCTTTCCCATATCTCCTGTGCTATATCACACGACATTATCTTGTCGTATACTACCTCAGGTAATGCACAAAGGAGAATGTACTTGGCTTTGAAGTTCACCTGAATCTTCTCCTTCATGTCGTGAGTCCATTCATCCTTGGGAACTATCGTCTGGTGTAGGTTCTGGGCGCTGGAGGTGCTGCTCCAGGTTCAGCATCTGCTGCAACAACAACTTGTTCTATTATTGTTTGCAGAGGTTGATAATCACCGTTCTCAGTCCTGTCCCATAGATCAAGACTGGTGTGTTTGATGAACAGTGTCATCCTATCACGCCAATAGTCGAAGCTATCTCCAAGGAACATTGGAGGTCTGCTGATTGATTCCCCATCAGATATGAATGCAGCTGGTGAGTCCATAGTCCCTTCTTGGATCTTTTACCTTGACACTGTTAAGTGCTCAACCCCTTAAGGACCGAGCTCTGATGCCAATTGAAGGTGTATTTGTGCACGAGAAGGGTGGGGGGGTTGAATCGTGCTAGTTTTAAAAATTATTTCTTAAAACTTTTCTTAGAAAGCTGTTTTACTCAGAAAGAGAGTTTGACAGTTTGCAGCGGAATGAGCTTTCTGAGAAGTTTAAGAAAAGGATTTGAGTACGATATTTCTTAAACGCTTTCTGATTTTAACTTAACCACTTTTAAAAATTTTGTTAAAGTTACGATTGTGTTTGAAGTTTTCTCTATGATAAATGTAAATAAGACTTTAAGGGAGAAAAGCTTAACATAAGAGATTTTTTATACTGGTTCGGTTCTAACTAACCAACTCCAGTCCTCAACCTCTAGTTGAGAGTTCCTTTGGATATTCTTCTTAATGTGCCTTCCCAGACAACACTGCCTTTAACCACGTAAAGGACATTCACCGCTTCACAACTTGAAGTGGATTTCCTTGCTTCCAACACTAGAGGACTTTCCTTGTCTTAACACAATTAAGGACTTTAACTTGCCTCACAACTGAGGACTTTACTTGCCTTAAAACACTTAAGGACTTTAACTTGCCTCTAGACGAGGACTTAACTTGCCTTAAACAATTAAGGACTTAAACTGCCTTCAAACAACGAAGGACTTAGAGTTTTTCGAATGAAGATTGATTTCGAAAACAACTACTAAGATTAAGATACAGACTTGATTTTCTCTTAGTAGACTTCTAGACTTAACTTACAAAAGTAAGAATTTACACCAGTACAAGGCTAGAAGATTTTTCGAAAAGTTAGAAGAACAATTTAATAAAAATTGTCTTTCTGAGAAAGTTCTTTGTTTTCGCAAATGATTTTCAATTCAGCAGAGTTTTGGCACGTTTAATCAAGAGTTTTTAGCGCAAGAATTTCGTCACAAAGCTCTGCAATTGAACTCATATATATAGGCATTAGAAGAGCCGCGAAAAAGAAGCTTTCACTTTGCTGATGTAGCTGAGTCTGTCTCGGAACGGCTCCCTGCTACAGTCAGCGTGAAATGAGGAACTTTTCAGAGCAGCACAGTGCGCATGTTCCCACTTCCGTAGCTTGTTGTAGTGAGCTTTCTGAGAATGAATGCAGATCCATTGAGTGTAGGGACATGGTTGCTTCTGAGCCCAACTTTCTGAGAGTTGTACGGACTTCTGAGGCGACCCTTCTGAGGGAAGACCCTTCTGAGAATCACCAGTCGCTAAGGTCTTCTGAGACCTTTCTGAGGTGACAGTGTTCTTTCCTCAGAAACACACTTTCACCTTTTGCGTTTCTTGACCATCCTTTCTGATGTCTTTTACGCTATGATTTCTTTGTTTGATCTCGAGGCTACTTGTTGTATGTCTTGTTCTTACTCATGGAATGCAATAAATTTAAGGTTTCTGAGACACTTAGCACACATATTAGCAAAACCTTAAGTAAAATTTTTATACTTATGGCTTACTTTGTTATCATTAAAACTCATATACTAATAAGAGAAATATCTCAATTTCTCTTAGAAGGGTTCTGGAGCTTACAAGTTGGATTCCTGGGAATGTAACATTCCCAGGAATATTGATGCAAAATTTTGAACCAAACGTGAGAATATAAGTTTCCCATGAAATATTCCCGGGAATCATGAAACATTCCCCTCAACAAAACGCACCCTTAGTTGGACTAAGGCAAGGGTAGAAAGTCCTTAGGTTGGAGGTGCAAGATGTAACACCTCATTTTTCAGTTATTTCCTAATTAAGGATAATTAGTGGTAGTTAACCTTGATTAGGGGCTATTTGACTCATATGCGTATGGAATGTTGTGTATGATGTGTGCATTGTTTGATATATGTGAACTATGAGTGTTCTATGTGCTACGGATATATATATATATATATATATATATATATATATATATGTATGTATCAAATGTGCTGTTTAAATATGTTTGGTTTACAAAAGGTATAAGTGATGATGACGTATGAATGATTGGATGGTTGCGTACATGGTTTTAATGTTTTGAGGAGTGATGCATGGTTAGAAGCATTCTAGATAGAGTGTTAAGGGGTTTAGAGGAGTTCATGCATGCATCATAGTGAATTGGATGAGTTAGTGATGTAATTTGTGTTGAATTGAGTGTGTTGGTGATGGATTAGAATGAAATGTCCCCAAGTATGTTTGAGGTGTAAGTATGGTTTGGATCATGTTTGGAGGAGTAAGGGTGAGTTAGGATGCATGTGGGGACACTTAGGAGAAAAATCTGCATTTCTGCCACCAGGACGGCCGCTAGTGCGAAGCGTGCACGCCAGCGGCCATGATGCAGGCGCTAGCGACCATATCGCAGCAGAACAGCAAGTTGTGCAATTTTTGCATTTTAGCCCCTAGTCCTGATCATCTTTTTAATATTGCAACCCAGCCCCCTCCGTCCCAAATAACCATAAAACACTCATAAACTCTCTCTCAATCACTCAACCATAACCCCCTAATTCTCTCAAACCCTCTCAATCCCAAATCACTTAAATCCTCAATCCTACCACAAATATTCACCCAATCAGAAATTAAATTATATATTATTGTTCTCCTCCTCGTTCTCTACAATTTTAACCGATTGGATTCTCCATACAACCACGTTCATCATCATCATCATATTTATTTTGGAGCATTTTGGGTAGAGCTAGTAAGAGCAAGTGAGGATTTGAGCTTAAATCAGAGGTCTACAAGAGGTAGGAGTGTAGTTTAAGTTTTATTTACGTGTATATATGTGAACTATAATGTGAAATCGTGTTAAGATGCATTGTATGATGTTTTTGGCTGTTTTGTTCTGAGTTTCTGGTGCAGGTCGAGGCTCCGTCACTAGCGCCTAGAAGGCACGCACTAGCGACTGGGCGCACGCTAGTGGCCATTTTGGCACACGCTAGCGCGTGCGCCATTATGGACGGCCGCTAGCGGCCGAAGGTTACCCGCTAGCGGCCATTTCGCAGAAATTCTTGATTTTATGATTTTCATGATTTTTGATGAATTTACCATTAATTTTTTATGGAATGTTGTTGTACTGAATTAATAATGAAATTATCCCTGTTGATATACAATTGTAAGTGTTTGATGGAGGATTTTGTGATTATGAAATGTTAAAGTCATATGTTAACAACAAAGACGTCACTGGGTGGCACACAGAGAAAGTTAAAGTATGTGTTAAAACACATGGTCACCTTATGGCCTGCGGATGAGGAGCTTGTCAGGGTAATGGCAACCCCACATGCGGCCTCATCCAATGGGAAGGCGGCGCCCCCTTTTCCCGTTATGATAGGATGAGCTCAGGCCTGAGGTTTTGGTAGGTTGGAGGAGATGATATAAAGGGGGAATGGCCATAATGATTTCAAAGAGGTTACAATTAACAGAAAAGTAAAGATGAGAACAATGAAATGAGATATGTTTGTGTCATGATATGTTAGGCGCACGTAGTACACGACACATGGAATTAGTATATGTGTAAAGATGTATGTTATATTATATGTATGAATAAAATGAGCAAGATGCACTTAAGTTAAGGTCACTTTGAGAACTATGAAATATTTGCGAACTTATACCCAAATTGAATATGGCATGTTATACCTATTATCTAAATAAACCCAAGGTGACCGCTCCTAGTGAGTAACTTTAGTTACTCACCCTATCCGTGGATAAACATTTTAGGTGAACAGGCATATCTGGATCCGAAGACGCCAGGTGGGCTTGACGACAGAGGCTTCTGAGCGTCCGCTAGTTGTTTTAGTTTCGCCTTGGTTGTGCATGTTAAGCTGAGACCGGACCTATGTTAGCCGGAACTACTTATATTGATGTATTATTTATAATATTACTATTGATCTTGTGATGGTGTGATGTGAGAGACTTATTTGTATTATGTTGAGACTGCATGTATTTTATTATGTAATACTGATGCATGATGTATTATAACGGTTATATGTATGATGTTGCCCCTATTTTTAAAGTATGGTAATTGCAAAATTAACTCTCACGTATTTTCCTAGTAATTATTTTTAAAGGGTATCATATGCTATGATGTTCAAGAGTTACACTCGAATAGTTAGTCCGAAATGACTATAGCTTGGAGGGTTAATTATTAGAGGGTTACACAAGAGAAGACTTTTGTGGTGTGCAAAGGCAAGAAAGTCCACCTTGGTTGAAGATGGTGTCTAGTGAACTCCCAGGTGCATCTTGAGGACTGGAGTAGGCACGTTGCTGAACCAGTATAAAATTTGTGTGTGTGATTCCTCTCTTCACTTACTCTTTATTTTTATTGTTCAAACAATTTAACATTACATACACACACTCACTATTTGTGGAAATCATACATCATATTTGTTAAGTGTTAAAGGTTAAAGTTTTAAACTTTATCATATAAATACTTTTGGAAAACAAAATATTTTCAAGAATCATCTAAGCCTTGTCTATAGGCTTGTTTTGTTTGAAGAATTATCAACAAACGTTTCCACTATAAAGACAAGTCTTGGACGTGATCTCTGTTTAAGTTAATTTTCAAAAAACAAGTTAAAAGTTGGAACGTGCTTCAACCCCCCATTCTCACGTTTCACTACCTGTCTTCAATTGGCATCAGAGCTCGGCCTTGGGGTTGAGCACCTAACAATGTCAAGGTAAAGATCTAAGGGACTATGGCAGAAAACAACAACACATATATTGCTAATGGCGCATCAACAAACATACCACATATGTTCAATGGTGACGATTATGCTTATTGGACATATCGAATGACATTGTTCATTCAAATTACAAGTCTCGTGTAACACCTCGCTACTTAGGGGTGTCCGTGCGAAGGGCTCTATCCCAACGAACACGCTACTAAGGCATAACATAAGGGCCAAACAACATGCATAAACTATTAATTAAACTGAATAACCGAAAATAACTGTTTAACTGATAATTGTATATAACTGTATCAATCTGACATATACATACTAGTTCTGTATACTGAGGCATAACTTAACTGATAAAGGAATCCTACCTCTAAAGTCTGGAGCAAAACTATACATGATTGATCTGACTGTAAAAATATAAACTAAGCATAAACTAAATATAGACTGCTAAGACTCCATAGAAGATGCGGAGCTCACCAAGGAAAGCAACTGCAACCAACCTCTACTGGATCAACGGTCCCTCGTTTGCCTCCTGATCGAACACTGAAATAAAATGCGGGGAGTGAGTCGCAAGCTCAGTGATGGGGTATCATGCATGTCATGCAACACATACTATCATGTTATCAATCACATATACTTGTCCTATCTACGTAGTTGCACCTCTCTGACGACGGACGCGTACCGCCGGAGATATCCGCACTCGAGCCCCCATGCTAAACTGATAACTGATAAATGACGGAACACGAGCCGCCTTTCTGTAGCTAATAACTGTGACTCGCTACCACGAGGGTGCGGTCATATGACGGTACACGAGCCACCTTGCTATAACTGATGACTGAGACTCGCTACCACTAGGGTGCGGCCATATGACGGAACACGAGCCGCCCTGTGATCTGGACCTCTACAACCACGCAGGTGAGGCTAGTCATACTGTATCTGTATCTAGGGTGGGACTTGAGGCGCTTCGTGGCAGTATGTCACAGCTAAACTCGACCGGGAGCTACATCCGGGCTATAGCGTCTACATACTACGACGGTTCGCAGACTACGTAAACAGTCATCAAACAATTCTACAACCACTCTACTCATACACTGCATGTTATCATACTGATCATCTATCATAGGGTTCTAGCATACAAGTTCCATATCATGGCATAACATAGCATAAATCATTCAGCCTATAGGCATAATCATAACGCATATAATAAATGTAGTCATAACGTATAACATTCTAATGCTGTAACGTAAATACCAAGGGACCTAGAAGCCATTCACTCTTTACTGTTATGTTATCTATTAGGGAACTTATCTATCTGAGCATATCCTCTACTAAGACCTGTTATCCTTTAGGGAACGTTTCTACTAAGGTACGTTATCTTACTAAGGTTTGTTATCTGTCTAAGACGTGTCGTCTTACTAGGGCTTACTATCTTACTAGGTCACGTTATTCTACTAAGTTATGGTATCTTAATGAGTCATGTTATCTTATTATGTTATATCATCCTAATAAGTTACGATGTGTTTACTAGGTTACATTATCTCACTCGGTTGTATTAATTACTAGGTTATATTAACTCCTAGATTATATTAATTACTAAATTATATTAATTACTAGATTATATTATCTTACTATATCGGATTATCTTACTATGTGGTGTTATCTTGCTAGGTTATGTTGTCTTACTATGATATATATATTATCTGACTGTGTATATTACCCTACTAGATTATTTATCCATGCCTGTGCTCTATCTGTAAGCTCCAGCACCCTTCCAAGAAGTGCTAATGATTGGAAATCATTAAAGACTTGGTTTTGAGTGATAACAAATTAATACAAAGAAAATATTTTGTTAGAATAATTTAATGGGTGTTGATATGTGCAGTAAGAAAGCTATTTGATATAGCTAAAGCCATACGAAAGTTGGGATAACAAGCACCCAAAGCACATGGTTCTGGAAGAGCAAAATGAAGAAGAACAAAGCCTCTCAGAAGGATGTCAAGGCATGGGAAAACTCTTGAGAATGCGCCAAAGTATCAAGTATTTTCACATGAGAAGACTTGAGAATGTCATCTCTGAAAATCGCACTGAAAGCCAAGGAAGAACTCTGATAATTTATTAAAAGAGTCTTCTAAGAAGATATGAGAAAGCTCTCTGAGAATTGTACTCAGAAACTACTCAGAAGGGTGCACAAGATTTTCCTCAGAAAGGTTTCCTCTCAGAAGGACATTCTCTCAGAAAGCCACCCTCACTCAGAAGATATGAGAACCTTCTGAAGAGAGCACTTCCAGAAGAATGGAGAAAGCTGCAATATCAGAACACTTTAAGAATAGGTTTCTGGAAACTAAGAAGTTCAAGTTTCTGATAAAGAAACTGTTCATAAACCGAGAAGATATCAAGACCAAGAAGACTTCTCGAAAGCATCCTCCAAGAAGCCAAGAAAGTCTTCTAAGAAGACTTGAAAGTTTCTGAGAAAGCCGAGCTCCAAAAAGCAGTCTCAGAAGACAAAATGGAAGCATCAGATTCTTATAAGAATCATTCAGAAAGCACTTAAGGAAATCAAGATCTACATTAAAGTACTTTCTGAGGCAGCATAAGAGACTTTCTGAGTAAGTATCAGAAGATACACCTTCCGGAGAAGGTTCAGAAAGCCAGCATCTGAGAAGCTCTCAGAAGCTGTGAGCTTATGAGAAAGCTGTCCAAGAAGTTCCTTCAAGAAGCTGAGAAAAATCTACATTTGAGGAGTCACCCTCTGGATCTAATCAAGGCATCTTGAATGAGAAGATATATCATCAAGGAAAGAAGGAATTCTTTCAGAAACTTCTCATTGGGATAGTCAAGACACATCAAGAAGATGTATCAGCCTTCTCATGAAGTGCTGACTTGGTTATGAGAAAGCAGTTTTCTCAGAAGGCTGAATAGAATTTGTGAGAAGCACAAATTCTCAGAAAGCAGTCCTCTCAGAAAGCTCTCAGAAGGCAGTACTCTCGGAAAGCTCTCAGAAGGTAGTCCTCTCAGAAGACTCTCAGAAGGTAGTCCTCTCAGAATGCTCTCAGAAGGTAGTCTCTCAGAAGGACACATCAGCAAGTCTCGGGAACTGTGCATAACGGCTATCTTTGGACAAAGGCTTTAAAAAGGCTCTCAACAAGGCACAAAGTGAGCTTGCACGTTGCTGCAATGCTGCCAAATTTCCTAGTGGTGTTAGAACATTAATTGAACTTTGTAACACATCACTAACAGCATCTAGGGTCACTCTAAGGAATCAAATCAAATCTTTTCTACTCATATTCCTTGAGAAACCCGAGATTCTGTAAAAGAGAAATTTTCTCTCAAAAGAAAATTTCTTGAAATCTTCTATTCTTATCCTTTCATTAGATAACATTCTTGCTGTTGCAAGCTTTGAATAGGAGTTGTTTAAGGATATCCTTTGTTCATTCAAAGTCCTTAAGCATTTGTTTGTGAGTGCTTTACGCACACACTTTTCAAACACAAATCTGTATTTATTTGTAAAAGTCTCACTCATGTGGAGTTGAGCAATTAGAGCCTGAAGAGGCTAGGAAAAGAATACTTGTAAAAGTCTCATGGTGAATGAGCAAGTAGCCTGAAGAGGCCAATCAAAGAATACTAGTCTTGCTCATGGTGTCGAGTTAAGCAAGAGAAGCCAGAAGTGGCTTAGTCAAAGAATACTAATCTCTTACTTATAAGAGTGGAGTAAAAAGTCCTTAGTTTTCATCTAAGGCAAGGTAAATCCTTTTCTAGTTTGAAAAGGTGGCTTAGCCTGAGAAGGCTTGAGGAAAGAATATCGAAGCTTAGCCTGGAAAGGCTTGAGGAAAGAATATTCACTGCAAAGCCTGAAGAGGCTAGAAGAAAGAATACTTGAGAGAGCCTGAGAAGGCTTGATAATATCTGTAACTTTGAAGAAAGTTAGTGGAACTCAAACAATTGTTTGAGAACTGGATGTAGGCATTATTGGCCGAACCAGTATAAAATTGTGTTCACTCTCTATACTTCTCTCTGAACTTTATTGCTAGTTTAATTTCTAGTTGCTTAATCTTTATCTTAATTCACACTCTATATAAAGTATAAGATGCATGATATTAACTAGCCTTTTCTATCAGAAAATTACATCAGAGAGAAAGACAATTTTTGAAGTGAAAATGTGCAAGAACATAATGAGTTCTTAGAGCAGATTTTCTATAAACTAGTCATTGTAATTCTTCATTTACGGATTCGTTAACCGTTGGATCGAGTTGAAAATTTATGAGAATGTTAAGGACACATAGTTCTAACATTTGAACGGTTGGATCTTTGATTCGATGACTGGGGCGATAGATATTAATAACGTAATGAACCAGTACAAATTATGCTCTCACGAGAAAGTAATATCAGAAACTTCGTATGAGGGTTCTGAGGCTCTATGACCATTTCTCTTTGAACAAGAATGTGTTTCTGAAGTTTATATTATATTATTATATGCGTAGATATTATCTTGAATAAGTTCCTAATTCTTCATATTAGATAACTTATCTAGAAAGTATCTCTATGCATGGTTTCTAGTTGCTACAACTATGTTAATATCTCATGTATATCTTGAATATATTATCACATTAATATAGTTATTATTATACTAACTCTCTTCCATTATAACTACAAGTATTTATACTTGACAGTTATAATCTACATGTTTCAGAAATCACCAAGAAGGTTGATCTTCTCAGAAAGCAAAGTTTCTGAGAAACTTTACTTTCTCAGAAGGACTCTCCGCTGCGACTCAGAAGGATACCCTTCTGAGAAGTGTTTTTGAAATAAAAATGTTTTAGAAGAGAAACTTGAAAGTCTAAGCACGATTCAACCCCCCTTCTCGTGCTAACACACACCTTCACTATCTAGGTATGTTATCTTCCTAATCATATTATTTGCCTAAGCATGTTATCTACTTATCATATTATTTAATTTACCTAAGCATGTAAACATAAATATAAACATGAACATAAACATAAATATAAACATATAAACATATAAACATAAACATATAAACATAAACATAAATATAAACATATACAAATGCTACTATGTGGCAGCCATGACACATCCACCCTAAAACCTCCACTCACCTGGAAAGTCCTGAGACTGGAAGGCACCGCTAGCTCCGGCTCCAGCTATCGGCACCGCGTTTGCACTTGGCGTGCAAAAGACCCATCAGGACCGCACAAAAGAAAAGAAAAACTTGAACTAGGCTGTGCACTGAACCTTCGCTAGCGAAAAATACCTTCTCGCTAGCGATGGCACTCCCGCCAGCGAGCCTTCATAGCTCGCTAGCGACCAGCACGCTGACAGGGGCAAAAACGTCTTTTCACTCACCGTCGAGAACTTACTCGGACCGAGATATCCCCAAGGTGTCAGACTCACACTCCACTAGAGTCCCTCTTAATATAAAGGACGCCCAAAGCACTGCTTTGATAAGGCGGGAGTATGAGGTGTGAGGGAAAAGCTATACTAGCTACTCATATATATAGGCGGATGGGGGAAGCTGAAATGCTGTTTTGAGCAATGTGGGACTTGACTGCTCGCTAGCCGCCAAAATCTGCTCTCTAGCGGGCACCTGCGGGCTAGCGACCATAATCTGCTCGCTAGCGCGCACCTGCTCGCTAGTCGCCACCTGTGGACAGCATCAGTGCTTTCTTCATTTTACACGTTTTAACATTATTTCTAACCCTTCTTAGACATACTTAGACCATATTAAAGCACTTTCTAAGGGGTACTATGATACGGGGTATCACATCTCAATCTTTGGGACATCGTTGAACACGGTGACAATGGCACACCTTTTGGACCCAAGAAATTGTGGAATGAAGAACAGAAGAATCAAGTTCAACAAAAGAACAAAGAAAAATACTTTCTCTTATGTGCTTTGCCTAAAGTTGAGTATGATAAAATTGTATCATGTGAAACGACTAAACAAATATGGGATTGTCTAGCAACTCTTCATGAAGGCACATATCAAGTTAGAGAGACTAAAGTCTCCATTCTTGTTCATAAATACGAGTCATATAAGATGCTTCAAGACGAAGACATAAATGGCATCGCCACAAGATTTCTGCACATTATAAATCAATTAAAGGTTCTTGGCAAAACATACACCAATGCAAACCATGGTTAGAAATATTTTAAGGAGTTTTACTACCAAATGGAGACCAAAGGTCATTGCAATCCAAGAAGCCAAGGACCTAACCAAGCTAGGCTTGGATGAATTGATTGGGTCTCTCAAGACTCATGAAATCGAGCTTGAAGCACAAGACGAAGCTACTACATCAAGATCCAAGCCACTGGTACTCAAGACTTCAACATCAAAGAAGACTAACAAGAGCAAAGCACTCAAGGTTGAAGAAAAGTCAAAATCCTATGAAGAAACTGAAGAAGATCTTGATGAAGAATTCATGATAATGCTTATCCGAAAAATGTCAATAGCTTGGAAGAACATATCTAAGAAAGACAGGGAATTATTGACAAAGAAGGGCAAGACCAAACCTGAAAACACTACATGTTTTGGGTGCGGTGAATAGGGCCATTTCAAGAGTGACTGCCACAAAATAAAGCAGTCAAAGAAAAGATTCTTCAAGAAGAAAAGGGTGCTCGCAGCCACATGGAGCGACTCAGATTCAGAAAAATCAGACTTACATGAGGAAATAGAGGAAAAGGCGAACCTCTGCTTCATGGCAGGAGTCTCCACAGATACAGATTGAGATTTAGAAAATGAAGAATCTGAGGTATGTACTGAAAACTCTGCACCCTCTTATATGAAGCGCTCTCAGAATTCTATGAAGAGCTTCTAGAGAACTCCAATTTTCTTATGACTCACTATCTTAACTCTAAAAAGTCTTTTAAAAAACTGAAGTTAGAGAGTGAGTCACTAAAGTCTGACAACGAGAAGATGAAGCTTGAAACCATTGCTTTGAAAAATGATCTTAACATCTTGAAAGAAAAGTATCAAGCTTCAAAAACTAAGGCTTCTAAAATTCATGAGAAAGATATCATCGAACTTCAGAAAACCAATGTGCTTCTCAAATCAGACCTTGACAAAGATGGTGAATGGCACCAAGATGCTTGACATCCTCTTGGGAGATTAAAAACCTTACAAGGATACAAGTGGTCTTGGTTACACTTCCATCATCTCGGAAGGAACTCTTGAGCCTCCTTCAAAGAAGCTTCACATGCATTGCATTGTCTGTTTTAAACATGGATACGACAAAGAGAAGTGTCCACAACTCAAGAAGGGAACCACTAACAAAGACAAAGGTGGCACATGGAAAAGGAAACCCAAGAGAACATGGAAACCTCATCAGCTGAAGCCAAGGGCTGGGAAGGCTAACAAGAAAGGACCCAAGAAGGTATGAGTACCAAAAAGAATTCTTTCTGTGATTGCAGGTACATCGTTGAGCTTAACACCACCACCTTTATAAGGAGTGGTAAATAATTAGTTGATGTTCTAGGAAAGCCATGCAATGGTCACATGTGTGCAAGGAGAAACTAGCCACATAAAGGCACTCATCAAATCATTATAAGCTCAAGAACCCAAAATTCGTCAAGCTAAAAGAAATGCCCACAAAATTTAATCAAAGCATTGGACTTCAAAAATGGCACATTCCGAGCTTTCCATGTGAAGAGAAGTTGTAGTTCACGATCTTAGCTTTCCAACAAGCCAAATATCACTCAATTCTGATGTCTACAACTCAAGATATGACGAAAACGTTGAGTAGTGCCATATGGACAAGTCAATTCCGCGAGAATATATCAAACGTCATATGTTATGTCAACCGGTGTGGTTAGGTCCTTACTTACCACCCAAACATAAAGATGTTCATGAAATTCTTCTTAAAGTATCCAAGGCAAAAAGAAGCATCATCTTAAAGGGAGATGACAAGAAAAGACAAGTTGATTTTGAAGACAACCATATCAAGAGTCAATCTCTCTATACACAATCTCTACCCCAAACATCTCTTCCTAAGCCTTCCTCATCTCATAATTTTCGTGCATAACCTCCCCTATACCATAACACATGACCAAGCTCTCACATCTCATCTCCTAACCCTCTCAAACCTCTCGGCACATCACCTATTGGTGCGAAACAACCCGGAGTGTCGTTACTTCTCCAAGTTCCGATCAATTTAGTAAATAATTTGTTCAACGGGAAAACAAAGGTTTGATTTAGCTTACACACGAGATAGCGGTAAACTAACCCAAAGTCGTCTCTTGAGGAAACTACTAGTAATTCTTGTTAATTTTGAAGGGGATTTTTGTGTAAGCATACAAATTAAAGGTGCTGGAAATTTCAATTACAAAGGTGTTCTAGTGTTTATAAAGAAGACTTGCATGAATTCATCCATCATTGACTCATAAAAACCATGAAACATGCATGAAACAAGAGTATTTAGTTCATTTTTATCATTATGCTCTTGATTAAAGGTGATCATACAAACATATTATTCACTTTTAACCACTGAACTAACCATTTTACACATTAAACCATGTATAATCTGATCTTATTAGTGAATTCAACTTAATCTTTACCAAGAATTAATCTCATACAAATGAGTTGTTTAGTCAAGTTGTTAATTCATAAACCAATTCATTAACTCCTCAATTAAACAAATCAAAACATGCACAAATCAATAAACCTTGAATCATACACATTCTGATCATCCACCATATATCAGAAAATCATCCTCAACATAAATGGATTAAAACCAAAGTACAAGAACTCAAGTTCATACATGAAGAACACATGAATTTTATTTATCTCAAGATTCCATCATGCAAGAATTCAATTACAAACACCAGAACTGAAAAGTTTACTCTTCCATAACTTAAATTACAACAACAATACCAGAAGAATTCGTGCAAGAAAGATCAGAATGGAGGTTGAGTGTGGAAGAAGGTTGGAAGTGTTCTTGGAATTCTAGAGAGAGGTGAGAGCTTCTCTCACTACACTATTGATATCAGAATGATTGGGGAGGCTAGAATGATTGCAGACAAGCTCCTGGAGCTCCCTTGTATCAAGGGATCACGGGTTGGAAGGATCAGAAGAGCCAAACTTTAAAATGACAGCTCCACTAATTGCTGCTGTTTTCTGCGATACTGGTCGCTAGCGGCTAGATACCCTCGCTAGCGACCACACACGCGCTAGCGCGTTAAAGGCAGGCGCTAGCGAGATCTTAATGGGCTTAAGGGAGATTAGGCCGAGAAGTGACGCGGGTTGGGCCTTTGATCCTTGTCGGCCGCTAGCGGCTTGAAGTTGGGCGCTAGCGGGTAACATTTGGGCGCTAGCGGCCAGTGCGTTCCTGGACAGAATTTTTCCTAAGTGTTCTTTGCTTCCATGCTTATTCTTCTACCAAATTGGTCCCTGAAATAAAAAACACAACAACTTTTATTTAATATTTTACAAAACCAAAATTAACACTTATTTCAAGCATTATATACAATTTATTTACAATGTGTTCAAAGTGGAAATATGATTAAAACTATCTAATGCATGGATATTGAAGCAAGAACATGAACAAATATATTAAGTATAGAGGTAAAAAGTGTACAGAATTTAACACTTATCACCTATACACATAATCTTCACCTTAACCTTAACCTTTTTCATTCTCCTAATAATCACTACAAAAAAATGCATTTATAAAGGCAGTTAAATTATGTCGGTTATAGAAAACTGCCATAATTTATGTATATTACGGCAGTTTTGTCAACCGCCTTAATATTAATTTATTTAATGACGGTTCTTGTTAATTAAGGCAGTTTATAATCACCGTTATTTATAACTAGCGTCTTGTCGGGCACTTTGCTTTCTTAGAAGATCAACCTTCTGAGTAAGTAAGAGTTAAGTATGTAAACTTTTGAAGAGGTTCCTTACTTTCTCTAAGTTTGTTATGGACTTTATAAAAGAAGGTTGATTTAGTTAAGTGTTTCCTTTTGCTTAAATCGTGATAAATTAGAGTGTTAAGGGAGAAGGAAAATCACACACAAGAATTTTATATTGGTTCAATTATAACACAACCTACTTCAGTCCTCAACCTTCAGTTGAGAGTTCTTATAGATATTCTTCTTAATATGCCTTCTCAGGCAGCCACTACCTTTAATACAGTAAAGGATTTTTTCACCACTTCACACTTGAGGTGGATTTTCTTGCCTCGAACACTTGAGGACTTTACTTGCCTCTAACACTTGAGGACTTTTCGTGCCTTTAAACAAAGGACTTTTCTTGCCTCACAATCTGAGGACTTCAGGTGCCTTCAAACACGAAGGACTTTGCGTTTTTACAAAGAGAGTTTTCTTTTCGAAAATCACTATCAAGATTCCAGATGCCACTAGGAAACACACTTAATAGACTTCTAGATTTAACTTACACGAATTCAAGAATAAAACAGTAAAGAGCAAGAAGATTTTTAAACTCAAAGTACAACTCAGTTAAGAGATGTCCTTCTGAGAGAATTCAAAGTTTTCACAAATGGATTTTGATTTTGACAGAGTTTCAGCATTTTGATTCAATGTGATTCTCGCTCCTGAACTTCATGCATTGTTCTTGTATTTATAGAGCAAAATCCCGTGAAATTTGAAAGTTTTTGTTGCTGGTGTGGCTTTGCGTAGACTCAGTACTTCTCAGAACGGCTTCCTGCTCATGTCAGCGTGATTTAAGAAACTTTTCATAATTGCACAGTGCACCGTTTCCAAAGTCTTTTGTAGAGCGTTCTGAGCTTGTTGAGCTTGATCCATTTGATCTGGATGATGAGACTTGGTCACTTCCAGAAGGTGTCTTTCTGAGAGACGTACGACCTTCTGAGTGATGAGTCCTTCTAAGTGAACATCCTTCTGAGAGAAGGTCCTTCTAAGAGACAAAATGCTGTAACCTTCTGAGAGGCTTGTGAGTTAATTTTGTTCTTCTTCTCATAGGAGAATTTTTCGCCTAGTGCTTATGAGACACTCTTTTTTTATGTCTTAAAAAAACTTTATATATTTCTTGTATTCCAAGGTTACTTGATGGGACTTTTAGTCTCATATGTATGGATGCCAATTCTCATGTGAACCTTTCTGAGTACACTTAGCACACAAATTAACTTTTTTCAATCAAAATTTTTCTTTCAACTTAAGAAAGTTATCATTAAAACGTTTAGTTGCATAAGAGTAATTTTGAAATTTTTAATTACTCTTAGAAGGGTTCTGGAACTTACAGTTTTCAATTGCTGTTTATCTCAGATTGTATTTAACTCAGATTTTTCAATGTAGATTTCTTAGATGGAGAAGTTTATGCATAAGGGAACTAAGATTATAATGTAAGCTCCAGAACCCTTCTAAGAGAATATGATAATTCTCTAAGAGATATAAAGGTTTTAATGATAACAAAGTAAGTCATAAGTATAAAAATTTTACTTAAAGATCTACTAATATGTGTGCTCAAGTGTCTTAGAAAGCTTAAAATTTCGCAATTCCATGAGCAAGATCAAGACAAACAACGAGTAACCTTAAAGATTAAATGGTGAAATCAAAGCATTATAGACATCAGAAAGGGTTTCTAAAAATTGCAGAAGGTGAAAGTATGGTTCTGAGGAAAGAACACTGTCGCCTCAGAAAGGTCTCAGAAGACCTTGCGACTGATGGTTCTCAGAAGGGTCTTCCCTCAAAAGGTTAGCCTCAGAAGTCCGTACATCACTCAGAAAGTAGGACTCAGAAGCAACCAAGTGTCAAGTCTCAATGGATTCGCATTTATCCTCAGAAAGCTCACTACAACAAGCCAAGGGAGTGGGAACACGCGCATTGTGCAGTCCTAAAAAGTTCCTTAATTCACGCTGACTGTAGCAGAGAGCCGTTCTGAGAAGGACACAGCCACATCAGCAAAGTGAAAGATCTGTTTTCGCGGCTCTTTAACGCCTATATATATGAGTTCAATTGCAGAGTATTACGACGAAATTCTTGTGCTCAAAACTCTTAATTAACTGTGCAAAAACTCTGCTGAATTGAAATCATTTGCGAAAACAAAGAACTTTCTCAGAAAGACAACTTAGCTTAAGTTGTTCTTCAAACTTTGCGAAAAATCTTCTAGCTTTGTATTGGTGTAAATTCTTACGTTTGTAAGTTAAATCTAGAAGTCGACTAAGAGAAATTTAAGTCTGTATCCTAATCTTAGTAGTTGTTTTCGAAATCAAACTTCATTCGAAAAACTCTAAGTCCTTCGCTTTTTAAAGGCAATTTAAGTCCTTAATTGTTTTAAGGCAGTTTAAAGTCCTTAATTGTTTAAGGCAAGTTAAGTCCTCGTGTTGAGGCAAGTAAAAGTCCTTATTTGTTTAAGGTAAGGAAGTCCTCGAGTAGAGGCAAGGAAAATCCACTTCGGGTTGTGAAGTGGTGGAAGTCCTTTAAGTGTTAAAGGCAATGTTGTCTCGGAAGGCACATTAAGAAGAATATCCAAAGGAACTCTCAACTGAAGGTTGAGGACTGGAGTAGGTTATTTAGAACCGAACCAGTATAAAATTCTCCTGTGTTAAGCTTTTCTCCCTTTAACTCTTATTTACATTTATCGTTGAGAAAACTTCAAACACAATCTTAACTTTAACTCAATTGTCAAAATTGTTTAAGTTAAATCAGAAAGCGTTTAAGAAACATCAAACTCAAATCTTTCTCTTAAACTTCTCAGAAAGAATCTTTCTCAGAAAGTCAAAGTTCTCAGAACCTCAATTTTCTCAGAATGCTCATTCCGCTGCAAAATCTCAAAATCACTTTCTGAACAAAACAGCTTTATAAGAAAACGTTTTAAGAAGTAATTTTTAAAACCAGCACAATTCAACCCCCCTTCTCGTGCACAAATATACCTTCAATTGGCATCAGAGCTCTGTCCTTAAGGGGTTGAGCACTCAACAGTGTCAGGGCAAAAGATCCTAGAAGGTTTAATGGACTCACCAACTGCGTTGGTCTCAGATGGAGCCTCCATCAATAGACTACCCATGTTCCTTGGGGATAGCTTTGACTATTGGCGAGATAGGATGACCTTGTTCATCAAGCATACAAGCCTGGATCTATGGGATAGAATTGAGAACGGTGATTATCAGCCAACACAATCAATAACAGAGCAAGTTTTTGTTGCGGCTGATGCAGAGGAAGGAGCAGCACCCCCAGCGCCACGAACCTACACAAGAAGGGTGCCTAAAGCTGAATGGACAACCGATATGAAGGAAAAGATTAAGCTAAACTTAAAGCTAAGTACATTCTCTTGTGCGCATTACCCAAGGTGGAATACGACAAGATAGTGTCGTGTGATACAACACAAGAAATATGGGAAAGGCTTCACATGCTACATGAAGGAAATGATGAAGTCAAGGAGAACAAAATCTCCATGCTCGTGCATAAATACGAATCCTTCAGCATGCAACCAGATGAGACAATTGACAGTATGTCAATACGTTTCCTTCACATCATCAACCAGCTAAAAGTCTTGGGAAAGACTTACTCTAATGTTGAGATGGTAAGGAAAATTCTCAGAAGTCTTTTATCAAGATAGCGCCCAAAGGTCACTACAATTCAAGAAGCAAAGGACCTGAACCAACTTGGTTTGGATGTACTATTCGGCTCTCTCAGAACACATGAGATTGAGCTAGAAGGATTGCTTGGAGGACCATCTTCTTCATCTAAGCCTCAGAAGGGTCTGGCTCTCAAGAGCCATGTAAGAAGACCTTCCAAGGCGCTCAAAGCTGAAGAAGTCTCTGAGTCAAAAGACGAACCAGACTCAAAAACAGAAGATAATGATATATCCCTTCTAGTCAGAAAGATGAAGAAGGCCTGGAAAAGCAGACCTAAGAAGGGAAAGGAGATCACACCAAGGAAGTGCAAGCTTAAACCTTCTGAAGCCACCTGCTATGGCTGTGGAGAAAAAGGGCACTTCAGACCAGAATGCCCTCAAAACAAAGGAAAGAAGAAATTCATTCCAAAGAAGAAGAAGACAATGACTGCTACTTGGAGTGATTCAGAAGGAGAAGGTTCTGAGCACGCAAGCGATGAGGAAGCAAATGTATGCTTCATGGCCGATGCTGACTACATTCTGGAAACGAAATCTGAGTCAGAAGAGGTACCAAACTCTCCTCCTCTCTCATACTCATACGATGAGCTTTCAGAACTCTATTATGATCTTCTGAAAGACTCAAATGAGTTAGCTAACAATTTCAGCACTCTTAAAAGATCTTTTAAATTAATTGAGGCTGAAAATGAAAAACTAACTCAGGAAGTGAAAAGCCTGAAACTGGAAAGAGATGATTTTAAAGAAAGATATCTTGAAGGGAATAATCTCTATCATGCTTTGGAAACTATGTCTTCTGTAACTGTCGAAAAGGTTGAACTAGCCTTGATAGAGCTACAAAAGACTAATGAGCTTCTCACTTCTGATTTAGTTAAGATGGTCAATGGTGGTAAAATGATGACCCTTTTACTTGGAGGTCAAAGACCCTACAAAGATAAAAGTGGACTAGGATATGAGGAAGTCTTCGAACCCCATGAGCTTGATCCATCTCTAATTAAATCACATCGCATGTGTATCACATGTTTCAAAGAGGGACATGGATCTAAGACCTGCCCAATGCTTAGTAAAGGAAAAACTTCTCTGCCTAAAAAGGCTAAGAAAGTCAAAAAATCTCAGAAGGCTAAGCCTTCTCAGAAGACTAACTCTTCTCAGAAGAGTAAGCCTTCTCAGAAAGCTAAAGCTTCTGATAAGGGCAAAGAGAAAGTTTCTGAGTCTCAAAACCAAAACCCATTCAAGAAAAACAGACGAAAGGTCAACAAAGCTAACAAGCAAGGACCCAATAAGACATGGGTACCTAAATCTATTAAATTTGTGTCTGTAGGTGCATCAACAAGCACTGCTCCACCACCAAGATGAGCAGTGGTATCTGGACAGTGGCTGCTCAAGGCACATGACCGGGAGCAAGCATTGGTTCAAGAACCTCAGACGCAAGAAAGGTGGAACCGTGCGCTTTGGTGATGGAGCCAAAGGAAAAGTCACTGCGATAGGAGATGTTGGTAAGGACAATTCTCACCAAATCTCTGATGTACGCTTAGTTGATGGTCTAACTCACAACCTATTAAGTATTAGTCAATTTTGTGACAAAGGCTTAAAGGTTGAGTTTTATGCCAAATACTGCCATGTGATTAATCTCACTGACGGCAAGATCGTTCTGGAAGGGAAACGAGTTGGTAACATCTACCTTATCCATCTAGATGATTTAAAGGATCAAATTGTGAAGTGTCTTGTCTCTGTCCAAGAAGACAAGTGGCTTTGGCATAAGAAACTTTGTCATGCTCATATGAAGCTTCTTTCTGAACTATCTCAGAACGGACTTGTAAAGGGCCTTCCCAATATCAACTATCAGAAGGATGCAACTTGCGACTTCTGTGAGAAGGGAAAACAGAACAAAGCTTCTTTTCCAAGCAAAAGTGGGGTCTCTACAAAGAAACCACTTGAATTACTTCACATGGATCTTTTTGGACCAACTAGAACAACTTCTCTTTCTGGAAAACGCTATGGTCTTGTCATAGTGGATGATTATTCCAGATTTACATGGGTATTCTTTCTGGCTTGTAAGGAAGAAACTTTTGAAAAATTCAAGGCTTTTATAAAAAGAGTTTCCATTGAAAAAGACTCTCACATTCACACCATACGATCTGATCATGGAGGTGAATTTGAGAATCACGCTTTTGAAAAGTTTTGCGAAAACTTGGGCATTGCTCATGAATTCTCATCTCCCAGAACTCCTCAACAAAATGGAGTGGCTGAGAGGAAGAATCGAAGCCTTCAAGAGATAGATGGCTAGAACAATGCTCTTAGAAAGTGGACTTTCCAAAGGTTTCTGGGCTGAGGCTGTGAATACCTCATGCTACATTCAGAATTGCATCTTTCTGAGACCAATTCTGAAGAAGACTCCTTACGAGCTCTGGAAGAAAAAAATACCCAACATCTCATATTTTCATGTATTTGGTTCTTCTTGTTTTATTCTCAACACAAGGGACAAACTCTCTAAGTTTGACCAAAAATCCGATGATGGAACGTTCCTAGGATACTCCTCTGTCTCTAAAGCATATAGAGTATACAACAAGAGGAGCAAATGTGTTGAAGAGACAATCCATATTAAGTTCAAAGAACTTAGTAAGGATTTATCCCAGAAAGGTGTTAACTTAGAAGAAGAGTTTGAGAAACTTAACATCTCTTCTAAGAAAACCAAAAGAAAAATTCTTATAGATGATGAAAGTGATTTTCACCCAATGGAAAACTCATCTCCATCTATAGAAAAATCCAAAAACATCATTGAAGCTCCAGAACCTGATGAGTCTACCTCTCCGATTCAAATGGAATCTAGACTCTAAGAAAGACAAGCTTCCGATGACTCAGAAAGAGAACCTTCTGAGCCATTTTCTCAGAACCCTATCCCTAAGGGACAAAAAGGTTCAAGAGACTTGAAACACGTCTCTCAGAATGAAGTCCTTAGGAATCCTGATCAAGGTGTAAGAACCAGAAGGAACTACACAAATCTTGCCATGGTTTCTGAACTTGAACCAGAATCCATAGAGGAGGCGTTGGATGATCCTAGCTGGGTAAATGCCATGAAGGAAGAACTAGACCAATTCGAGAGAAATCAAGTTTGGAAACTTACTCAGAAGCCCAAAGGCAAAAGTGTCATTGGAAATAAATGGGTGTTCCGTAACAAACTTGATGAAAATGGTCAAGTTGTGAGAAATAAAGACAGATTGGTTGCTCAAGGGTACAACCAACAAGAATGAATTGATTATGATGAAACTTTTGCTCTAGTTGCTAGACTGGAAGCCATCAGGATGTTGCTAGCTTTTGCTGCACATAAAGGTTTCAGACTTTATCAAATTGATGTAAAATCCGCCTTCTTAAATGGGTACTTTTCTGAGGAAGTTTACGTAAAACAACCTCCTGGTTTTGTGAATGATGCATTCCCAGAACACGTGTTTAAGCTTACCAAGGCTCTTTATGGTCTAAAACAAGCTCCCAGAGCTTGGTATGATAGATTGAGCTCGTTCTTGCTTAAAAACGGGTTCTCTAGAGGGAAAGTTGACACCACTCTGTCCACTCTCTCAGAAGACTCTGGCTTCTTGATTGTTCAAATCTATGTCGATGACATTATTTTTGGTGCAACCAACGAACGCCTATGCAAAGAGTTCTCCAAGCTTATGCAAGGAGAATTTGAGATGAGCATGATGAGAGAGTTTAAATTCTTCCTAGGATTGCAAATCAAGCAAGAGTCAGAAGGGACTTTTATACATTAAGAGAAGTAACCAAAGAGCTTCTAAGGAAGTTTCTGATGGATAAAGCCAAGCCTATGAGCACTCCCATGCATCCTTCTCAAGTAATTGACTTGGATGAAGATGGTGAGAAAGTCTCAGAAAGCAACTATCGTGGAATGATTGGCTCTCTTCTCTATCTCACTGCCTCAGAACCTGATATCCAACTAAGTGTTGGTATCTGCGCTAGATTTCAATCCAAACCTAAGCAATCACATTTAACTGCTGTTAAAAGAATTCTACGTTATCTAATCGGAACTACTAATCTTGGTCTTTGGTACCAGAAAGGTTGCTCTTCTGATGTTGTAGGATATTGTGACGCTGATTACGGTGGAGACAGAATCGATCGAAAAAGCACAAGTGGATGCTGCTGTTTCTTCAGAAAATGCCTCATTACTTGGTCATGCAAAAAGCATAATACAATTGCACTATCAACTTCAGAAGCTTAGTATGTGTCTGCAGCAAATTGCTGCACTCAGATGCTATGGATCAGGAATCAATTGCGTGATTATCAGGTAAGGTATGAGAAAATTCCTATTTACTGTGATAATACTAGCGCAATTTACTTAGCCAAGAATCCTATTCAACATTCACGATCTAAGCACATTGATATTAAACATCATTTTATTCGGGATCATGTGCAAAAGGGTGATATTGAAATCAAATTTGTGAAAACTGAGGATCAAATCTCAGATATATTCACAAAACCCTTACCCGAGGATCGTTTTAATATCCTGAAAGGGCTTCTGAACCTAAGACGTTTCTAAGTTACTTTAAAAATTATTTTCTTAGAAACTCCCCTTAGTCCTAGGTCTAGAATTTGAGACACCAAAATTAGAACTAAGCTTCTGAGCAAACTTAAGTGAAAAAATCTTTCTGAGAAAATTTACTCTCAGAAGACCTTTCTCTCAGAAAGGAAGCCTTCTGAAAATTTTTCTCAGAAGGTGCATTTCTCAAAAGGATCACTTCTCTCAGAAGGATGTCTCCCGAGAATTAGTTACCAACAGTAACTTTTGGCTAAGTGTTAGAAACGGCTAGTTTCTAGCCAGTTCTATAAATACGCAAAGCCTGCTCCATTTAAGCACTTTGCTTTCCAAACCCTACCAAAATGCTGTCCTTTTCTCTCCTCGATTCTCTATCTTCTCGCTTTCTTCCTTCTCTTTATCATCTCTGTTCTCATCTCTCCTCTACTCTCTCTCACCCCTTTCTCAAAACTTAATATTTCCTTTTTCTCAAAAATGGCCACCACTGGAGAAATCAAAGGAATGCTGAGGAACAAACTGGAGGAAGTTACTGAAGATATCCTATATGAGGATGAAGAGATGCAATCTCTCTTTAAGAAAACCTGCCTTCCTCGCAACCTAGCCATGGGCAGGGTTTTTCCCTTGAACGTCTACAACCAGGTGGACGAGCTTCAACTAACTTTTCTTAGCCAACCTGGGTGGCCTGCGATGATGTGCTCAGAAGATTTGTGCTACCCAAATTTGGTCAGAGCTTTCTATTCTCATATAGAAAGATCTACCAATAAAGGAGTAAAAAGTTTGGTAGCTGAACACAAAATTCGCTTATCTTTTGCTGACATCAACCAGGTCTTCATGACCTTGAATGGTGGAGCTGTCATAGCTGATGACCCTGATTGGGTCAAGGAAGTTAGCGATTCTGAGGAAGAAGTGGTGACTCTACTCACTGGAAGCTGTGATCTACCCCTAAAAGCGGTAAAGGTACCTCATCTCACTCAAGAAGCACGAATTGTCTTCTCAATAGTGCAACACACACTTCTCCCACGACTTGGTGATATGGGTAATGTCACCACGATGGATGCGTGCCTGCTGTATCATCTTCTGAAGAAGGATAAGGTGGACTTTGGAAGGATGATGATCAACTATATGATGCATCAAGCCCATCCAAAGAGGGCACTTACAAGTCTATCCTACGGTAGCCTTCTCACCAAGATCTTCAACCATCTCTCCTTCCCTCTTGAAGACTACGCATACATCTTCAACTACGACAAGTTCACAATGGTCACCTTCAACAATATCAAGAAAAAGAAGGTACCAGAACCAAGGGAACCTAAGAAGAAGGAGGAAGCCAAGGCTTCTAACGCTGTTGTCAGCTCTAAACGGCCTTCCAAGGCTGATAAAGGAAAGGGCAAGGAAGTTGCCCCTTCTGAAGGGAAAGAGAAAAATAAGGTAATCCATCCCTCTCATACAAGGATCACCAGAAGCATGGCTTCTGAGGAGCCTCATAAGGAGTCTGAGGTGGCTGCAGATTCTGAGGAGACCACATCTGATCAGCCCTTCGTTCGAAAGAGGAAAGCCTCCCCTACCTTCAGAGTTCCAAACGTCCCAATTGAAAGCAAGAGGAAGCGCGGTCGTTTGGTAAAAGCTTACTCTAAAACTCCACCTTCTTTTCTTAAATCTTCTTCTTCATCAATCTCTCTTCAAAAACCTTTTTCTGGTTTTATACCCACTAATTTTAAAACTAAACTCCTTCATTCCTTGAATTATCAGGAAAAACACACAAAGGAGTGGGTCTTAAAATCGCCTAGAAACAGAGCTCACCTAAGGAGACGGGAAAAGAACTTGTGCCAGCAGCATCTGAATTTACTACTACTGCTGCCGCTGCTGCTGAAGAAGAGAAGGAAGCTTCTCATCACTCCTCCCCCTCTGGAAATGTTTCTCCTCTCCGAGAAGACATTCAGGGGCGTGAAGGAAACACTGTTGACTCCTCTTCTGAGGAAGATGCATCAAGATTCCGGGTGGAACACCGCACCCCAGATGCTGGGAGCTCAAAGAAAGGGCCCCAAAAGAAGCTATCTGAAGCTTCTATGGCGGATCTTTCTGAAGGCTGCTGGTGTGGATGCTGAGTCTTTGGCTCAGAAGATGTTGGATGTCCAGAAGGTAATTGATCAACCTTCTGCGACCCAAGAAGCTGACGCTGCAAATCCACCACCTTCACCACCCAAGTCTCAACAGGAGGTTGAGAAAACTTGTGAAGAACAACAATAACAACTACAAACTCCACCCTCTTCATCTCAGAAGGAACCAACTTCTGTTGTTGGCCACGTCTCTTCTGAGACCCCTAAAGAACATGAGGAAGCTCATGTCTCTACCCATGTTGAAGTGCTAATAACTACCAGCACTGGGCTTAGCTCAGAGGTAGCTACTGACGCTACTCATGTCTCAGAGACGTTTGCTACCACAAGTTCCTTAGGAAGGACTCAGTCTGAGAAAGCCTCTCAGAAGGAACACCTGGGTCATCACTTTGATGTGACTGAAATTGCTCCTCCCCTCTATGATCAACCTGGTCCAACATTCTCTCTAACAGACTCTATGATCGGCTCTTTCTTTCAGCTGGGAAGGATGGTAATGACTCTACCATCTGTGCATTTTCGACCTTATCTGGGTTAGTCTGAGAAGACAAGGGTGATTGCAGAAATTCATCAAGAAATCTCCACCTTTAATCTCTACATTCCAGAAGATGCTCAGACCAGGAACAATGGTTCAACCATCAGTTGCACAAGCCTCCAACTTGGAGTTGGTTCTAGCTTCTGAGGATACTCAGATGCAGCCTTCAACTGAAGTCGCTGCTAACGAAGACGAAGATGTGGGAGAAGATGATCCTGTTCCTGCATATCAAAAGAGGGATATCATCGATGCTGTACTTGAGGTTGAAGTCTCTCGTCCTCCTCCGACTCAACCCTCCACTTCGCAACAGTCTTCTACCTCTTCATATGAGATACCTCCAGAATGCCCTCCAAATGCGGGTCAAGCTGAGATTCAGATGGAAATGTGTAGGCTTCTTCGCTACATAGCTAGGAAGCAATAGTTCTAAGTATGTGATGACGTTTATATTAGCCACCCTTTTTGATGTAACCAAGGGGGAGTAGAACAACGATAATATTTTTACTTTGGCTATGTAAACATTAGGCCTAGAACTTAGGGGGAGTAACAAAGTTAGGGGGAGCCAAAATTTTTGTAAACATCATCTGAAATTAATGAAATATCATTCTCGTTTTTGGCATCTCATGTTTTATTAGCTTGGTATTTCTACAATTCATATTATATTCATCAAGAAATACATGCTATATACTTAATAATCTAATCAGTGTTCATACATTGCATATCATAAACTGTGGATTATCAAAGCCTTCTAAGAAAGATAACAATGCCTTCTCTCAGAAAGCAATATTGATTTCTAAGAAAGCAGAAGTGCATTCTGAATAAGTAACGAACTTACTCAGAAACACTTAAAGAACTTAAGAAATTTTTATCTTAAGACTTAAGTTGTTATCATCAAAAAGGGGGAGATTGTAAGCTCCAGAACCCTTCTGAGAGAATATGATAATTCTCTAAGAGATATAAAGGTTTTAATGATAACAAAGTAAGCCATAAGTATAAAAATTTTACTTAAAGATCTACTAATATGTGTGCTCAAGTGTCTCAGAAAGCTCAAAATTTCGCAATTCCATGAGCAAGATCAAGACAAACAACGAGTAACCTTAAAGATTAAATGATGAAATCAAAGCATTAAAGACATCAGAAAGGGTGTCTAAATATTGCAGAAGGTGAAAGTATGGTTCTGAGGAAAGAACACTGTCGCCTCAGAAAGGTCTCAGAAGACCTTGCGACTGATGGTTCTCAGAAGGGTCTTCCCTCAGAAGGTTAGCCTCAGAAGTCCGTACATCACTCAGAAAGTAGGACTCAGAAGCAACCAAGCGTCAAGTCTCAATGGATTCGCATTTATCCTCAGAAAGCTCACTACGACAAGCCAAGGGAGTGGGAACACGCGCACTGTGCAGTCCTGAAAAAGTTCCTTAATTCACGCTGACTGTAGCAGAGAGCCATTCTGAGAAGGACACAACCGCATCAGCAAAGTGAAAGCTCTGTTTTTGCGGCTCTTTAACGCCTATATATATGAGTTCAATTGCAGAGTATTACGACGAAGTTCTTGCGCTCAAAACTCTTAATTAACTGTGCAAAAACTCTGCTGAATTGAATCATTTGCGAAAACAAAGAACTTTCTCAGAAAGACAACTTAGCTTAAGTTGTTCTTCAAACTTTGCGAAAAATCTTCTAGCTTTGTATTGGTGTAAATTCTTACGTTTGTAAGTTAAATCTTGAAGTCTACTAAGAGAAATTTAAGTCTGTATCCTAATCTTAGTAGTTGTTTTCGAAATCAAACTTCATTCGAAAAACTCTAAGTCCTTCGCTGTTTGAAGGCAGTTTAATTCCTTAATTGTTTTGAGGCAGTTTAAAGTCCTTATTTGTTTAAGGCGAGGAAGTCCTCGAGTAGAGGCAAGGAAAATCCACTTTGGGTTGTGAAGTGGTGGAAGTCCTTTAAGTGTTAAAGGCAGTGTTGTCTGGGAAGGCACATTAAGAAGAATATCCAAAGGAACTCTCAACTGAAGGTTGAGGACTGGTGTAGGTTATTTAGAACCGAACCAGTATAAAATTCTCCTGTGTTAACCTTTTCTCCCTTAAACTCTTATTTACATTTATCGTTGAGAAAACTTCAAACACAATCTTAACTTTAACTCAATTGTCAAAATTGTTTAAGTTAAATCAGAAAGCGTTTAAGAAACATCAAACTCAAATCTTTCTCTTAAACTTCTCAGAACCTCAACTTTCTCAGAAAGCTCATTCCACTGCAAAATCTCAAAATCACTTTCTGAACAAAACAACTTTCTAAGAAAATGTTTTAAGAAGTAATTTTTAAAACCAGCACCATTCAACCTCCTTTCTCGTGCACAAATATACCTTCACATAACTCCCATGCCAATGACTCTAGCCACTAGAACTACTAGACTTGGTGGTTTTGAGGTTCCTTTGTCAAAAGGAAGTGCTCTGTAGTTTGATGCAAATGCAAGTGCTCTGAGTGTTGGTTTTCTTCATCTTGTACCCCCTTTGAAGGTGTTCCCATTGTTAGCATACCCAAAAACGTAAGTGGTGATTGTTTCGCTGGTTTCGCTTTCATTGATAGTTTTTGTTAATTTCAATTGCTAGAGATGGTTGTAGTTTATAGTTAAAGAAGCAAACCTCAGTCATTAAACCTTTATAAATAACGTGTATTTGTGATCATTCATGAAAGATCCGACAATCAAGCTTTGATTCTCTTGCTTATAATAAACTACTCTTTTCACTCAATATGCTTAATTTATATTATTGATTATGGTTTGCTTGCTCATTTAGCATGTTATATGTTTTTTTGTTACATTTTGTTAAATCTTTATGGCATGGATTATATTTGATCTGATCTTGTGGGACAAGGCTTGGTTGCTACAGAAGTATTCTACTTTTTAACAAATACTAAACTGTGTTTGTACAGATATGAGCCCAATATAATTGATCTTGGTGATCCTAGTAAGTTGAAGTAAGTATATTATTGTTGTTTCTTGCTTAATTTGGGATACGTAATTTCTTATGCTTCTTCCACAATTAACACAAGATTTACATTCGATATAGATATTGGTTCACTATTTTGTCAAACAACTTCCCAGATCTTGTGGACAAAGTAACTGTCTTGTGTTGACGTTCGTTTCTAATGCAGTATATGATTGTAAGGTTCTAAATTAAAATATGATATAGGTTGTAGCAAGTGAAGGGAGAACATATGATGCCAAAAGAAGGGGTGATGCTTTTGCTCGTGCATTTTCTACACTTGACAATGTAATATTGACATAAGATTCCTAATTTTATTTTATACAATGAATGATGATAGTTTAGCTTGGAATGGATGATATTAGCATGGTTTGAGGACTAATATTTATTTCATTTTTAGCTTTTAAAGTGAACCATAGAAATTTCATGTCATCCCCACTTATCTATTTCATTTTATTTCCCTTTTTTCCTCCTTTAGTTTATGAAATCTATGGATATAAAAATATATGTTAAGTCGTTTCTCACTTGTAAGGGTATATGTGAAGTTTGGAATTGAGTTGCCTACATCATTAAATTCAACGGTAGAAAGCTAGATGATGGGTCTTGTATGTGTCAGCCGTGTGTAATACATATACTTCTTTATCATTTAAGAATGTTTTATTCATACATCAGCTTGGGAGAGGATGTGGTTTATTTACTCATGTCCAATGTATGGTTACAAGTAGCTATGATCATTGTTGTATGCTTAAATGGAGTTCAATTTGCAAATTAACCCGCATGTCATCATTCTCTTCATATCCCTTTCTGAAAATTGATCAACATGATCTCTAGCAGTTATACTAAATCACAACATTTCCTTTTCTTTTCTTTTTCTTCATCTTTTTTGTATTTATTTAGGGTGTTTTGGTTGGGTGGGATGGTAGGTATTTGCATTTGTGCTGTTCATTTGTATTTTCGTTTGCATTTGCTATTGAAATTTGAAAGAGCAAACAATATAACAGATTGGTTAAGAATTCAAATGTATTGTAGAATATAGATACATAATTGAATTCAAGCTCAACTTTAGTTTATAAGAGCTATGGTGTATTGCATTGCTTAGTAAATCATAGTTTTTTAGTTTTCAAGAGAAATTGTTGGATTTTAGAATGACTATTATATATATGTTCAATTTGGGCTATATATCGAATTAAAGAGAATGAAGTTTCTAGTAATGAAAAAATAATGCAGTGCACCACACAAGTTCTTTGTAGTTTACTGAAGTACCAACAGTAAGCTCTAGAACCCCTTCTAAGAGAATTTAAGTTAAAAATTTCTCTTATGAGATCTAAAGGTTTTATTGATAACAACCTTAAGTTAAAGGTTAAAGATTTTGGTTGATGAAGGCTAATTTGTGTGCTAAGTATGTACTCAGAAAGCTAAATGAGAAAATAACATCCAATCTGTTGAGACTTCAAAATTGCATTAAGTAACCTCGGAATTAAAGAAAGATTCAATGCTTATAAGAACTCAAAAAGGGTGTCTCAGAAGCAATAGGTGAAAAATGAACTTTTGAAAAGAGAACAAAATTCACACTCAAAAAGCCTCTCAGAAGGCAGCACGAAATTTTGTTCTCAGAAGGATCTTCACTCAGAAGACCCTTCACTCAGAAAGTTCATCACTCAGAAGGCGTACTTCACTCAGAAGACACTCTCTGGAAGTGATCAAGTCTCAAGATGCAAAACACTTGGAACATTCTTATCAAGCTCAGAACATTCCCTAAGGAGCATTGGAAGTCGTGCACTGTACACAGTCTGAAAAGCTCCACGATTTGCTCTGACACTGCAGGGAGCCGTTCTGAAGAAGATATGAGTATGCACAAAGCCACATAAGCTCTCGAAGCCTTCAAACCTCAACAGATTCTTACTCTATAAATAGAAGAAGAATGCATGAGTTCAGTAGCGAGAATCACATTGAATCAAAGTGCTGAAACTCTGTTGAATTAAAATCCGATTTGAGAAAACTTTGAAAAACCTTCTCAGCAGGACTTCTCAGAATTGAGAAGAAACTTTGTAAAATCTTCTAGTTCATTTCTGTTTTATTCTTTCCTTAGGGTAAGTTATTTCTAGAAGTCTATCAAGAATTAAACTTAGCTACGACTAAGATCTTGGTAGTGTTTTTATCAAAAAATCACTTCGTAAAAACATTAAGTCCTCGGATTGTGAGGCATCGAAGTCCTCAAGTGTTGAGGCAGTAAAGTCCTCGAGTGTGAGGCATTAGAAGTCCTTGAGTTAAGGCAAAGAAAGTCCTCACGTGTTAGAGGCAAAGAAATTCCCCTCGGGTTGTGAGGTGGTGAAAATCCTTTACAGTTGTAAATGTGAGGTTGCCTGAGAAGGCACGATAAGAAGAATATCTAAAGAAATTGATAACACTCAATTTGTTGATATTTTAATCCCCATATTTGAGCATTTGTATGCAATTCTTGACTCTATCTTTAGCCTTTTGTTTTGATCATTGCAACTTTGATTTATTTGACGAAAATAAAGGCTAATTGAATGTGTTTTTTTTTTTTTTGTGTTTTTGCAATTCAAAGGGTCCCTCATGCACATCTCGGAGGGAAGGTTGTATGGAGTAACAAGAACGGGCCAACAGAAGTATGGTCTACTGAACTGGGCGTTTGGGGTGAATCCATCTGCACACAAACCCAACCGAACATTTCTAGGTTCAGATGCAAATTCCGGGTGCACATGGTCAAAGTGTTTCCATGCTTCTGCATGAGAAGGATGCGTCATCACACCATCATTCCTTTGGTTTTCACTATGCCACCTTATGTGCGGCGCAGAGCTCATTGACGTGTACAAACACTTGAGCCTCGGTATTAACGGAAAACAATGCATCTTTCTTCTAGGGGTCAGCCTACTACTCCTTCAACCATCTCGCTTTGGTTTGAACCTGGGCTCTCCACAAAACTTGTAATTCTCAAGTTCACTATCGTGCTTGTAATACAACATGCATCCATTCATACAACAGTCAATCTTCACTTCATTCAACCCTAACTTATAACCAGCTTTTTTGCCTGGTAAAAGTTCTTAGGAATTACATCTGGACATTCTGTAAGCTCCCCAATCAACCGACTCCAGTGTTCGAATGAACTTTGACTTTGATTCCCATCGGACTTAATGCTCAGCATCCGAACGGTCAAAGACAACTCCAAGTGTGCACACCCTAGCCACAACGGTTGATTAGCGGCCTCTAGCAGTGTGAAGAAACTTTGATCATCTTGGTTTGGTGGTTCCTCAGTCCGTCCCTGATCACCTCTACCTTTAGGGCAAAACCCGTCTTATATCATCTCATTGTACCTGTTCAAGTTATCATCCCACCCCGATCACCTCCTCTCATGGTCTTGTGTCCATTGCATTCCATTGTAGCTACCTTCACCGTGCATGTGATCGGTGGTCATTACCATCTCCCCTTGTTCTGTCCACACAAAATAGTCTTCCTTGAAACCATGCTTCATTAGATGAACTTGTTCCGTGTCGATATCTAGTAGCCTTCTACACCGACACTTATGAAACTGACATCTAGTTGTCCCCCTCGCTCTGATATTGTGTCGTCCGACAAGCCACCTCGACGAATTCCTACATACCCCTCACAAATTATGGTTTTAAACCGCCTCAGTGTGCGTGCAACATATCATACTTCCATGATTGATCCGGTCTAGTCATCGTCGTCGCTTTTGTAAATCATTCTGATTTTAAACTCTGTCAATTCTGACTTCTCATTTACTTTACAATTTAATCAATTACAATTTAATCAACCAGTATTGCCGAAGTTCAAGGACCGGTCTTAGACTAAGTCATCTACCCTAAAATTTTGCTTAATTAACACAATCAACAGGAAGTATTTGCTGGAGTTCAAGGATCGGTCTCAGACTTGTCATCTATCCTAAGGTTTTGCAATAGTCGGAACATTTAAATCATAAAAACCCAATTACAATAATCATAAAACCAAAAGTTAATCTAAAATCAATTAAGAATCCTAACATTTAAATAATTAAACATTAACCTCAATTCCATATTCTTTCATGCCAATTTAAAATTAAACTTCTAATCCAAATTATATTTCAATTACGATTACAATAACAACTACCACTACAATTTTAATTAATATTACAATTAAAATTAAAATTAAATATATCCATTAATCAATTGCAAAAAATTAAAATGATTAATTTTTTAAAAAAAAAATAGGGTAAGAGAGAGAGAGGGGGTGGCAGCAATGGCAGCGGCGGCGGTGGCAGAGTCGGCGTTAGCAGCAGCAGTGTTGTGAGAGAGAGAGATAGAGGGGGTTAGGGCTGTCTAAAAAATACGAGAAAATAAAAAAAAACTAAACCGAATAAAAGGTAGAGGACATTACCAGGAACGAAATTGTGGTCTCCTCTTTGAGTTTGGGTGGTCACCGGTGCCGAAATCGTGGCAGGAAGGTGGTGGGGCAGCGGGTTTTAGAGAGAGAAAGAGGGAAGAGAGAGAGATCGCGATGGTGAAAGGGGGAAGAAGACCCGCGACGGTTTCTCTTATTCACTAAAAACCGGCGGGCTCGTGACGGCTTTCTGACGGGACGTCGTTTCCCAAAACTCACCGTTTTGTAGTCACTTAAAATCGAGGGATTCCCGACGGGGGCGTGACGCAGTTTAGTGTTTTCAAATCCCAACGGGCCCCTGACGGGCAAGAAAAAGAAATGAAATGTGGAGTGATCAAAATGAATCGTTTTGGACTAACTATTCCCGACGGGTACAAGACAGTATTTTGTGATAACTGATTCCCGACGGTTATTAGATGAGCGGAAAGTCTAAACCCTAACAATTCATTCCCGACGGGGTTGAGACGGTAAATTGTGGTGCTATTCCCGATGGCCAACAGACAGTACGTTAAATTCATAAATTCCTGATGGCATCTCGAGGGGTTATTAAACCCCGCCAAATTGGGCTAATTTATTGTTGGGTTCCCGACGGGGTTAAGACGGTAAAAATCGCGCCAATTTTTCCCGCCAATTCCCACGAAAGTTTAGACGAATTCCCGTTGGCATACCTATGCCAAATTGGGAACAACCAACGAGGTGGACTTCCCGTCTATTAGCCGTCGGGAATCTCTACGGGATATATCTCGTCGGGAATTCCCGTCGGTTTTTCGTGTATTTGTAGTAGTGGTAATACCCTTCATTAAGTATGTGTAAGCACCATAATGAGATTTTTGTAATGCCATTTATTTGATATGTGTAGTTTTATATATGTGATATGTGTAAATTTATTTATGCGTTTGTATGTGTAATATCGTTTATTCATAATTTTGCTGAAGCATCTGGAAAAATTCCAGATGAAAGAGGAGATCTCTTCCTGTGGTGAGTCTCCAATGGTGATTCTTTTTTTTTCTTCCATATTTAGAATCTGTGTAATTGTGTTTTCTATCAAGAGGATCTGATAAATAATAATTTTCCATTTCTATTTTGAAGATACTGATTTTTGCAAGATGTGTAATATGCCTTGCAATAATGTATGTGTGTAATTTCTTTCCTTTTATTAACTAGAATTAGCATTAATTACACAGTTTATGTATAGATTATTAAATGGATTAAATGGATAACCGGTGTTGTAATGGTTAATATTTGATATACATATACCATAATTAAAATAAATTTCCTTTAATTACTTGGTGATCAAAAATTAAATAGTCTCACTCATGTTGCATTTAGTTCGAAAAGGGTAAAGAGTGGATTTGTTTTGATCCTTTGCAATAAGAAAATTTCTTTTTTGTGATTAATATGATCTTATAGTAATCTTGGATAGTTTATATTTTTGTTATATGCATAAGTTGTATAATATTTTCATTGCCCCTTTTAGTAGTGTATTTCAAATTATATATTCAAATATTTTTTTAAGTTGTATTGTGTAGAGCTCGAGCATTTCATACTTGAGTTCTAAATGCAATAATGTTATGTGTGTAATTATTTACTATATATATAGTATTTCTAAATAGCTAGGGATCGAGTAACTATTGTCATACTTCTAATTCTGTTGTCATATTTTATTAATGGATTTTTTTAAGTAGTGGTGTTACTAAAATATTCCCCACTAATGTAATAGTTTTAACATATTATCTATCACAACTATTTATTTTTAAACTATGGTGATATATCATTTATTATTTGTATAAAAATACACTTTACGATAAAAATATTATAATTGAATCATTTTAAATAATAGATTAAATAAAAATTGTTGACATATATATATATATATATATATATATACTTATACTTATATAACATACTAAAATAATTAAAAAAAGTATGATTATTGAAATAAGTAATAAAAATAAATATCAAGTAAATTTAAAAAATAAACTAATTATGTATACACTAAATATAATTTTAAATATATATTCAAATAACGAACGATTATTTGCTTTAATATTCTTTATATATTAAATAAATATTTTTACAATAAAAAAATATAAAATTGTATAAATAACATATAAATTTAATATTTTAATTTCTCTTTCAACTCTTAGATCAATTTTATAAAACATTCAACTAAAGGAGTTTTTATATAAAATTAATAAATACTATGAGGAGTAAGTTTAAAGTAAAAGAAACAATATTTCAATAATTTTAAGGTATAAATGTAAATCACTTTTCTATTTCTCAATAGAATATTTTATTATTTTTATTTATTTTACTATGTTTATTATTCAAGCATCATTAATGAAGTTTTGTTGTTCATATTTTCACTTTCATCCTTTTAGAGGTTTTTTACTACTATATATTATTGTTTTTTTAATTTTGTCACATTTTTCTTTAATCCTTCTATTATAGATTTCAATATTTATAAGTTTTTAAGCACAATTTTCAATAATAAGTTAGTATAAATATTAAGTTTACAAATTTATTATTTAATATTTTACTTTAACTAAAAAATAGAAATATATAATCATAGTATAAGATTTAATTAATGAGTTAAAATGTTAAGGTCATTATAGAAATATTAAATAAAAAACCACTAAAAAACTGTGGAAATAAATACGGCCCGGGAGTGTGACAGTAGTCACCTTATAAATAACAATAATGTTTTGTGTATATCATTTTGATCAGCCACCATCAACCACCACTTTTAAAAATAAAAAAAATCTAACAAAAATAAATAAAAAAATCACTTAAATAAAAAAAACTCAATCAAATAATAAAAAATAATTTTAATAACAACTACAAATCAACTAAATAATGCATTTTATCCATTTTTAGTGTTAATGTGTATTGTTTTAGTGACAATTTAATGATAAATATGCTACATTTAAGAGAAAAATATTATATTTTATGCTAATTTTCTATTTTTTTCATACTTATAGTGAATTTATTTGATTATTTAGTAAATTTTTAACTGTCATTAATGTTATTTTTTTTATAGTTTGTTTGGGTTTTTCATTTATTTGAGTGAATTTTTTTTATTTGTTTGGTTGGGTTTTTTTTATTTGTGAGAGTGTTCACTGATGGTAGCTGATGATAAATGTGGTGTACAAATAGCACTGTTGTATAAATAATAAAGTAACGTCATTATTTGAGAGTGAATATGGTTTTATTCCTTTTGGTTAGTAACTAATAGAACATAAAAGAAAATTATTTTTATTTTAAGAAATTAGGAGGATCAATGTTAATGAAGAGTAATTTGTCAATGTGGGGAAGTGTGGGTGGATAACTTTTGTATTTTTGTTTTAACAATTAATCAAATTAAACCACTAGCATAAATAAAGAGATACTGAAATATCAGGTTTTCTAACTGCCCTTATATTACAAAGTAAGGTTCTCATGCCATGTATTATGGTCATCGACTGTATTTATGAACTTGAAATGAAAAAAAGGAGAATGACGACTTACAACTTAAACTAATCTCACAATAGAAAATTGTTCAGTGACGGAGAACTACATATCATGATTGAAACCTGGCGGAATCTTACTTTCATGTTCATCCTCTTCGTCATATTGGGACAACCGAGTGAGATTATGAAGAGGTTGTAGGCTTAGCGATGAAGAGGGTGGTGTTGTCTCCATTGTGAGGTCAAAACCTAGGTTGAAGTTGTTCATATTCAGGAGGTTAGTGGAGGCAGATGAATTGTTTGAGTATGCTGGATTCTGTCCCAAATTGATGTTTGTCTGCTGTAGATGCTGGTGTGTGTTCTCAAGAGCACTTGCATATGCAATCCTACCATTCACTAGCTGAGTTTGTGTCATATTGACCTCTGCTTGCAAAGTCGCCACCTGAATTGTCCCAAACATTGGGTTTTAACTGAGTAAAATTGTTGATAGCTTACTATTCTCTCTTTTCTATATTTCGATGGAGGGGACTGCTATTTGTATATATAATAGTGTCATCCACCCATTTTCCATCCATTTAAAAGTTGGCAACTTTTATAAAAATGTTGACAAGTTTCCAACATATTCATAAAAGTTGCCAACTTTTTAAATGAGTGGAAAATAGGTGGATGAGTAGTGTTGTATGTACAAGTAGCATTTTCCTTCTATGGAAATAGTATCTAGAGAATTGTTTTTTTTAAAACAATTATACACTTTAGAGTCATACAAAATAAAAAACTTCTTTTAACCTTTGAATTTATTTAGTGCTGTTATTATCGATAATTCTAAAATGTAAACCACATCACGTTATTTGGTTCGCAATTATATCACACTGTTATATACTAAGGCTCTTAATCATGTAAAGAGATTCAATTTCAATGCACAAAAAATTCATTTTATAACAATTCTTGATCGACCACAATATTTCCAATAGCAAAAATAATTGCTACAAAAAATGGAATGATTAACAAACCATAAAATTAAAAGAAAAAAAAAAGAAATATTAGAATAGTATATGCATAAATGGAGGCCCTGATCAGAACGTGTTACAAAAATTTTATTAGTAGATATCTTTTTGATAAAATAAATTAGATGACTATAAGAGTAATCTTGTAGTTATTTTTTTCATGTAAAGTTGGGGGTTAGCAAAAACTTATAATTAGCCCCTTTTTTTAATCAACACAATAAGCATGACCAACCATGTACCATTAATTTATGGAAAAATTATGAACAAAAAGCAACAGTCGTAGCAAAACTATAATTATACCTGTTGTTGCAAAGCAATAATAGTGGAGACACAACCATAAATTGGATCAGACAACCTTGCCTGAGCTTCATAACATATAGTTGTTACAGCTTCATGGCGGCGATTTGCTGGAATATGCAATAAGAGCTTTGACACATTGCTTGCACCGAACACCTTGTGCACCGCTGCGAACTTGGCTGCACCCTGATCTGAACCAAAGTAGGGTGCAAAGATACACCCACCAGCACATTTCCTCCGCAAGAACTTACAAGCCCCACATGGTGTTGTTAGTGGTGGTGTTGCTCCCTCTTGTGTTGTTGCCATGGGACGCTTTCCAGCATTGCCTCTATGCATATTGGCTCCAAAAGTTCCATTGCCACCTTTTGATTCAGACATATTAGAAACTTATGATTAATTATTAGATGGCAATAGAGAAAGATGGCGATGTTGGTCCTTATATAGAATATTGTAAGGGATCAGTACACATTGATCTTGTGACTAGTTGGCATGGTAAATGTGGCTTTTTGTTCTTTGAGAAAGAAGAAGACGTTAGGTTGGTGAAGTTGTGTGTGTGGAGCATGCGCAAAGGGAGTGATGGGTGGTGTGGCTCTATGCGTTATTATATGAAAGTAGACATAAAATACATGTGTTTCTGTTTGTTAGATTATATAATATTAAGATAATGGTAAAATAGTGGTTGCGTGAAACTTGTAAAGGTTATAGTGGTGGAAATGCACGAGGGTTGTGCAATCTTTTCTTCACTTTGCGTGTAGGATGGTAGCACCAAGGGATTTTTCTCACATCAGACAACGGTTGTTGTCTATACCATTAAGAAAATAATTGTCATGGTATCATTGGTTGAATTTTGATTGCTGGCCCACAAGGATCAGGATGACACAAAATTTGAAAAAAAATATATTAAAGAAAAGTAATAACATTCTAATTATGACACTCCCATTGAAAAGCAGAGAAATCCTATACATTATGATGGAACTTCTTTGAATAATGGTATTTCACATATTTGAAAAATACTTAATTTTAAAAATGAGTTGTTTCCATCTTAGTTATATTTTTCAATTATGGTAAAATATATTCTATTAATTTTTATGTTATAAAAAATTAAATTTGAATTCAAAAATTAAAATTTAAATATAATTTGAAATTGACTGCAATATATGACTTGTCAAATAAATTAGGCTATCATAGAAATAAAAAAAAACATTATAATATATATATATATATATATATATATATATTAATCATAATTAATCCTAATTTATTATTTTCTATTTTGTATTTATATTTTTTTCTTATTTTTATAAGTGACTAAGGACCTACTTCTAGAGATAGAATCACCTTGGTCCTTAGTGCACTTATAAAAATAAAAAGAAAATGTTTCAATGTAATATATAAAGAATAATTCTAATTTATTATTATCTATTTTGTATAAAAAAAAGCGTGAAGGACTAAGGATCAACTTCTATTTTGTATTTATATTAAGATTATTATTTGCATCTCTTTCACTTTTATCTCTTCTTTTTAATATTCATTAATTCTCTTGAAGTGAACACAGAAATAGGAAAGTTGAACTTAAGTTATGGATTAATTTTAACTTAAGTATGATGATTAGACAATGAGATGAAAGCATATGGGGCATATCATAGAGAATCTCTGAAATATTATTCTCGAGAATCTTATTTCCACGAATAATTTTTCCATAATATATTTATAGTGTTTGGTAGATGAATTAAAATTTTAGAAATCTTAAAAAATATAATAGGAATGAGTATTGCTGTGTTTGGTTGATAGTTATATTCTCCATATTATTATACAAATTTCCAAAAATGTCTCTAATAATTTTAATTAAAAACATAGTATTTCTAACTTAAAAATTCATAATTACAATTAAAAAAATTGACAATTACAATTAAAAAAATTGACAATCTATATCTATATAATATAGCAAAAGAGAGTTTATGGTTAATTATCAATTCACTCATTAATTGTGTCTCTATAAATGTGACACGTATGCTAATTTAGATGCCCTTTATTTTTTTCTTCCATAATATTTACAAATCTTTAATGAATCTTTTTAAATATTATTATCTAATATATATATATATATATATATATATATATCTTTTATTTTATTTAAAATAATTTATTTATACTATTTAAAATAATTGTGTATAATATAGATTAATTAATTTCATTTCATATTCTCAACATATTTCTAATTTAATAAATAGAATTGCGTAAAATTCAATTTCTTAAATAATAAAGTACGAAATTCATAAATTGATGCAATATTTAACAATATATTTTTGATTAAAATATTATTCTATTTTTTAACTAAAAATATTGAAGAATATTTCTCTATCAAATACTTATATATATATATATATATACATATTTTATTGTAAAGTATCTATTAATTCATTCAGATATATTTTTTTCTTCACCTCCTCAACCCTTTTTAACTTCATGTTTTTTTTCTCTCTTATTTTGTCCTTTCTATTTCTTACTCTTCCTCTTTTTCTCTTCCTTTTTTCATTTTTTTTCATCTACCTTCTTATTCTTTCTTCATCTTTTTTTCCATTTTTATTTTTGTTTTTTTTATTTTTCTTCTTCAATTTTATATTCTTCATATTTCCTCTATACATTCTTCATCTTTCTATTTTTCTTCTTCTTCTTCTTCCATTTTTATTGATAATTAGTAGTTTTTGAATATTTTATATGATTTCAGTAGTTTTTAGTGATTAATAATCTGTAATTTTGATTATTTTTTGTTGATTGTTGAAAGAGAATAATTATAAATATTTTATGAATAAGAATTTGATATTCAAAAGGATGAAAACTAATTACGTGATTGAATATTATAAATATAAATATGTGATTGAATAATATGAATATAAATCAGATTCAATGATAATTAGTAATTTTTAATATTTTATGTGATTTTAGCAATTTTTAATGTTTGATAATTTATGAATATTTTTTTATTTTTATTTATTGACTAGAGATTAAATATTTTTTAAAATTTTAGATTTATTTAAGAATACTAGTAATAATAAAATAGAAGGAAAAATCATATTTTAGGATAATTAGATAGAGATTCATTAAATAGGATATGACAATATAGCTAAATAGGTATGACAATAGACAATCCATATATTTGATATGTGATGGTTCAATATACATGATCTATTTACAAAAGCAATTTAAAAATTATATATTCATATTATGTGATAAGTAGTTCTTAGACAATCCTCCAAGATCCTATTTTAATTTTATTTACATCCACCAATATAATAATAATTTCATTATGTATTTTTATTGTTATGTTTACATAATAAATTTCTGAATAACATATTTTCATTTAACTTCTATTTATATAAATATTTTTCATTAATTGTTTAATATTTTAAATGTAACATTCGATATAATCTCGTGCATCGCACGAGTATAAGACTAGTATCAAGTAAAAACGAGTGAACCTAATTTTGACCTGACAAATTGAGATATACAACTCATTTTTTATCAACCCGTGATGGGGCGGGACAAGTCAACCCGTTGGGTTGAGTTATTATTTTTATTTATTTTTATTTTTAAAAAGCATTCACATTTTATTGTAATTTTAAGACGTCAGTTTTTTTTATACTTTTTATTAAAATTTTATAGTAGAGATTATGACTTTTAAATTTAAAATTTTAATTTTTTCTCAAAATTATTTTTTAATTATTTAATTAATTTAAAAAATAAAATGAGCTAACCATCTTAAATGAAACAGGTTGATATTTTCAATCCAACGAATTTTTTATTATAGAGGGATATTTAATATATTTCAGTTCGTCATGTTACTTTCCCTTCTCATGGGAATACAAGATTGTCGTCTAAGAGGTGAGATTAAATTTTGGTCATTTTTCTTTTCTAGGAGTGAAACATTCCTAAGAGTCTTATTCTAGTTTGTCTGTCACAAATAAGATTATTATATTCTCATGTGCTCATTTCTAGAGTTAAAAAATTTGTTCGTGTAGTGTGCCACACACACCCATTAGGTGGCCTTGCAAATAGATATTTGATAAATGTTCTTAATGCATTTATTTCACACTAATTAAGTCGCTAAATAAAGTGTTTATGTGAATAATACAAAGTTAAATTGCCAAATACATGCTTTTAAGTATTATTATTAGCATTCTAACAAAATCAATTTGTTGATATTTAATTGAGTGATTTAATTTTCTTACCCAAGTGAAATAAATGACAATGTACGTGAATTAATGTTAGAGTGGAAATCAATGAATCTCATACCAGTCCATTTTACTATTCTTTCTTACAAAGCATTTTCTTTTTATTTTTATAAGTGGACTAAGGACCAAGATGATTCTATATCTACTATCTAGAAGTATGTCTTTAGTCCACGAAATTTTTCCCCACATAAATAAAAATAATTCATTAATTCCACAAATAGAGTGAGAGAAACAATATTTCCACCGTATGTTCTTTTTTACGAAATATACGAAAAATTGTAGGGATCCCACGATTTCTTCCCAATTCATCATCCTCAGGAAATCGTAGGGATCCTACGATTTCTGCTCAATCCATTTTCAATCAAATCGTAGGGATCCTACGATTTCAGTTCAAATCCTTTTGTGCCATGAAATCGTAGGGATCCTACGATTTTAGGTCCCTATATATAGGCAGCATCCATACGATTTCATATGCTTTTCTCCGCTCTTCTCTTTTCTCTCATTGTTCTTATTTTTCTCTCTCTATAATTTCTGTTCGAGTTAATACTACTAGTCCACGATGGCACAGGAAAATTTCGGAGTTACTTCACAGTTCTACATTGCATGGAAATTGTGCGCTGTGGTTAGTTTTTTTAATTAAAGTTATAGATTTTGTAATTAACTATTAATAATATGTTTAGTAAAATATTATTTGAATTAACGTATATTTTAGGATTATTTTTATTATGTAGTATTGTCCTTGATAAAATTTATATTTATACTTAGATAATATGATTAGTGAATAGATAAAATTAGAATTAATTATTTATTTAGTTTAGTTAGTTAAATTAAATTAAGTATATTTACTTTTTATTAGTTAGTTTGGTAGTTATAATAAATTGAATTAGTAAAAGTTAGTTAATTGTTATAGTGACTTTTTAGCTGGTTAAGTTTGTTTGTAGTTTTGTTAGTTGATTTGATTATTAATTTAAGTTTAGTTCTATTAGGGTTAGTTTGATTAAGTTTTTTATTTTAATTTTAAATATTTTGTAGAGGATTTTATTAATTTAAATTTTCTAATTTTATTCACTAGCCTCCACGTGTACTGCAGGTTAGATTTTATGGTGCAACTAGGCCGCACCCTTTGTTAGAGTATCATCTACGGACGACTGGTTTTTGGGAGGTAGCACAGTTATGTAATCGCACATTCGACTGTGACTACAGACTGGTTAGCGCCTTGGTTGAGCGCTGGCATCCAGAGTCTCATACCTTCCACCTACCATACGGTGAGGCTACCATCACTCTGGAGGATGTAGCACTCCAGCTCGGTTTACGTGTCGATGGAGCACTAGTTACTGGTTGCATTGGTGGTTGGAGGAAGCACCACACATGACGCGACATTTGGGATTTTTGTGAGTATCTACTCGGTGTTATTCCCCATATTGAGCATCGGGACGGGAGTTTCATTAGTATTCCATGTCTTGAGCACCAGTTTCCAAAGTCGTAGTTGGTTTCTTCAGCATCTCCTGTGGTGATCGAGCGGCACGCCAGAGCTTACATCATGAGACTTATTGGTGGATTTTTGTTCCCCGATATAAGTCTAGTGCTCGTGTTCACTTGAAGTATTTACCTTTGCATCAGGATTTCGGGTCATGTGGTGTCATGTGTTGGGGAGGCGTTGTGCTTGCCTATTTGTACAGGAGCATATGTCTAGCGACGAAGTACACAGTGACTGGCACTGGTGGTTGTATGAAGTTGCTTATTTCGTGGGCGTACTATCGCATACCATCAGTACGACCGACACATTTTGATGATTTATTGTTTCCGCTAGCTGGGAGGTACAATCTATGTTTCATTGTAGTAGATCTAATTTAATGTATTACTCTCTATTGTCCTAACTATCTAATTGTGTACATATCATTGTGTTGATTAGGTGGGGCGGTCTCTGGGCATCTCGCGGAGATAATCGTACGCGGTTGGTGCAGTATCGACGGATACTTGATTTCATCCCTATGGATGGGGTAAGTGTAACATTGTTTATATGTTTGTTAATATGTTTATATGTAACATTGTGTCATATCGTTCGTCATCATTAATTTAATGTTGAGCCAAACATTTGTGCAGTTCCGATGGACGTCATATTCCGACATTGACGTGATGCAGATTGTTCTTGATCATGTCTAGCAGCACTCTATGCTGTTTCGTGCACTTATTCCATTGATTTCATTCGAGATAGTCGAGTATCATCAGCCTGATCGCGTTTTGAGGCAGTTCCATATGATGCAGCATATCCCATCCCCTCCGGCTGACCTCACTAGCGTTGATGGGAGAGGACGCGAGAAGAAATGGTGGCCGGATGAGCACAGGGAGTATCACATTTTATGGGACGATCGATACGGTCGTGTCTTCATTGGGATGCTGACACATGATTATCGTCCTTCAGCAGAGTATCTTCAGTGGTGGTCTTTGAATCCATTTAGATATCTAGGCGGAGGTCCCCCTGGCCCAGACGAGATCCCTCCAAGCTTGCCTGATGGGGTTGGGCTTGGTGCAGGTCCTCAGATTCCACACCCAGCACCAGCCCCTGATAGGAGACGTGCACATACTAGAGCATGGACAGACACTCGTCAGAGCAGACACGAGTACCCTATTGGGACCCAGGATGTTAGAGACTATTTTATTCCGCGGCAGACTTAGACCTAGAGTCAGACACAGTCCCGAACTCAGACTCAGTCTCAGATGCCACAACAGTCCCAGTTGCCACCGAAGTCCCAGATGCCACCGCATACGCAGACACAGATGCACTTTCAGTCTACGGTAGCTGTTGGAAGAGCTATGTTTTTTGCTGGATTATCCCCATAGTGGATGAGTGGTCCTGGGTAGAGCTCGCGCGATACACCTGGATCGAGCTCCCAGGCTGCAGTAGGAGGAGATGGTGATTGTTACAGGTCGACAGTCGACTCACTGGACGATCTTGGTATATCCATCATCGATGAGGATCTTGAAATGTTTGATGCGTATCTTCATCGACAACTTGATACCGGTGGCGATGTTGGTTGTAACACCCCGATCTTTAATTAAGTCCTAATTAAGAGAAATTAAGGGTAAAGGACCTTAGTTGGGACTTAATTGGATTTGAGTGGATGAGTTTCTCCTAGCTTAAAGTATTGTATGCTATGTGTTTTATGTGCCCAAGTATGTGATTATATGATGTTTAAAGGTTAGAAAGGATATATGGATGTTATAGTACGGGTTGAGACGTTTTAGAAGTGTTTTGGGGTTTTTTCACAGCCCAATAATTGACGTGGTAATCGATTACAGCTTATTTTCGGCATGTGTAATCGATTACGAATTCGATGTAATCGATTACCACGTGCGCACAATGCGTTTTTAGTGCGTTTAAGTGACGTTCGGGCCCCACGGTGAATCAAAAACGTGCCTAGCCTAGCCCCCACATGCCTAGCCTCTCTCTCTCTAAAGCTCACAAAGCCATAACCTTTCCACGTCAAGAAACACCCACCAATACTCACCCGATCAAGAAACCGACCACATATTCTTGATCCTCACGCCAAAATACACATAACCACCGATTGCTTTTCTTCATCAAGTGTCACCGCTATCACCGGACTGTTCGTGGGGCTAGAGAGAGAAAGCGTGTTCACGGGAAACGTCGAGCTAGAGTGTTGTCATCACGGTTTTACTTTTGTCTTCTAAGAGGTAGGGGTTTAGGCATTTTAAAAGTTGAATTTCGTGCATGATGATGATGTTTTGATGGAATTGATGTCTTTGTCATTTTTCCCATTAGGGTTCATGAAAGGGGTAAATTGTACCGATTGGTTTTGAAATTAAAAGTATTTTCACTGATTAAAAAGTGTTTAAATTGTATTTTTATGATTGATTTTCGTATGACTTTGTTTTCTAATGATTGGAACGATTCTAGGTTATTATTTTGGCCATTGGCTATGAAAAATCGTATTTTGGAACTCTAGAATTGTGTTTTACGACGTTATAATCGATTACCGCGAGTTCGTAATCGATTACAGCAAGTGAATTTCCAATCGTCAGAAAACGCGTGCTCTCTGTTAATCGATTACAGAGACCATGTAATTGATTACAACAATCGATTACAGCACTGCTGTTTGTGCGAAAAATGAACCGTTTTGACCCTTTATGCACCCTAATGTGTTCTACGACTTGTATGAATGATATGTATGAATATCCTATGGATTATATGTGATTTTATATGCTGTTTGAAATGACTATATGATGTATATGATGAATGAGTATATGTTATGTAAAGAGATTAATGTGCAAAGTGAAAAAAAGTTAAGACACACAGAGTAGCCTTTCCGTTCGTGATGAACGTTACAGGGGGCTGGCAACCTCGGTTGTAACGACTCACTAGCGGAAGGTGAATTACCCCCTCTACCCAATATGTATAGGATGAGCTCATACCTAGGGTCGGCGATGCGGAGGTTACAGGAGGGTGGTCAGGCTAAAACAATGTAAATGATCCACGGACACTAAAAGGGCGTGCTTTAAATAAGATAGATCCATAGGCATACTAAGTATGCTTAAAAGACTCAAGATAAATTAAGTAAAGTTATGAAATACACGTTACAGACAAAGAATGTTATTTTATCATTATGTTTATATGTATGATAGTCGAGCACTTAGCACACCACCCATTGATGACTATTTATGTTATGTATGTATGTCAATTTAAAAGGAACAAGACGCACATAGGTAGTCGGACCGGGACAGGATCATTTTGGAACTTATAATTAAATTGAATTCATTCATGCTCACTTATTTACTAATTAAACCCGGGACGACTCCCCTACTGAGTTACTTTCAAGTACTCACCCATGTTATTTCACCCCTTTTAGATGATGAGTATCAGCAGGACGATAGAGCGAGGTTGGAGCCCGAACAGCCATAGACTAGACTTTATTTATTATTAATTTATTGTTTTTAAGACCATGTCTTTTGAGTTATTTCCTTCATATATGTTCTTGATTTATGATTTTATCTCCATTTACTTTCCTAAGTCCGGACCTATGTTAGCCGGCAAGTACTTATATTGATGGATTGTATTAGTGGAGTCTTGTGAGTCTCGATTTTGGGCTCATGAGATTGCACATATTATTATATTTTATTGATGTATGTTCTGGGAGACTATGATTGATTAATTTATTATATTGAGGTATTATTTAGGATTTTTCTTTCTGTGTCTATATACTTCGTATTATTTCGCAAGGCCCTTATTTTATATTCCGCAAACAATTTACGAAAATTTCTCCCACATATTTTCCGTGTATACGTGTTTTAAATATAAAGATATATATGATAACAGAAGGTAACTCTTACGAAATTTCTAAAATGACTTAAGCATTAAGGGCTATCTAGTAGGGTGTTACATTGGTACCCTAGCACGATCTGCTCAGTTGGACCTGAACCAGCCATAATTTGATATTATGGCTGGTACACCTGCATCTGCGTCTCAGGGATCGCCACCACAACGACAGGTAGCTGATGATGAGTCTTCAGAGGACACTCCGCCACAGCCTGCACCTCCGCCACAACCACAGCCACAACCACAGCCACAACCATAGGCTAAGGGTCGACCTAGGCACATCAGGCCGCGTACTTGCAGCACGGGCTCACATATTCTACCACATCCGAGGAGGGATAGATGCATTTGATTTTTATTTTGTTTTGTATTGTTTTAATTTGTATTTTGTATTTTTAATTTGGGTTAGAGACTTGAAATTGTATTTGTTAATATGATTGTGTTTACTTATTGTATTTGTATTTTATGTTTACCATCGTTTACGAAAATTGTTTATCATACAAAGAAATCACAGCAATCCTACGATCTTAGTGCACACAAAACGTTAACAAATCGTAGTCGCCCTACGATTTCAATTTAGTAGTAGTTCTATAAATAACTCAACTCAGATGTTAGGATTGCACACTTCTCTGTCACTTATTTCTATCAGTCATGAATTTTTCTCTCCCCATAGAACCTATTCCTTACAATGTAACGATGGTATGGATAAGATCCCAAAATGAAGAAAAAATTGTAAGTATGCTTTCATATATTAATTTTTTTATTTAATACAACATTCAGTTAAGATTTGATAATTCGTGTTCATTTGCATGAACTTACTTAGTCATTTGCACAAAAATATCGAAGACGATTACCTAGTCAAATCAAATTGAAAACACCGACTGGAAAAGAATGACAAATAAAATGTGCAAAAAGAGGTGAGAAGGTGAGGTTCACAGACGGTTGGAAGGGTTTTGTACAACTTTCTCAATGTCTTATGGTTACATGGTATGACTCCACTATGATGAAGAAAATACATTTGATGTTGAGATATTTGACCAAAATGAGGTTGAAGTCTAATACGAGTCTAAAGGAGATGAAGGAGGCACTAGTTTAGCTGACGACTAACTTAGTTGTTTGTAGCATTTAAAATATGGTTTGTTTCGTTTTTTAATTTCGGTTGTAGTGCGAGTTTTTTAAATTGTACGTTATATGCGAGTGAAAGTTAACAACAAAAACTTCGATTAAATGTAGAGCAAAAGGAATAATAAACAACAAATAAAGTAGCAACAATAAACATTTAAAAAGTAACAACAAACCACAATTAAAAGTAGAAACAAACATCAATAAAAAGTACCAACAACCAACAATTACGAAACATCACAAGTAATCTAAGAAGGACCAGCAGAAGATGATGCCCGCAGAGTTGGGCATGTCTTGCGAGTATGACCTGGATTCCTGCATATCCCACATCGTTTTGGATGGTTTTCCTCTGTCTCGTCCATGCCGTTTCGAATCCTGGTGGATACAAGACGTCCCTCAATTGCCCTACGAAGAGATGGATCTGGCTGGATGTATGCACCATCGTACTGTAGCCAAAAATAAGTATTGGGAATTGCAGAAAACTTGTGCTAATACACGTTGAATACCAAATCCCTGTTGTAACATTAGTGGGTATAGGTACCCCACTAGACACGAGCATCAGAACATGCTGCTAAAGCGTGACTACAAGGATAATGTTGCGCCTGAAAACCCTCACAATCGCATGTTCTGTTATCGAGGTTGACCATATAAGTGTGACCGGTCTAAATCTCAAACACCATAAAAGAAACATTATCTCTGGTCAGACCGGTCACAGTCATACGACCGATCTTTTGGCTAGACTCCTGGATCGCCCTCAAAAGATGTTGTGACCACCTATGACCACCCGCTATCTGTCCTTGTGCTTCTTTTCCTTTTTTGACAAATAATTGGGCCAAACGATAATATGTCGCTTGGACAATATCAGTGATAGGCAGATTGCGGGTTCCCTTCATTACAACATTGATGCATTCAGAAAGATTTGTAGTCATGTGTCCATACCTGTGACATATTTCAAGAATGTAGATGACAAATTAAGTAAAAATAACGAAAAAATGCAAGAATATTCCTTATTAATAAATGATATACCTGCGACCCTCATCAACATATTGCACCCACTTAGACCGAGGAATACGGTCCACCCAAGTACACATAGTTGCATTCTCATCCCTCAGTTGTGAGAAGTAATATAAAAATTCTCGCTCAGACTTTGCGTATGCAGCATTTGTCAGTGTTCTCTTTGCATCTTTGTTCTTAAATTGCAGCGCAAAGTTAGCCACAATGTGCCAATGCAATAAGCATGAAATGCTCTCGGCGGTTGTCATCCACTTCCTTCTGCATTCAATGCAGATTTTATAGCACTGTGTCGATCAGAAATAACCAAAATACCATCTTGTGGGGTGACATGTTGTCGTAATAAAGTCATAAAAAATGACCATGCTTCCTATAACACCCCGATCTTTATTAAGTCCTAATTAAAGGAAATTAAGGGTAATGGACTTTAATTGGAGCTTAATTGGATTTGAGTGAACATGTTTCCCCTAGATTAAAGTATCCATGTTATGTGTTTTGATGAGTGTTCATGTGTGTTTTGATGTTATGATGAGTTGCTATGTATGTATGTATCTTATTGTATGAGTTGAGAAGCTTTGGAAGTGTTTTGGGGCATTTTTCATGCCAAGTAATCGATTACAGCTCCTTGGTAATCGATTACGGTAAGTCAAATTTCAGGTTTGGGCTTTTTCGGAGGCTTGTAATCGATTACAGAACCGTGTAATCGATTACAGTAATCGATTACAAGTTCGATGTAATCGATTACACAACGCGTAGAATGAGTTTTCGGATGTTTTAAGTGACGGGTGGGCCCCACGATGACTCTTAAACCCTATTAGCTCAGTATATAAGAAAGTAAACCCTAATTTCCACTTCATTTAATTTGGTCAGAAACACTCTCTCTTATCATCCCAGAGCCTCCATAGCTTTCTCTCTCAAGAACCCTCATAGTCATAACCATTCCACGTCAAGAAACACCCACAAATACTCACCCAATCACAAAAATAATTATATATCCTTGAACCTCTCACCGAGCCGGACGTTTCTACCGGTTGTTTTTCTCCAGAAAGGGTCATCGTTGGAGTCGGGCCGTTCGTAAAGCTAGGGTTTCGTCTAGAACAAGGATTGTCTTCAAGAGGTAGGGGTTAGGCATTTTAATTGTCATGGAATTTCATGTATATTAAAGAATTGATGAAGTTTTGAATGATGTTCGTTGTTTTCCCCATTAGGGTTCATGAAAGGGTTGATTTATGAAATTGGTTTTGAGAAAGAAAGGGGTTTTACAAATTGGAAAGTGTTTTAAACGTATTTTCACGATTGGAATTGGTATGTCAATGTTTTCTATCGATTGGAACGATGTTAGGTTCATATTTTGGCCAATGGCTATTGAAAAACGTGTTTTGGAAACTCAAGAATCGTATTTTACGACTTCGTAATCGATTACGATGCCCAAAATCCCAATCGCGAGAAAACGTTGCTCTCTGTTAATCGATTACAGAGCTGCGTAATCGATTACAGTAATCGATTACCAGTCTGTGTAATCGATTACCAACCCGTGTAATCGATTACAATAGTGTTGTTTGTGCGAAAATGAACTGTTTTGACCCTTTATGCACCCTAATGCGTTCTACAACTTATGTAACTGATATATATGAGTTAATTATGCATTGTATGCTATAAATATGTTGTTTAATGAATGACATGATGCTATGTGATGTCTATGTGAACTATGTGACTTGATGCTATATGATTATGCATGACTATGTAAATGAGTATGTGTTATAAGTAGCCTTCGACATGTAATGGTTGTGGTTGATGGAGGTGAGTTAAACCTCGACATGCAACTCCATTACTGAGGGAAGGTGAAAAAGTTAAAGTTCAAGATTAAAGTAAAACACATGTAGCTTTCGACATGTGGTAGTTGTTGCTGAGGGAGGTGTGGCAACCTCGACATGCAACTCTATCACTGAAGGAAGGCGAGTACCCCGTCTCCCCAATATAGTTTAGGATGAGCTCATGCCTAGGGGTTGGTGATGTAGAGGAAAAGGTTCAGAGGGTGGGCAGGCCAAAAGAGAAAAGTGTATAACCGAGTAAAGTTAGAAGTTAAGTCTAAGTCTTAAAGGTTACTCTGATATAGAGTAATGATTGACTAAGTTCCCACATATGATTGAATGACACGCAGAGCACACACAAGAGTTATATAATGATTTACATTAAGTATGCATATGATATAAAATGAACAAGAGACACTTAGGAAAGTCGTTCCGGGAAAGATGATTTTAGAACTTATAATTGAAATTGAATGCATTCATGTCACACCTATTTTATTAATAAACCCGGAGCGGCTCCCCTACTGAGTTACTTCCCAGTACTCACCCCATGTTTTTCCCCCCATTATAGATGATGAGGTTCAGCAGGATACCGGAGCGGATGAGGAGCCCGCACAATTATAGTTTATTAGAGCTTTTATTATTACTAGATACTTTTGTTTTCAGTTGCTACATTATGGATTATATTTCTTTTGGATTTTATCATTATGGTATTTTCCCTTTCTGAGTCCGGACACATGTTAGCCGACTTTTATGTTTCAGTTATGGATATGTATTGTGGAGTCTCATGGGTCTCAGTTTTAGGCTCATGAGGTGACACATATTACTATTTACTTTCTTGATTGTATGTTTGGGGAGACTATGTTTGTTTTATTTCATTTATTTTATGAGGTATTATTCAGACCATATCACGTGTTATATAATATCGTTATATTATGCGCAATGCCCTTATGTTCATATTCCGCAAACGATTTTCGAAAATTTCTCCCACGTATTTTCCGCGTACAAGTATTTTAAAAACAAGTATAAGTATGATAACATGAGGTAACCCTTATGAAATGGCCCTGAATGACTATAGCACTAGGGCTATCTAGTAGGGCCTATTCTGGACCAATTAGAAATAATAAACCTTATGAATGAGTTTATGTCTTTAGAGAGCTAGTAGTTATGAGTTCGTAGCTAAAGTAAAACTGGAGCTAGGAACGTAGCAGTGAACGGAGCACCTTCAACCAAGGCAAACGCAACAGGCAATATGTTTGAATTCCCATCTTGGGAAATTTCCATCAAGAAGACCCCATGATATTTTCCATAGAGATGGGTCCCATCAATACATATAAAAGGCTTGCACAACTTGAATTCTTCTATGCATGAAGGAAAAGTCAAGAATACACGGTGAAACATGACATAACTACGATAAACCAAATTATCTAGATAATAAGGCTTTGTTTGCACTAAAAATATGGTACCAAAGGAAAAACAAGATGACATATTAGCACTTCATCAAAATACCCAACAAATATCAAATTTGTAACTTAAATCGCAAAAGACACACACAAAATATTGTACCTGGCATGAACTGTTGAACACCCAACAACCACCTAGGGAGTTCATTGTATGACTCTTCCCAATCTCCAAATATTTTTGCAATTGCTCTCTGTTTCACAAGCAAAACTCTCTTATATGATATCTTGAAATTGAATCTTGACTCCACTGCACCTTGCAAAACTCTTACTGGAACATTAGGGTCATTCTTCACCATAGGAAAAATTAAATCACATACCATGGTGCTTTCCAACTGAGGGTGTGTCTGCAAGATAGATTCAAAGACACAAGTATGGAGTGCATTGTACTTTCGGACCTCCCAATTACCTTTTTTTTCCTATAGCTCACACGTATGCTCCAATTGCATCCATCACCAAACTTTACACATCTGCCATGATATTTAATGTGGTCAGCTTCTCGGACCGTGTACTGAACACACCTCTTAATACTATAATTCTTCACGGCATACACTGCTAATTCCTTGTCTGGAAAAATTTCACCAACAAAAATTCAGTCTCCCCATCTGAAGTCCCAAAATCTACTGAAGGCTGTGTAGAACTATGGGGGCCCTCTGCATTCAAATTCAAATTGGTGTAAAGTTCAGGGACACCACGGATCATACTTGTGGTCCTAGACTGGTGCACATGTCGACCACATGCTTGTGACTGCACAGGCTGAGACTGTTGGGAAACATCAGGCTCTGCAGCAACCTCTTCATCACTCGGTTGTTGTAATAAAACATCCTCAGTCTGCAAATCATCATCTTCATCATCTCCCCTAATATCGGCTCCTTCATCGCCAACATAATCTATGTGCTGGAACTGAAGATTATTCTCAACTGGAGAAGGTTCAACATTGACTGGTTGTGCAATTTGAATTGCAAGATCAATGTGTCCATCCCCTATAAATATAGACAACCGATAGATAATAAATAAATAAAAAAAGATAATAATTAATCTAATTATATTATTATTTAAGATAATCCAATTCTAATAAATCCTATTTTATGTTAATTTAACATAATATAAGGTATTAAATTTTGCTAATATGTTCATGTCAATATTATCAAAATAATATTTATGCTAATCTCCTATATCTACAGTATAAAATAAATAAATAGAATTAAACTATCGCTACATTTAAAATTAAATTATACTAACCACCTATTTATTTTTTACGTTATAAAATAAATTATACACATATTTCTATAAAACATATCAAAGTAATAAATTATACTAACCTGCTATGTCTGCGATATCATTATAATCTTCTTCATCAGAACCGATATCTCCAACATCAACATTTGCAGGGGCCACTGAAGGTGATGCACATGCGGGATTTGGCACGGATCCCTGTGAGCCGATCGTGTCTTCTAACACCACAAATAGCTCTATAACTCTAATTTCTGGAAATATACTGTGAGAGAAAAACATTTTTCGAACATCCTGATCATTCCGCAATTCCTGGAATCCATACTCTAATTTACTAAGATCAATTGTAACTAGCACTCGATAGAACAATTGAGTGATCTTTTTCACGTTCTCAACTCTTAATTCTTCAACCAAAAGACTCTCCAGCTCATGAAAAGTAATTGATTCATGAAGAATGATACCAACAGTACTTGGAGATTTGAAAATTACACTACCCCGAGTAATAGTTTCAATTATTCCTTGGTGATGTATGAGTGCATAGTGTGAATTTTCAGCCATTGTTGTGTGTCAAAATAATGGCCGGGAGATGGACTTTTATAGGTGGAATCATGACAGAATTCGTAGGGGTGCTGCGTCAGGGAAATCGTAGCACCCCTACGAATTCCCCTAATAAAACACATTTCAGGACACACAATGGAAATATTGTTTCTCTCACTCTGTTTGTGGAATTAATGTTTTTTTTATTATTTATATGGGAAAAAATCCTTGGTCCACTTATAAAAATAAGGAAAAAATATAAATCCAAAATAGAAAATAATGAATTAGGATTAATTATGATTAATATTTATATATTATATTATAGTATTTTCTTTTTGAGTAAATAATTTATTTAGTCCCTCAAGAGTAACTTTGAGGACAATTTAGTCCCTCAAGATTTGAAAGTGACAAAATAGTCCCTCAAGATTAATTTTATAGGACACATTAAATGAGAATTTAGTCTCTCCGTTAAGTTTCTGTTAATTGAGTTGCAGTGATGTGTATGACACATTGTATGACATATCACCTAAGTTACATCATGTTTGTAACTCAGTTAACATAAACTTAAACGAAGGACTAAATTGTCACTTAAAGTGTCTTATAAAATTAATCTTGGAGGACTATTTTGTCACTTTCAAATCATGAGGGACTAAATAGGGTATTCACTCTTTTTTTATGGTAGCCTAATTTATTTGACAAGTCACATATTGCACTCAATTCTAAATTTAAACTTTAATTTTTTAATTTAAATTTGAACTTTTTATAACATCGAAGTTAATAGAATATATTTCACTATAATTGAAAGATACAAACAACTCATTTTTAAAGTTGAAGTATTTTTAAAAATATGTGGAAGATCATTTATTCAGAGAGATTCCACTAAAATATTAGTATTTTTCTGCTTTTCAATGAGAGGGTCATATTTGGAATGTTGTTACTTATCTTTAATATATTTTTTTTCGAATTTTGTGTCAGTTTGTTCTTGTGGGCCTGCAATTAGAAATTAATCAATGATACCATGACAATTATTTTCTTGATGGTATAGACAACAACAGTTGTCTTATTGTCTTCATGTGAGTGTTGGGAAATCACGCATAAAGGCGCAGCGGAAAACAAAAACTTTTATGCAATTCCCACCCAAGGACCCATGTGAATGAACATGATTCATCTATGAATTACCTGTTGAAGCGTTATCGCAACACGATTTGCGAACAACACTTGTTCTTGAGTTCTTCAAAAGTTCTTGTTCTTGAATTCTTCAACTCTTGAAATCTTGAATTCTTGAACTCTTCGATTCTTGAAGTCTTCAAATCTTGAACTCTTGAACTCTTCAAATCTTGAACTCTTCAATTCTTGAATCTTCACAAAGAGCTATGTCAAACTCTTCCGTCGCAAGTGTAGCAACGACCTAGAGATATCCACACAGCAGTTGTGAGTGTCAAACACCCACCTTGATGTTTTTCTGAAACTCACTATGCTAGTAGCGAGAAACAGAGAAATAAGGATTTCTAGAGAGAGAATATGTGTATGTGAAAAAGGCTAGCTCAAAAGCTCCATGGGTGTTGCAATTTGTAGCCAACACTCAACATAAACCTAAGCCTTGTTGGGCCCATCTTATGGAAGCCCATTTAAATTAGTCACACTAATTTTTACCCTAATCCTTATTAGGTCCATCTCATGAAGGCCCAATTAAATTAGTCACACTAATTTAATCTTATTCTTTAGTAGGCCCATCTCATGAAGCCCAATTAAATTAGTCACACTAATTTATTCTAATTTAGCATCAATATAAAAACTGCTTTAGTGTGCGACCCTATAGGTTCTTACAACGTTGGAAATATTATTAAATCTCATTTAAATAATATAAACAGTGAGCGGTATCTAGCAACACATCACTGCTACCCAAGTTATAAGAAATTCAACGGTTTGACATAACCTTTCCGTGATTGACGTTACCGTACATTTCAGTCCCTTTGTCCAAATATCCAGATTTAACACAAGCATGGAATTAGTCATCTTATATAGTTAAATCATTAGTTTCTTGATCTCCAAGTAGAGTGATAAAATAAATGATATAAATGTCACACATTAATTCATTTCAGCATGGCCATGCATTTACCTAGTCCTACTCATCAAGGGGCCCACAGATATATCTCTCGTAATGTAAGAGGGACAAATTCTATCTACGTTACTCGCACTGCCCACATGATTCGTGATATGCCTAATGACCGACTTTATAATTACCTTGTTATGGATAACGTTTGACGGTATCAAAGCACAAAACTCCTCATGCAGCGGATCACAGTAGCTTCAAGTCAAAAGACTACATGTACCATCATCACTATGAGAATCACCTATGACATTCACATTACTATCCATGTGCTATTCTCATGGCGGGTCAGTCCAATATATATCACCATATATACCTATGTGCAGACTTGATATCACATATCCATAACCTGTGAGAAAAGGTTATCAGTCCATACACATACTAGTCTCAACGTATTACTGTTGTCTTGTTGTTTACAGTAATACTTGACTAGGGACATTTAAGAATGGAGTCTCACTATTAGGTTATGTACCTAATCTTTATTTCATTCTAAGGACATCATAATGTTTATTAAAATAAATAAATAAACAATTAATGAAAACAATGTCTCATATATATATATATATAAAATAAAATGTCACAATATCATAATAAAAATGCAACCATGATTGGCCCTCTAGGGCATATATCAACAGTGAGAACGTTCCTAGCACCAAACGTGTATGGTTGTTGAGAAATTCTTGTTCTGTAACATATATAAATATAATAAAATAAAAAATGCACTGTTTCACCTTAGAAAAATTCTTGATTCACAATGAAAAATCATAAATATTGGACAACATATAATATGTAATATGCACAACACATATTACATATGATACACAATATATATGACATGTTATGCACAACATATATCACATATGGTAATATTATTTTTCTTACAACATGTGATATATATTATGCACATTATATTATATATATTGTACATACTACTTAACTGTTTTGACTATTTTTTACTGTGGATAACAATTCTCTTTAACTTAATTTAGCAAATACTTGTTTACTTATAGATTTCATTAACTTTATTGTAAGTGTACTTGAGAACACGTTGTTCAAATTAAGTGCAAATTTTTTTCATCACGTATAGGCAGGGACGGATCTACTTATGATTCTATGGGGGCTTATGCCCCCACTAGATTTTTAATTTTGCAGTTAAAATATATATAAATGTTATATTTTGCCCCCATTGTATTATTAAATTTGCCCCCACACTAAAACAATTCAAAAAAACATCATCTTATATTTATATATATTAGCGATGTAAAATTTTTGCCCCCACTATTCAAATTTTCTAGATCCGTCATTGCGTATAGGCTTTCTGACTTCCAAGATTGTTTCATTTTTTTTTCTTTTCATTCTTGTTTCTCCCTTTGAATTCTTGAAGTAATACCACGAAGGATGCTTTAGTGAAATTGACCGAAGTGAAATGTGATGAAGGATTCAAATTATATCTTGCACAACAAAAAAAATAGGGGGAAAAATCTTAATATATTAAATACATAAACAATATAAGGAAATTTTATTGGAATCATGTCTTGTCATATCAACAAAATTATAAATAGGAAGGTTTGATTGAATTTATACTATCACAAATTTTTTCTTATATGTAATAAAAATTGTACTGTAAAACAAAATGAATAAAAATATTCTCCCTCGAAATCACCCCTATTTCAAATTCAATCCCTTTTTATTTAAAAGATTTTAAATATTTGATAGAATTTATTAAACTTTTTAAAACAAATGTATCAAGTGCTATGATATGCAAAACAACATTAAATACTAAAGATCAAATGTAAAATTCATTCTTGAGTTAACAATGACACCAAAAACATATTTAATTAGCTTTTATATTCACAAAACCCGAATAGATTAAGGTTGCAACAAACACAACAAAAGACTAATAATAGAGTCAGGAATTGCATGAAATTTCTCAAATATGGAGAATAAAATATCAACTATATAGGCACTATCAAATCTCCCCACATTTGAACAATTGCATGTCTTCATGCAAGAACTAACGATGCAAAGCTTGTAGAAGTATGATGCAGCAAATTTTTTTTTTCTTTTTCTTCAATTCACATCCCTACAAACTAAGTCTAAATAGAATGGCTGCTAAAGACGACGGAAAGTTAAACAAAACAGCACACCATGGTCAAAATCAAGCAAAACCTCAATTATAATAGAAGTTGACAATCAAAAGAAATGTATGAGTCGAGAGAATCAATTAATGTTATGCAGAGTTGGTTGCTATGGCCTCACGGGGTGTTTATCACTCAATCACACAGAGTTGGTATGTATGGGAAGTGGACTAGTTCTAAAAAACTAGAAAAACATTATTTAGATGACCTATAAAAATATACAGATAGAACCAAAGTCACTAACCAAGAGTAATTTTCCATTTACAGATATTCCAGAGCTCCAACAACCTTATTTACATAACCAAGACAGAAAAACTATAATTAAATATATACAAGACACTTTGAATTTCTGAATTTTTCTACTTTTTTTCTTTTCTTTTCATTCTTATCTCTTTTATTTCCTTTTGAATAACTACTCATTTCAATATTTTGTGACATGAAATGAGATAGGAGACAATAGTAATAATAATAATAATAATAATGCAAAATATATACAAATTCCACCTAAATACAAAAGCACTACCCTTTTTACATGTTATCTCCACCCTTTTTTACAAGTTAAACCCAATTTCCCCACACTTAAAGCTTTGCCCACTATACAACCATGTTCTCATAGTTTCTTAGAGGGATTTTTCATTGTTTTTTTACTTTTGGCTTGTAATGTGGTTAATAAAAAATAAAGGGAAAAGACTCAACTTGGCTAAAAATAAAGGGAATGTGTGTTAGGTGGCTATTTGGCTAGGTGGCTTAAATATTTACACAAAATATATATGTCTCAATCACATACAACATGTATAAAACGTAAAACAAGAATCAAGCAAATTCTGGAACAACAATTATAGGTGTGTGTGTGTGTGTGTGCTTTCATGAATGAAGTGATTAGTTGATGTATTCAACCACATGAATCAGATTCAAAGTCTTATAGGACATACCGCACAACCAACAGAGATAACAAAAACAATTCAGACTCAATTAGATACAGTATGCCAACGATTCAGCTTCAAATTCACAAGGTACAAGCAGATTAAGACCAATGGTGCTATAAAGTTAACTAACAATCATCACCTAAATGCAAGAACACATAAACAAGTAAAAACACACCTAAGCAGTCTAAAAACGACAAATAAATAAAGAAAAATAGCAAACATATTCACAAAGGCAATTATCTACACCCTCCCCACACTTAAACAAGTCACAGAATAAAGCATGGTGAGAAAGATATAGAAGGAAATACCAATTAGCAGCAGATATCAGAAATTCCTGCAACTGGACGCTGAAGCGCATGTTGCGCGCTGGAGCGCGGTCAAGCGCGCGGGGGCGCGGAGGAGGCGCTGGGTTGCGGGTTTTGTAGCAGAGTTGGTATTTTTTATGATATGTGATGAATATGCATGATAATTCCTAATTTAAGTTGAATGCATGCCAAATTAAGTTCAACTATTGCAAACTGCTAAACCAAACTATTGAAATGCAGAAATTTAAATTAAAGGCTGTAAAATTGAAAATTGGTGGGTTGTCTCCCACAAAGCACTTTGCTTTAACGTCCCTAAGATGGACGTTTGGCCGGCCACTCTCAGGATGGCTTATGTTTGAATTGATCCAATAGCTTACACCATGGTGTGCCTTCCACGCCTCCACCTGGATCCCATAAGAAGTGAACTACTCCAAGGAGAGTGATCATTTTCCTATTTCGGGATCCATGAGTTTTGGTCCTTAATTTGCCATTTGGGGCACAACATCCGCTCCTACAAAAAGTATCCCTAAAATGAAAAATTTCAAGTGATGAAAGATGAAATTCCTCACAAGAAGGGTTAGAAATAACAAAATTAAAAACATTTGATTCCCAAAAATTCCAAGCTCGAGCAAATATTTCCTTCCCACAGATAGTGAGAAGTTGGGCATAAGTGTAACCCCCAAGTAAATAGCCCTTAACGCTTAAGTCATTTTAGGTCATTTATTAAGGGTCACGTCTTGATTTCATAGCTTTATCTTTATTTTTAAAATATCATACAGGGAAAATACGTGGGAGTAAATTTTTTGAAAACATCCGCGTAATAGAAAATAAGGGTCTTGCGCATAAATACAACGATAATAATTAATAAACATCATGAGATAACACTGAATAATACTGATATAATAAATCAAATCCATTAATACTCCCATACATAACAATCACAAACGAATAGATACTAGGTGTAACCCCATGAATCTAAAACTAAGACTCATGAGACTTCACAAAAAATGCATTTTCTGGGAAAATGCTGCGAACTGGCCACTAGCGTGCAATCCTTTGGCCGCTCGCAGCCGGAACAATAAAAACACTCGCTAGCGCCTAAACATCAGGCGCTAGCGTGTGTGCACGCACCGGTGGCTAAGGCTTGGCCGCTAGCGCGTGCGCACGTCCGGCACTCAATAACTCAGAAACAAAATAGCAGAAATATCATACAACTATCATTTTCAACACGAATTCATAACACATCATACACATATACATATACATATAATTAAAACTAAACCCTTACCTCTTGTAGACCTCCTAAACAAGCTTAGATTCTCTACTTCTCTTACTATCTTCTCTCAAAAGCTTCAAAAAATTGATGATGATGATGATGATGTAGGTGGTTATTTTGAAATTTTGATCGGTTGGATTTGAAGAGGATGATGAGTAGCTAGATGAATAATATGTTATTTAATCTCGGATTGGAGGTGATTTGGGGTGTGAATTAGTGAGGTCAAACTAGTGTGTGTGTGTTTGTGTGTGAGAGTGTTCTTGAGTGTGTGAGAGAGATGAGTGCTGAGTGTTTGAGTGAGGGAGTGGTTCTCTAGAGTGATAAGGTGGTGTTATCCGTGGAGGGCTTGGTTGGAATTAACAAAAGTTGAAGGATTTCATACCAAAATGCAAAATGCAGAAAATAGTTGTTGTGACGCGTTTGGTCGCTAGCGCGCATCTCATGGTCGCTAGCGGCGAAACCTCTCCTGACCACCTGCTAGCGGGCAACCCCTGGGAAGAGTTGCAGCAGCTGCAACTCTACCCCTACAACTCCCTCAATATGCATTCCCACGTACTCTCATATCCCCATGACATATACAATCAATTCATACATCTCAATACCAGTTCATTACACCTCAATTAACATTTACATACCCCATACCCAATTTTCTCATCAATGCTTCACTTGGTTACACATACTAATACACATAGCACATATTATCATGTAAAAAACTCAATCATGGCATTCTCATATAAACATAAATCTGATCACAAACAAATTTATTTACCTTTAATCTCATTTTATTTACACTTTCATTTTAAATAAAAACTTCATTTTCATCTTATAAACTCATAATACATATTCTTGAAGTCTTATACTTTATTTAAAACCATTTTCCATTCAATTATTAAACCTTTCAATACTTTTTCAATTCTTTAAAACCATCCATGTACCATCATCACCTTTTCATCTATACATATAATGCATATACTCATAGTTCATACATCATACCAAATACATTTCAATTACACATCCGTTAATACATCAAGCAATGCACATAGTACACCTTGCATCCAATACACATATAAACCAATTAGGTCCTAATCAAGGTTAATTACTATTAATCACCCTTAATTAAGACGTAATTGAAAAGCGGGTGTTACAGCACTGCTAGCTAACATAGGTCCGGACACAGAAAACATCAAATAAACAAAATCCATAACATAAAATAAAACTACTAATAATGATAAACAATTCTGTAACAAATAAAATTTAGAAACATAGATAACCTAAATCTGTGTTGGCTACTCGTTACCTCCAATATCTTAATCAACATGGTCCTCTATAGAAGGAAGAAAACATAAGAGATAAGAAACTGGGAAGTTAATTCAATAGAGGCATCACTCCGAATTTATGATAAAATAATTGAAGCATATAAGGTTCAATTACGAGGATTTTTGCAAACATTAATTCGCGAAGCAACTTAACCTAAGTGCGTCTTTACCGATTTTACACATGTTAATGTACAATAAAATTAAGTGACATGCATGACTTACATTCTAAAATGTGCATATAATATCACATAGTCTTTCTTTCTTTAACCTTAATTAACATTGTTGGGCAAAACCACCCTCCTGTACATATTGTCCACATCACCGACCCCTAGGTATGAGCTCATCCTAATCTTAAGGGGACATGGGGTAACTCATCTTCCCTTACCAATGAAGTTAGTGACCAAGGTTGTCATCTCTCCCTTACCAACTCCATTGGTGGCCGAGGCTACAATGTCTTTTAACTTTAACTTTAACAAACACCATTATATAAATCATATATACATAATACAATATCATAAAATAATATCATACAATTAATCACAGAGAAGTACAACATGTATTCATCATATAAAATCACTTATTTTAGTTTAAAACAAAATAAAACAACTGTCACGACCCAATCCGAATACGTGACCGGCACATGGGACAACATGTCTCATGTCAGCCTTAACTTGCACATGTATGGACATAATCAGAATACTCGACATCAACAACACACTTCTCATGCATAAATATATATCTATATACATATATCAAAGGGTTTATATCAATTCTCCTTGTATACACCATATAACTAGTACATACAAAACCAAGAATCATATTTGTAACCTTATGGAGCACAAGACCTAAACTTTCAACTATTACAAAAGGCCTCTAGATCATGAGGCTCACCATTGCTAAGACCTCGGCGACACCGACAAGTCCATCCCTCGATCTACACCTGAGACTGAAAATGTTTTGTATGAATGAGTGAGTCATACGCTCAGTGAATAATAGATTACAAATAATTTATGATTCAGCAGCAACAATACTTAGAAGTATCCACAATTCACAATCATAATATCCTAACCCAATTCGCATCCATACCCTAATAACTTATACGTCAAACTCGTCTCACATCTTCCTTTAATTAAATGTGTTTTACTTATGGATCCCGGGAGCCCAGCCCCTCCTCAAACTTATACTTTAAGGAACCCCGGGAGCCCCGCCCCTCCTCAGGTTCTTATCAATGTCCCGGGAGCCCAGCCCCTCCTCGGACTTACACTTTAAGGAACCCCGGGAGCCCCGCTCCTCTTCAGGTTCTTATCAAGCTTTACTCAAGTTCTCAATCCTTACCTTTGCATTATACTATCGCAAATCCTTTCTCACATAAACGCACACTCATTCATACTCATCAACACATAATTATTTCATCATTATCATATTATCATCATAACATCATCATATTGTTATCATATTATCACCACAAGATTATCATATCATTGTCATATTATCATCACAACATCATCATATCATTATCATATTATTATCATATTATCATCATGACATCATCACATCATTATCACATCATTATCTCAAGGGTGGTTCAACCATATAGGCTTCATACAATTATATCGTACATAAAAAAAATAAATTCTAAACGCCCACACATCCAATCTCTTCCAATACCAAATTATCATCATAAACACTCAAGTATCAAGTTTCAGGTAGTGGTGAACGAGGGGAAATGAAGATATAACTTAAACACATAAGGGCAATGAGTTAAAATCATAAAAATTGAGTTTTCACTTTGTGTAATCGATTACAGGTTTGCTGTAAACGATTAACAAAGGCTAATTTTGCCCTGGAAGATGATTTTCGCGAAATTTTCAACCCTGTAATCGATTACCATTTCGTGTAATCGATTACAGCTCTTAAAAACATCATTTTTTGTGAAATTGGCCTCTAGTAATCGATTACACAGAGGTGGTAATCGATTACCAGGAGCTCCAGGGGACATTTTACCTTTGGTAATCGATTACCACTTCTGTGTAATCGATTATCACCAGGTTCAGGGGCGATTTTCTACTGAAAATAACACGAAAACTCCCTCAAATCCACTCTTTCACCACAACCCATCCAAATCAAACATATCCAACATGCAATAACAATCATAAATCAACCAATATTAATCCCTAACAACAATCATAGCATACAAATCACAAGAGTAATCAAAATCAACAATAAACCATAAATAACTCATTACTCACAAAATACTCCAATGGAGTCAACGGCTCAACCCGGAGCTAGGATGAGTTGCACAGAGCTTCTCTAGTTGAATGAGACCCTAGAGAACACATCAAACGACTTAGATTCACAAAAAATCCAGAGAATCTCAAGATTTCTAAACCAAAACCCTAAACCCCCAAATCCAAAATAGAGAGGAACAAGAGACCAATAGAGAGAAAGAATTACTCTACACTTACCCACAAGCCAAAGCAATGAGCAATGACCTAATGGATCTTGAAGATTGATGGGTTTTGGGTGGATCGTCTAGAGAGAGAATAAGAAGAGGGAGAGAAGAGAAGGAAAGGGAGAAGAAGAAGAATAAAATGAGAGGGTGAGGGGGGTTACATAGGAATAAAATGGGGAAGGTAAGGGAAAGAGGAAGAAAAGGGGGGAGGTGGGGCCCACTTGGTGTCCTATCTCCTCGGGGTGTACTGTGATCTCTTACTTATAAACTCATACCACTTAAGGGTATTACAACAACGAACACATGATTTTTTGTGCTTAGGTCGCTAGCGGGCCTCTCTGGTCGCTAGCGGCGGTGGCTCCTGAACCCAACGCTAGTGAAGCTGATTAAAGTCGCTAGCGAAGAAATAAATCTTGTAATAGTAAATTGTGAAACAAAGAATGTCAACAGTAACCCATACATCCAAAAATGTGATTTTTATAGGATTTAATCGGTGAAAAACACATGAAACACATAACGCATATTAAGATTTAAACTCTTACCTCTCATAGACCTCCAAATAAAGCTAGTATGCCCTTTTTCTACCTCTACCACGACTACTCTTTGACACACATGTGCCTAACGAACGATAGGATTTAACAAACAGTCCCTTGAGAGGAAAAAAAATTTGTAGTCTTTATAGAGTTTGGCGTGGTGACCAAGGATTTGTGTTTACTTTTGTGATCGGGCAAAGTTAGGAGTGAGAATGAGTGTGTGGAAAGGCTATGACTTAAGAGCTCTAAGGCTTTGTTTGGGAGTTTGGAGTGGAGGAGAGAGGAAGGTCTTGGAGGAAAAGATAGGGGGAGGGAAGGGAGGAGCTTGGAGGAGATAACATCTCCTTGTTTGTGAGTTTTAAAATCCTCCACATTGGGGGAACTTGAAAATGAGGAGTTTGGAGGGTTTTGGAGAGTTTTAAAAATCCTTCAAACACCTCTCCTCCCCATCAATGCAACTCACAAACACAACCAAACCTCTCAAAGTCTTTCCTTCCCCTCCCCTTCCCTCTAAAGTCCAACTCACAAACATACCCTAAGTAGACATCGAATGAGGGAGGCACGAATGATGCATAGAGGCTTAAAAATAGAATATATATATATATATATATAGGGGCTTTTAGGGTATGAGCACAGAGGGTATGACTGTAATACTAAAAAGATGGGTGGAGGACTAAGGCTTTTAGGGTATGAGCACAGAGGGTATGACTGCAATACTAAAAAGATGGGTGGAGGACTAAAACGTAAAAACGTAGAAAATATAACAATTTGGCGTTGGATCTTCGCTAGCGAGCAGCTCGCGACAAAACCAGATTTGTCACGAGTTGCGCTCTCGCACGTACAATCCCTTTTCCAACATGCATTACTACATTTCGCCCATGAAACTCGTGCAAAAACGGCCATACCCAACATCTCAAACACATCAAATACAACTTAAACACATATAACACACATGACACATAAAGATCGATGCATTCTAAGATAAGATTATCCATTCAAGCTTAACTAAATTCTAATTAAGATTGATCACTTTTAATCTCACTTAATTAGGACCTATAATCAAAGTTGAGATGTTACACAACCCACCATGCTTATCGCCTCAAATCCTTAATACTTTCCAGCCCTCCATTCTTTGGGAATTGGGATCAATGCAACCCATGCGTGCAAATGTGGGTGGTAGTTATCACTTAGCTTTCACATATTCAGGAACGGAGAAATGACTTTAAAAGGTTAAAATATTAGTACATTATCTATAATTGAAATAGTTCTTATACAATTCATTCATCTTTCTCCGACTTATCAAAGTAATTAAAATTTTTTACCGCTCAATAGATATCAAAATTTTCTGAATACTTTTTTATTGTCTATTTCTTTTTTAGCATTTTGTGTCAACTAATTAAACGAATGAAATTTATTTATGATAATTTGGGTAGTTGGACGTGAAAATATCATTTTTATATAAAATCTTGCATTTCTCTATTCAACCATAAAAAAATTCTACCAAGATATGATTTAAGATCTATTATTTTTGCATTACGATAATGTCATTAATTTTTTTTGAAATATTTCGTTTACATTAAATTTGACACTAAATCAATCACTCAATTCAATTCTGATAAAATATAACATTTACAACTACTCAATTTAACTTATATCCAGACTCAATTTAATAATATTTAAACTTTTATATATTGAGATAATGACAATTTTTATACTGACACAATTCAACATACTTACTCAATTCAACTTTTTGTTCAACTGGTAGCTGATTTAGTATAACTTTTAGTGTACTAATAGCATTGTTGTAATTTTTTTAATAGTTGTATACTTTTCACTTATTCGTTTTGATATAAAATTTCTTCTAAACAATAATACTTGACGTACAACAGGAATACGTCCAACTTGTGTCCAACGTGTGCTATCCATGTTACAGGGTGTGTGCTATATGTATAAAAAAGAGCAAATGAATGCTTCCATTCTTTTGCTTTTAGTATCCCATCCTATCTTATCTTAAAAAACGAGATAAAAACTTCAGTTAAAGAAGAAACAAAAAAATCATAACAAAAGAGTATAAATGTTGTACGTCAAACATTACTCATATATAATACAATATATATCGGCAGAGAACAACTCAATATAATTAACACTCTATTCATATATATATATATATATATATAACTGATTAATGACGACAATCCTAAGTCCACTAATAAGACGACTTGTGATTATCTTCTTTATATTATATTAAGTATAGATGACACACGCTGATGATAGCTAATACGAAGATCACATGGGTGCATATCCAAAGTTTAAAAATTGACAATTGATATGTAGGTCTGACCCGGTATCCACCCAGCAGGGATCACATTGGTGGCCACAATGGCCTTCCCTGACTCAAGAGTGGTTAGCCTAATAGAAAATGGTGCTTTCAGAGGCGAGCCTTTGTCAAGTTTCCAAACTGCTCCCCACGATTGCTGCATAGAATCCCATGAGGCCGAGTCTAGTGCTTCCTTCAGTTCAACTTTGGCAAGGTCACCATCCCCATCTTCATATTCAATCACGGTAGCAAAATATTGTTGGTTGGATCCAGAATCCACGTGAAAAGCAATTGACATACCCGGGTAGTTGCATTCAACTCTGCAAGACAAAAACAAAATCACATCACCAAATTTGTTAGTCAAAATAGAGTAAAACTACATTGATAATAAAAATACATGTAATAATTATTCAATATTTATTTTTACAATAATGCTAAATTTACAATAAAAAATCAGTCAATACAGTCAATGGACCTATTTTGGCTTTGGTTTTGACCCAAATAATCATTGAAATTGTAATAGACCGAGTAATTATAGCCCAAAATCTCATTTATTAACTGGTTTAACTGATTTTTTATTGTACATTTAACACCTTCCATATTTTTATGTTACATTTTATGTGAACTCTACCACGGATCCATGTATATTAGTGTGGGGCTTATGCCCCACTAAAATTTAAAATTTTTATTTAGAAGTATACATGTGTATATATTACTTCTATTATATTGTTAAGTTTGATCTCACACTACTTAAATTTTCAAGAAACTTCCTATTATATTTATAAGATTTAATTTTTATACCGTGTAAATTTTTTTTACACAATTATTCAATCATATACTGTCACGTCAGTCATGATTGTGTTTTCTATCTCTTACTATCTGATGTGTTTTCTATCTATTACTATCTGAAAAGTTATACAAATTGAGTGTTTTGATTGGACGACCGTATAAAATATTTTTACAATATCAGTGCATCAAAATTAAACTCATGTATATTAGGAGGAATTGGGGAAGGGGTGGGCATATGGGGATAGAATCCCTGACCCTAAAACAACAAACCCCTTAGTCACTTGGACCAAAGGAGGTGCCATTTGAGCTAATGCTTATTGGCACCAAATATCTAAATTTAATAATAAGAATAAACATAAATACTTGGGGAACAACATTCTTCCGGCCAAAATAACTAACAAAACTCATTTTAACACTTTTGGCCAAAATAGCATTATTAACCATGTGTATTTTTTTAATGGACTCAGTGATTTAGGCATAATTTCCTATTGTTGACTGTTTTGTTAATTTTTTATTGTACCTCTAGCAATATTCAAGAATAAATGTTGTATAAGTATTAATTATAAGTATTTACATGATAGATCAAATATTAATAGTCAATATATCCCGTAAACAAAATGATTATATATCGTGAAAATAAATAATACTGACAAAATCGCGATAACATATATGTCAAAAAAATGAAAACTGAAAGTCAATAAAGTTGAAATATTTTTTGAGAAAACAAAAGGAGTAAAACGGGCGTTTAGGGAATATTGACAAAGCAACTTGACCATAAAGCATAAGTAATTAGAAGTTAGTCAATAATTCACGATGTATATTAGAAATACTTACTCTATTCTATATATATATATATATATATATAGTTAAATAACTAACTAACTAATTAAATTCTTTTTTGTTTGCTTCTTCTCCTCCTTCTCTATCTTTTAGTGAAAATAATCCTAATGTACTTATTGTTGGAGTACAAGGAGCAATGCTCGAAGTTAATTTAGAGCGTATAATACCTTCTATGCTGAATGTTTATTTTTCCTGCATTGCGTAGTTCTTCATCCTGGCCTGAGACTGCCATGGCACCAAAAGCACTGCCGCTCAAATCAAAGTGATATTGAGCATCTGAGCCACACCCATCACACTCATCAGTGATTACTACCCTCACAGGGTTACCAGAGCATGCAGAAATGCCTGTGCACTTCACCTGAAATTACAACAAATTATAACCCGAACATGATTAATCAATGAATTACGATCAGTGTTATTTGTTTGAATTAACTGATAGGTTCTAATTAATATGTTACGAAAGCTGAAAATGATTATAAAACTATTTATACATATGTAAACCAAGTCAAACATATCACCAAGTTCACACTTTCACTTAATTATAACTAATGGTTTGCTAATCTGGTGAAGATTCTGAACTTGGTGATAAAACATATAGCTCATTCCCTGCCATATATGTATATATATACATCTATAAATATTATTCAATAAAAAGGTAATTACTATTAGACTTTAAAAATAAAATTAATAAAAATAAGAAAAAAATTAAAAATAACTCAAAAAATTTAAAAAGTAACCTCTCTCTTCTGCTTCTATAATATATTTCTTCTTTTTTTTAAAAATATATATTTTTTATTTTTAAATTACTTATTTTATATTTTATTCATCTATTATATTTTATCTATCTTTCAAAAAAGTTTTTTGAAAAGTTTAAATGAGATTTGGAATTAACTTTAGTTATATTAAACAGTATTATTTTATAAAAAATTATTAATAAGAATAAATTAGTATCATTTTATAAAATACTTATAAGAGATTAATTTTAGTTATATTAAATAGTATTCTTTTATAAAAAATTATTAATAAGATTAAATTAAATAGTATCATTTTATCAAATTCTTATTAAAAAAATTGACTTGTTGAGCCGCTGGGTGATAAGAATAATAATAGGTGTGTTAATTGTTTTTGAACCTCATAACAAGAACCACAGCCTTTGCCCGAGTCATATAAAAGAGGGCTTCCTGCTGATATCATTGATGAGAGTGGAGGTTGCCCAACAGTACTTCCATATCCACAAGCACCACCTACACATATATAGTCAATAAAACTGGTTCAGCGAATAACACTATTTTATCGTACAACAAAAATACGTCCAACTAGCATCCAATGTGTGCTATACATGATACAGAATCTATACTATACGTACGTGTGCTATATATATAGCACATATTACATATTATGTAATAGCACACACTGGATGCTAGTTGGACGTATTTATATTGTTCGACGATTGCTATTTCTGTGCATTTATTCTTAATCTGAACAGGGGAAAACACACTGCATGTGACTTTATTTTTTTGTTACCTTCACTTCCGTCACCATTTGCAGGTCCATACCAAGTGGCAACTGCAGCTGACCAATCTGAATCAGATGGAGAGTATGAAGCATTAATAAGCTTCCTGGGGTAGCAATAGGAAGGGTTAATAAGGAATATTGAGAGAAAAGCTATTAGATTAAGTATAGTAGCGAAAACACTTTGAAGCTTATGAGCCATATATATTATTATCACAGAACCACTGGGATTTTTGTTAATACTTGGTAGTTGATGTTAATTGTGTGATATTTGTGAGGAATCGTGCGAGGCCTAGCGTGGTATTTATAGAGAACCGAAGTGGAGAGTGCATAACTGTAGTGTGTATAGTTTCTTAATTGCAAAACAAGTAAAGTATTCCACATGGAAAAGAAATATTAAAATATATATAAAAAATTAATTATACTCAATCTATGAGAATTTTGAGTCTCATTTTCCTCAAACGACAAACAGCACTAGAGCAGGGCAGGTAAGACGTTGGAATTTCATATGGGAAACATGGTGAAAGATTACTTAGTCCCTGCAAGTTAGGGAGCATGATGGTCGGGGATACTTTTGCATAAATGCTTCGGGAACAACACTTTTTCAACTAAAATAGTCAATAAAGTGCATTTAACATTTTATATCACAAATAATATTTTAATCATGAGTATATTTTTAATGAGCTGAGTGATTGTGACCAAAATTCCTATTTGTTGGGGCTGATATTTTGTTGTACCTTTAGCAATGCTCATAATTTTATCTTTTAAAATTCAAAATAAAAAACTTATAAAAAGGGTTAGTTTTCGATCATGTTTGTTCCTCGCCATATCATAACAGTGGAGGGAGAGAGTGATCATGGCATTGGCGAAGGGTATAGTAGATCAGAAGAGAGAATAAAAATAATAAAAATTAAAAGTATTAAATCAGTAATTTAAATATTTTTTTTTGGATGTTTTTGAAATTTTATTTATAGGGACTAAGATCCCTAACTTGGGAGGACCAAGGAATTCTTCACGGGGAAACATATGTTTCACTTCTTTCTTTAGACGAAGAAAAGTGGTGCTATTTGCATAAAATAATGATAAGTGAACAATGAAAAAATTAGTTAATACAATTAATGAGTCTATTTTGGCTTTGGTTTTAGTCCAAATAATTATTGAGGTTGTAATGAGCTGAGTAATTATGACTCAAAATCATATTTATTGGCTGATTTAACTGGTTTTTTATTGTGCATTTAGCATCGTCCATTTGAATATTGTTGTTTTTTCAAACATCTAAACATATTATTAATAAAAATAGAGTAATGCTATATTTACATCACAATATAAGTTATTATGAGTCACTATTTGCTATAATTCAACTTTTTAAAATTACTAATCAAACTTTTAAAAATGTTGGATTAATATATAATATTAAAAGTTGGATTAATAGTTTTAAATTATTACATATAGTAGCTAATTTTATAGTGTACATAAAATATTTCTCATAAAAATATTATTTTTCCTCTTTTTCTTTATCATTTTTAATATTTTTTTATCTACCATCTTTTTCCTCCTTCATTTTTTTTTCTATTATTCTTTAATTTTATTTTTTATTCTTCTTTATCTTCCTTTTTTTTCATTCTTTTTCTACACATTTTTTATTTTTTTTTTCTCCTCATTTTTTTCCTCCATCTCCTTTTTTTATTATTTTTTTCACCCTCCTTCTATCTACAACATCCTAGAGACTAAACTGGAGTCATTGACCAAAGTAAGACTTAATGAAGCTCAATACACTCAATTAGGACCAAAATAGACTCATTACATGATCCTTTGGTTATCTACAATATCCTAGTGACTAAAATGGAAGAATTGACCAACGTGAGACCAAATGAAGCTCAATACACTTAATTAGGACAAAAATAGGGTCGTTATATCATTCTTTGGTTATCTACAACATCCTAGTGACTAAAATGGAGTCATTGACCAAAGTAAGACCTAATGAAACTCAATACACTTAATTAGGACAAAATAGGATCATTACATCATCCTTTGATTATCTACAACATCCTAGTGACTAAAATGGAGTCATTGACCAAAGAAAGATCCAATGAAAGCTCAATACACTCAATTATGACAAAAAAGAAAAGCTTCTTTTTTTCTTCCATTTTTCTCCTCTCTCTTTTTGTTAATTTTCTTTCCTTTTTACTTTTTTTCTTCTTCTTCTTCTTTCTCGATATTTTTCTCTTCATCAATCTTTTATGTATTTTCTCTTCCGCTTTTACTATCATATTCTCTTCCTCATTTTTTGTGCCTCTTTTATTTTTTTAATATCTTTGTCACCATTATCTTTTGTATTTTTATCAACTTTTATCACCAATTTGTATTAATCATTCTTTCTGTTTCTCTTATTTTTCAAAAGATTAAATTTTTCTTCTTCTTTATTCATATGAGTGGTGACAGTGACTTGGGCCCACGACGGTGGAGGAGTCTCTTGATATTTTATTTTTTCTTTTCTCTACTATTTTTATTATTTTTTTAATCAAATGATTTTTTTTATTATGACTTGAATGATTTCTTTTTATTTTTCAATGTTTCATTTAATTATAAGGAATAATAAAAATCAATCAATATCTATATAGATATGCATTTTGTTTTTTTTTTATTAAAGATAAAAAATTTCTATTTTTTACTATTACATTTTATAAATATAATAGTTTTTGTTAGATTCTAACTTGAATGACTCCTTTTTTATTTTTAACTATGTTGCAGAGAATGAAAAAGAAATGTTGACTTTCTTATAGGTATTTTCTTTATTTTTTTTAAGATAAAAACTTTTTTTTGGTAATAATCATTATTAATATCAATTACTATTTTTTATTTTGAATAAATTTTAATTTTTTGTATGGTTTAAAATAATCCAATTTTCTTTTATAAGCAATATGTTTATATTAGAAACTATATATTTTTTTTCATGAATATTTTTTTTAATTTATTCTACTAATAAAAGTGGGATAAGTATCTACCTATTTAGAAGATTATAATTATCTTTTCAAATTTTATTGAGGAAAGATGCATCATTCTCTCCCAACAATTTTAATTAATTTTTTTCACTCTCTCTCTAATATTTTTAATCTTCATTTTTTCATTCCTATATTTATTAAATAAAACCAATTTTTATTTTGTAGTATTTATGTTAATTTTTATTTTGTATTATTTATATTAATTTTTATTTTGTAGTATTTATGTCAATATATCATTTCAAATATTTAAAAAAAATAATGATTTCTATTTGAAAAGTTTTTCATAATGATTATATTATAAATACATGTTAATTTTCTATTTTTTGGAAAGTTAATGTAATTAGAAACACATAACAATTCGAATATTTAAACAAAAATTTATTTAAGATAGTGATTTTAAAAGCAATTGGATATCATATCAAGAAAAAATATTCTGCCTAAAAAATTGTGTTACATAAATTTCTCACTATTATTGTTGGTTTTCTAAATGTATAAAAAAATTGTTAGTTTTCTACTTTAAATAATCATATCTCTTTAAATTGTTAGTTTTCTACTTTAAATAATCATATCTCTCAAATCAAATTGATGAGTTTTAAAAAGTTAATTAATACATATTTTATTGAGATTATTTGTTAAAAGAATAGATTTGTAATAGTTATAATATAGAGAATCAATTATTAGTTAAAATCAGTACCATCATGATTCAAAATTATTGATTAAATAATTTTATTATAGAGTTTAATATATTCTTTTTCTCATATTTATTTTCAATTTTTTTTATTTTAAATCTAAGATCAAATCATTGATAATTTCATCGATTTCATGGTAGTTTTACTTTGATACAAGTCAAATTTTCATCTTAGACTACATAAGTTCCTTAATTTTTTTAGATAAAGCGAACCAAATAAATATTCTACATATATGCATCTTTGAAGCGAGGAGAAAGATGGTCAATATTAAAAAATATATGAGTTTAATGTTTTGATACGTTGTCAATGAATCATGACACTCTATTTTGATGACTTTTTATATACTGAGACAAAATAAATTATCATTGTTAATGTATCTATTCATGATTAGTTTACGTAGTAAAACATCAAAATTAAATTCTTAAAATATAATATCATGTACGTGACTTTTCAATAATTAACTTTTAATCATGTTATCCATGTATTTATATTGAAAGGATGGAAGCAAACAACAATACTAAATCAGTCATATTGTGCACTATGAAGCCATGCAACTTGTATAACCGTGATTAGAGTTAATCACTATATAACTACCAGTGGGCATTGTGCATTTGCATTAACAGTATATTAGAGCATTTAGTATATATGAATAATATGATGATGATGACATTAGATGAAAGTAAATCTGCAAAAGCAACTTTGAAAACCAAATAATGTAGCTTACAAGTAACAATAAACCAATTATATTTGAATAATTAGATTCTTTCGGATTGCAATTCAAAACTAAGGTAACACATGCGAGCGAGGGTAGACTCCGGAAATCTAGATGAAGATGGCCTTGACATGATATTAAGATTGGACCATGATGTAACAGGTTAACTTCATCTTAATACAAAAGTTAAAGTAATGCTATTTCTATATTTATAATTCTTAAATATTTAAGTATCCTACTTACAAAACATGATATTAAAATATTGGATGTATACACCTGTATTGAATTTAATATTATTTTTCCAAAAGTTATAGATGTCTTCGTTTATTTTTATATATGCTAACCTATTTGTATATACAAACTTGATTAATTGAACCAACTTAAAATGAGGGAAACTTAGAGAAATGATGAGAGCACGAATCAGAGAGATTGCGGAGAGGAAGAGAGAGAGAGAGCGGAGAGAGAGAGTTGATGAAATTTTGATGAAGAGGGATTTGAGATGAAATTTTAATAGAGGTTTGACAGTATGAGAGCTCAAAGTGATTGAGAGTCTCAACCCTTCACGTATTTATAGTCGCATTAATTTAAGTGACTTAGCTGTTACAGTGAAAAGTTACCGTTACGGTAAATTTTACTAACCTCTTCTGAGTGAGGGATCACCTTCTGAAGTAGGCGTCTTTTGAGTAAAACTTTCAGAAGAGTTCCTTCTGAGAAATTTTTGCTTTCTCAGAATCCATTTTCTCTTTCATCTCATATCTTTCTCTCATAAGCTATCTAGAGCTTAGTCTCATAACTTAGGCTAAAACTAAGGGGATTTTCTAAGAAAACATTTTGTATGCATGCAAGTTTCTTAAAAACACCTTAGGTCCAAAAGCCCTTTCAGAAAATTGAATCGATCCTCAGATAAAGGCTTTGTAAATATATCTGAGATTTGATCCTCAGTATTTACAAGTTCAATGTCACCTTTTTGCACATGCTCACGAATGAAATAATGTTTTATATCAATGTGCTTAGATCGAGAATGCTGAATGTGATTCTTAGCTAAGTTTATGACACTTGTATTATCACAAAGAATATGGATTTTCTCATACCTAAAGTGATAATCATGAAGCTGATTTATGATCCATAGCATTTGTGTGCAACAATTTACTGCAGCAACATATTCTGCTTCAGCTGTTGAAAGGGCGATCATGTTTTGCTTTTTGCATGACCAAGTGATCAAGTACTTCCCAAAGAAGCAACAACAACCACTGGTGTGTGATACCCCGTATCACAGTGTCCCTTAGGAAGGACTCTCTTTAGGACGCGTCAGAAACACGTCAGCAGATTGCTGTCAGAGGGGACTCGCTAGCGAGCAAGTCGGCTTTCGCTAGCGAGCAGTCGGTCGCCAGCGACGGGACCAAGTCTCACATCGTACAGAACGAGCGTCACAGAGTTGCTGTCAGAAGGCTATCGCCAGCGAGCAGCCAGAGCTCGCTAGCGAGGAGCCTGTCGCTAGCGAGCGTATCTTAGTCGCTAGCGACCGTCCGAAGTCCCACATCGGACGCAACATGATGTCAGCCTGCCCCCCCTCACCTATATATATGAGTAGTAGTTGAGTCCTTTTCTTCACACCTCATTTTCACGCCTTTTAAGAGCAGTGCTTTTGGGCGTTCCTTTTTCGTTAAAGGAACTCTGTCGGAGTGAGGTTTCGACGTCTTGGGGATACTCTGCTTGAGTAAATTCCCGACGGTGAGTGAAAAGTCAGTTTTGCCCCTTTTCTGCATGAGGGTCGCCAGCGAGCAGGAGGAGCTCGCCAGCGACCGACCCCTCGCTAGCGAGAGGCAGTACCTCGCTAGCGATGGCGTGACGCAGCAGCAGTTCAAGTTTTCGCTTTTCTTTTCTTCAGGGGTCCTAATGGGTCCTTTTTGCACTTCAGGTGCGAACGCAGTGCCGCTGGCTGGAGCCGGAGCCGACGGTGCTTCTCAGAGTCAGGATTATCCAGGTGAGTGGAGGTCTTGCATTTTGTTTAGCATTTATAGCATATATTTATGTTTGATAATTAGATAATTAGGAAATATATTAATACAGTTATTATGCATGTGTTGGTATATAGAGTAGTAGTAGAATTAGTAACATATGTTAGGTGGTTAGAGTAGAATAGGGAAGCCTTATGTTTTCATGCTATGTATGTGAATTGCTGATTGTTGGTTGTTTACTGCTTTATGATATAACATGCGATATAAGACAGATAAATAGACTAATAGCAGAATTTATGACATGTATGATTGTTTGAGCGAGTTATGTGCTGACTGTCTAGAATAGTTACGCCGCCCCTGATTAGTATACGTCAGACGCTATGGCCGGTGGTCAGTCCCGGTATCTTAGTATGGTTTACTAATTAGCGGTGAGTCGCCCAAGCCCGCCAAGTACGTTCCGGTCCCGGTTATCGGACGGCTTGGTTACAGATCCAGGTACACCCCACGAGGGTCAGATATGAGTTAAACTCATGCCGCGCGCTGAGTCAGATTGAACACTTCCCATGCTGAGCGCTGGGTGACAGACTACAGATAGAGTATACAGTACAGAGGCTTGGTATGCAGGCTTTAGTGTGACAGCTAGACAGGATATTGTTTGTATGGTTGATAACATGCTAGTTCGTGATATATGTGTTATGAATGTTGCATTGCATGCATATTCCCCATCACTGAGTCGATGACTCACCCCTCATCAACCATATTTCAGAGTACGATCCCGCCGACGAGGAGCCGTTGATCCACTAGAGGTCGTGTCAGCTGATATCCTGGGTGAGCTCCGCTTCGTTCGTGGAGCCATTTAGTTATTGGTTTTGCATTTATTTCAGTTATTAGATTTATGAGACTTTTCAGTTCCAGTTGTAATAGTTGCTCCAGACTTTAGAGGCAGGTTACCTTTCATTTACGTTTAAGATATTTTTAGCAGTTATACAGTTACAGTTACACAGTTTTACCGTTATACCAGTTATATATACAGTTATATACAGATATCAGTTTACAATTATTTTCAGTTAATCTATGTTATTAAGAAGTTTATGCATACGTTAGCGTGTTCGTTGGGACAGTACCCTTCGCACGGACACCCCTAAGTAGCGGGGTGTTACAGTTGAGGCGTTCAATGCTGCCATTTCCTGCGAGACGAAGACTTTGGATGCTCAGGCCAGAGGAGAGAAGAAGGCGAGGCACACCAGTTCTTATTCAGGTGCAGCAGCTCCCGCCCGTAGTCAGCAGCGGCATCAGTCTTCAGGGTTCCAACCGGGCAAGGCCACCTATTCAGCACCCTTTTCGATTCGCCCCACAGCTTCACAGGGCCAGGGTTAGAGTAGAGTCAGCCAGCCCTCTTCTTCATCCCAGCAGGGGGGATCTGTTTCCTCTCACCCGCAGTGCCAGACCTGCGGCAAGCTTCACTCTGGAGTTTTCCGTATGGGGACCAAAGGATGCTTCAGTTGCGGCCAGGAGGGCCACAGGTACAAGGATTGTCCGGCCAGACAGCCGACTCCTAGTGTGGGTTCTGTTCAGACCACATTTCCAGCAGGGCAGCCATCTTAGGGTCATGCTCGTTCTTTCACATTCGCCGGCAGAGGCGGGGGTGGTGGTAGGACAGACAACAGAGTGTCAGGGGGCAGAGGTTCAGGCTCCGGGGGACAGCCCCGTCTTTTTGCTATGACCAGACAGGATGCCCACGCATCCAATGCCGTTCTTACAGGTATCATATTAGTTAGAGGTTTTGAGGCTTTAGCGTTGTTCGATCTCGGGGCAACGCATTCCTTTATTTCAGTATTCTTTGCTTTGAGGTTCAGTGAGAGTCCTTCCGCCCTTGAGTTACCTTTCGAGTTAGCACACCGGAGGGGATCGTTAGATGTAGACCGAGTTCTCAGGTCATGTCCAGTTCAGGTCGGAGAGTTTCGCGCTGAGGCGGATCTGATGGTCCTGGAGATGGCAGAGTTCGATGTGATTCTGGGTATGGATTGGTTAGCAGCGCAGTATGCGGAGGTGGATTGTCGTGGGAAGACGGTGACGTTTCGGGTCCCAGAGCGAGAGCCAGTGGAGTTCCAGAGCAGTAGTTGTGCACCGGTGGATAATCTTATATCCTCTATGAGTGCTCTACAGCTGTTGAGCAAGGGGTGCGACGGTTATCTGGCAGCAGTGAGTGATACTTCAGTGGGGCAGAGCAATGGCAGTGACATAGCAGTGGTGCGGGAGTTTATGGATGTGTTTCCGGAGGATCTACCCGGGAAACCTCCGGTCAGAGAGGTGGAGTTCGGTATAGACCTGGAGCCAGGAGTGAGGCCCATCTCTATACCCCCGTATCGCATGGCATCGGCAGAGCTGAGGGAGCTTCAGAGTTAGTTGCAGGAGTTGCTGGACAAGGGGTTCATTAGACCAAGTTCATCACCGTGGGGAGTGCCGGTACTCTTTGTGAAGAAGAAGGAAGAATCTTTGAGGATGTGCATCGACTACAGGCAGTTGAACAAGGTCACAGTGAAGAACAAGTACCCGTTGCCGAGGATTGATGATCTGTTCGATCAGCTGCAGGGAGCAGTGTGTTTCTTGAAGATAGATTTGAGGTCGGGATATCACCAGCTGAAGATCAGGGATGAGGATGTACCCAAGACGGCGTTTCAGACCCGCTATGGACACTTTGAGTTCCTAGTGATGCCTTTCGGGTTGATGAATGCCCCAACTGCTTTCATGGACTTGATGAAAAGAGTGTTCAAGCCATTCTTAGATCGCTTTGTTATCGTGTTCATTGATGACATCTTGGTGTACAGTAAGAGTAGAGAGGAGCATGAGGAGCATCTGAGGACGGTGTTACAGACACTGAGAGAGCATCAGTTGTATGCTAAGCTCTCGAAGTGTGAGTTCTGGTTGGACAGGGTGGCTTTCTTGGGACACGTGGTGACGAGTGAGGGCATCACGGTAGACCCGAAGAAGGTTGAGGCGGTACGTCAGTGGGCACGGCCGACGTCAGCAGCAGAGATCCGGAGTTTCTTGGGGCTAGCAGGTTACTACCACAGGTTCGTGAAGGGTTTCTCGACGGTAGCAGCATCGTTGACTGCCCTAACACACAAGGGTGCGAAGTTCCTATGGACGGAGAGGTGTGAGCAGAGCTTTCAGAGATTGAAGGATAGTTTGACTACAACACCGATCTTGGTTCAGCCGGCGGGCAGTGGTGGTTTCTCAGTATTCTGCGACGCATCTAGGGTTGGCCTGGGATGTGTGCTTATGCAGAGGGGGCAGGTGATTGCTTATGCGTCCAGGCAGCTACGGAAGCATGAGCAGAACTACCCCACACATGATCTGGAGTTAGCAGCAGTGATCTTCACCCTGAAGTCTTGGAGGCACTACCTGTATGGGGACACTTGTGAGATCTTCACGGATCACAAGAGTCTGAAGTACATCTTTGAGCAGAAGGACCTAAATCTGAGACAGAGACGGTGGTTGGAGCTCCTCAGCGATTATGATTGTTCGATCAAGTATCACCCGGGGAAGGCGAACGTGGTGGCAGACGCCTTGAGTAGGAACCCTGTGGTTGAGGAGCGGAGATTGCATGGGAGTTTAGCCCACGTTGCACCAGAGAGGAGACCCATGGCAGGAGAGATCCAGAGGTTAGAGTCTGAGGGTGTATGGTTTGAGGTGGACGGATCGGGGCGCTCTTAGCCCATATCAGTATCAGGTCGACGTTTGCAGAGCTGGTGAAGCAGCGTCAGGCAGAGGATCCGAAGTTGGTAGAGCTCAGAGAGAGGGTGCAGAAAGGGGAGTGTTCAGACTTCTCAGTGGATGCAGATGGAGTGCTCAGGATTGGGGATAGATTATGCGTGCCAGAGGTCGGGGACCTACGAGAGACTATATTGAGAGAGGCTCATTGTACGCCTTATTCGGTTCACCCAGGATCGACTAAGATGTACAAGGACCTCAAGCCTTTGTACTGGTGGCACAGTATGAAGAGGGATGTAGGTGCGTTCGTGACCAGGTGTCTGGTGTGTCAGCAAGTCAAAGCTGAGCATCAGCGCCCAGCAGGGATGTTACAGGAGATTCCACTGCCAGAGTGGAAGTGGGAGATGATAGCTATGGACTTCGTCACGGGTTTGCCACGGGTTGTGAGGGGCTTCGACACTATCTGGGTTATAGTGGACAGGCTCACGAAGTTAGCTCACTTCATTCCGGTGAAGACTACGTTTACGGCTACACAGTATGCTCGACTCTACATCGACAGGGTTGTAAGGTTGCATGGGGTTCCGGTTTCCATCATATCAGACAGAGGGTCACAGTTCACATCCAGGTTTTGGTGTGCTTTGCATCAGGCTTTAGGCACGAGGTTGGATCTCAGTACAGCTTTCCACCCGCAGGGTCAGTCGGAGCGCACGATTCAGACTCTAGAGGATATGCTGAGGGCTTGCAGTTTGGATTTTGGTGGGTCTTGGGATGAGCAGTTGCCCTTGGTTGAGTTCGCGTACAACAACAGTTACCAGGCTAGCATCCAGATGGCACCGTTTGAGGCGTTGTACGGTAGGCGTTGTCGTTCGCCTATAGGCTGGTTTGAGACAGGTGAGGTTCAGACAGTGGGTCCAGACATGGTTCAGGAGGCTCTGGAGAAGGTAAAGTTTATCAGGGAACGTTTGACAGCCGCTCATTCTCGTCAGAAGGCATATGCAGACAAGAGGAGACGCGAGTTAGAGTTCGCAGTCGGGGATCAGTGGTTTCTGCGGGTTTCCCCGATGAAGGGGGTGGTACGGTTCGGTAAGCGAGGAAAGCTGAACCCACACTACATAGGACCTTATGAGATTACAGAGAGAGTTGGCAGGGTTGCTTATCGGTTAGCCCTTCCAGCGGAGTTAGCAGCGGTTCACCCAGTCTTCCATGTGTCCATGCTGAGGAAGTACGTCCCAGATGAGTCTCATGTTCTGAGTTCACAGCCGGTGCAGATAGACCAGAGTTTGGGCTATGAGGACGAGCCAGTGGCCATCAGATCAGAAAGCTTCGTTCGAAGGAGGTACCTCTAGTCAAGGTCATCTGGAGGAATCACTCTGGAGACGAAGCCACGTGGGAGACGGAGCAATCGATGAGAGAGAAGTACCCCTACCTCTTCGATCCGCGAGGTAACCTTAGTATATCTTTCTAGCATGTCTTTTTTTTCACGTTTAGTTTGGATTTGGGGACCAAATCCTTAAAAGGAGGGGAGATTGTGATACCCCGTATCACAGTGCCCTTAGGAAGGACTCTCTTTAGGACGCGTCAGAAACACGTCAGCAGATTGCTGTCAGAGAGGACTCGCTAGCGAGCAAGTCGGCTTTCGCTAGCGAGCAGTCGGTCGCCAACGACCACCAGTAAGTCGCCAGCGACGGGACCAAGTCCCACATCGTACAGAACGAGCGTCACAGAGTTGCTGTCAGAAGGCTATCGCCAGCGAGCAGCCAGAGCTCGCTAGCGAGGAGCCTGTCGCTAGCGAGCGTATCTGTCGCTAGGGTCAGATATGAGTTACAGATCCAGGTACACCCCACGAGGGTCAGATATGAGTTAAACTCATGCCGCGCGCTGAGTCAGATTTAACACTTCCCATGCTGAGCGCTGGGTGACAGACTACAGATAGAGTATACAGTACAGAGGCTTGGTATGTAGGCTTTAGTGTGACAGCTAGACAGGATATTGTTTGTATGGTTGATAACATGCTAGTTCGTGATATATGTGTTATGAATGTTACATTGCATGCATATTCCCCATCACTGAGTCGATGACTCACCCCTCATCAACCATATTTCAGAGTACGATCCCGCCGACGAGGAGCCGTTGATCCACTAGAGGTCGTGTCAGCTGATATCCTGGGTGAGCTCCGCTTCGTTCGTGGAGCCCTTTAATTATTGGTTTTGCATTTATTTTAGTTATTAGATTTATGAGACTTTTCAGTTCCAGTTGTAATAGTTGCTCCAGACTTTAGAGGCAGGTTACCTTTCATTTACGTTTAAGATATTTTTAGCAGTTATACAGTTACAGTTACACAGTTTTACACGTGGGAGACGGAGCAATCGATGAGAGAGAAGTACCCCTACCTCTTCGATCCGCGAGGTAACCTTAGTATATCTTTCTAGCATGTCTTTTTTTTCACGTTTAGTTTGGATTTGGGGACCAAATCCTTAAAAGGAGGGGAGATTGTGATACCCCGTATCACAGTGCCCTTAGGAAGGACTCTCTTTAGGACGCGTCAGAAACTCGTCAGCAGATTGCTGTCAGAGAGGACTCGCTAGCGAGCAAGTCGGCTTTCGCTAGCGAGCAGTCGGTCGCCAACGACCACCAGTAAGTCGCCAGCGACGGGACCAAGTCCCACATCGTACAGAACGAGCGTCACAGAGTTGCTGTCAGAAGGCTATCGCCAGCGAGCAGCCAGAGCTCGCTAGCGAGGAGCCTGTCGCTAGCGAGCGTATTTGTCGCTAGCGAGCGTATCTGTCGCTAGCGAGTGTATCTGTCGCTAGCGAGCGTATCTTAGTCGCTAGCGACCGTCCGAAGTCCCCCATCGGACGCAGCATGATGTCAGCCTGCCCCCCCTCACCTATATATATGAGTAGTAGTTGAGTCCTTTTCTTCACATCTCATTCTCACGCCTTTTAAGAGCAGTGCTTTTGGGCGTTCCTTTTTCGGTAAAGGAACTCTGTCGGAGTGAGGTTTCGACGTCTTGGGGATACTATGCTTGAGCAAATTCCCGACGGTGAGTGAAAAGTCAGTTTTGCCCCTTTTCTGCGTGACGGTCGCCAGCGAGCAGGAGGAGCTCGCCAGCGACCGACCCCTCGCTAGAGAGAGGCAGTACCTCGCTAGCGATGGCGTGACGCAGCAGCAGTTCAAGTTTTCGCTTTTCTTTTCTTCAGGGGTCCTAATTGGTCCTTTTTGCACTTCAGGTGCGAACGCAGTGCCGCTGGCTGGAGCCGGAGCCAACGGTGCTTCTCAGAGTCAGGATTATCCAGGTGAGTGGAGGTCTTGCATGTAGTTTAGCATTTATAGCATATATTTATGTTTGATAATTAGATAATTAGGAAAGATATTAATACAATTATTATGCATGTGTTGGTATATAGAGTAGTAGTAGAATTAGTAACATATGTTAGGTGGTTAGAGTAGAATAGGGAAGACTTATGTTTTCACGCTATGTATGTGAATTGCTAATTGGTTGGCTGTTTACTGCTTTATGATATAACATGCGATATAAGAAAGATAAATAGACTAATAGCAGAATTTATGACATGTATGATTGTTTGAGCGAGTTATGTGTTGACTGTCTAGAATAGTTACGCCGCCCCTGATTAGTATACGTCAGACGCTATGGCCGGTGGTCAGTCCCGGTATCTTAGTATGGTTTACTAATTAGCAGTGAGTCGCCCGAGCCCGCCAAGTACGTTCCGGTCCTGGTTATCGGACGACTTGGTTACAGATCCAGGTACACCCCACGAGGGTCAGATATGAGTTAAACTCATGCCGCGCGCTGAGTCAGATTTAACACTTCCCATGCTGAGCGCTGGGTGACAGACTACAGATAGAGTATACAGTACAGAGGCTTGGTATGTAGGCTTTAGTGTGACAGCTAGACAGGATATTGTTTGTATGGTTGATAACATGCTAGTTCGTGATATATGTGTTATGAATGTTACATTGCATGCATATTCCCCATCACTGAGTCGATGACTCACCCCTCATCAACCATATTTCAGAGTACGATCCCGCCGACGAGGAGCCGTTGATCCACTAGAGGTCGTGTCAGCTGATATCCTGGGTGAGCTCCGCTTCGTTCGTGGAGCCCTTTAATTATTGGTTTTGCATTTATTTTAGTTATTAGATTTATGAGACTTTTCAGTTCCAGTTGTAATAGTTGCTCCAGACTTTAGAGGCAGGTTACCTTTCATTTACGTTTAAGATATTTTTAGCAGTTATACAGTTACAGTTACACAGTTTTACCGTTATACCAGTTATATATACAGTTATATACAGATATCAATTTACAGTTATTTTCAGTTAATCTATGTTATTAAGAAGTTTATGCATACGTTAGCGTGTTCGTTGGGACAGTACCCTTCGCACGGACACCCCTAAGTAGCGGGGTGTTACATGGTGTTCTTCCGGTCGATCCTATCTCTAGTATAATCAACATGACAGTAGCCTACAACATCAGAAGAACAACATTTCTCGTACCAGAGACCAAGATTAGTAGTTCCAACAAGATATCGTAATATTCTTTTAACAATCGTAAGATGAGATTGCTTAGGCTTGGTTTGGAATCGAGCACATATAACAACACTTAGTGGAATATCTGGTCGAGAAGCAATAAGGTACAGAAGGAAACCTATCATACCTCTGTAGTTGCTTTCTGAGACCTTCTCACCATCTTCATCTAAGTCAATGACTTGAAAAAGGTGCATAGGTGTACTCATGGGTCGAGATTGATCCATGAAGAATTTTCTCAGAAGCTCCTTGGTATACTTATGTTGGTGAATGAAGGTTCCATTTTCTTCTTGCTTGATTTGCAATCCAAAGAAGAACTTGAGTTCTCCCATCATGTTCATCTCAAATTCTCCTTGCATGCATGAGCTTCGAGAATTCCTTGCACAAAAGTTCGTTTGTTGCCCCAAATATAATGTCATCAACATATATTTGGACAATTAAAAACCCAGAAGCTTCAAATAGGGTGAATAAAGTTGTATCAACTTTTCCACGTGATAACTCATTCTTCAGCAAGAAGGAACTCAGTCTATCATACCAAGCTCTTGGAGCTTGTTTTAGACTGTAGAGTGCCTTAGTAATCTTGAAGACATGATCTGGGTAAGAATCACTTACAAACCAAGGGGGTTGCTTCACATACACTTCTTCTGAAAGGTAACCATTCAAGAAGGCGGATTTTACATCCATCTGATAGAGTTTGAATCATTTGTGTGCAGCAAACGATAGCAACATTCTGATAGCTTCCAATCTTGCGACTGGAGCAAAGGTTTCATCATAATTTATCCCTTCTTGTTGGTTATAGCCTTGAGCCACCAAACGAGCCTCGTGTCTTACAACATGGCCCTTCCATCAAGTTTGTTACAAAAAACCAATTAATTCCTATGACGAATTTGCCTTTAGGCTTTTGAGTGAGTTTCCAAACTTGATTTTTCTCAAATTGGTCTAGCTCCTCTTGCATGGCATTTACCCAGCTAGGATCATCCAAAGCCTCTTCTATAGAGTCTGAGTCAAGCTCAGAAACCATAGCAAGGTTTGTGACGTTCCTTCTGGTTCTCACACCTTGCTGAGGATTACCTATGACCTCATTCTGAGAGAGATTTCTCAAGTCCCTTGTTCCTTTGTAACCTCTGGAAGCAAGGTTCTGAGATAGTTGTTCAGAAGGCTCACCTTCCAAGTCATCAGAAGTGTTACCTTCTGAGAAATTTAACCTTCTTGTATGAGAAGGTGTTTTCTCATTAGGTTCTAGAGCTACAATTAATGATTACTTCAATTGTTTCTCCTGAAGGAGGTGAATTCTTCATGGGTTAAAGATCATCCTCATCATCGAGAGTTACAGTTTTAGGCTCCTTAGAAGAGATTATGAGTTTCTCAAATTCTCCTTCTAAATCATCTACCTTTTGAGAAATATCCTTACTAAGTTCTTTGAACTTAATATGGATAGTTTCTTCAACACATTTACTCCTCTTGTTATATACTCTATAAGCTTTAGAGACAGAGGAATATCCTAGGAAAACTCCATCATCAGACTTAGGATCAAACTTAGAAAGTTTATCCCTTGTGTTGAGAATTAAACTTGAAGAACCAAATAAAAATATGAAAGTATGATATGTTGGGTATCTTGTTCTTCCATAGCTCATAAGGTGTCTTCTTTAGAATAGGTCTGAGAAAAACACGATTTTGAATGTAGCATGAGGTGTTAACCATAGTTATAAAACTCGGTTCGGACCGGCCGGTTCGATTGGTTCGACCGCGAACCGGGTACTAGACCGGGTCGAGTCATCAATCGGATCGGGTACGCAACAGAACCGGAAAAAACCGGTTCGACTCGGCCAGTTCTCAGCAAAACCGGCGACCCGACTGGGTTTGATAACCCGGACCGGGTCATGCATCTTTTTCGCCCCAGCCCATTTTACCCAAAACCCGACCCGACCAAACCAAAACCCACCTCTCAAAACTAGCTGCCCCAAAGCCCCAAACCTTCCGCAGCCATCATCCACCCATGACCGGAGATTGAGAGCCACCACCCAGATCTGCCAGTACCCATCATGCCGCGTCGCCGGCCGCCGGTCGCCGACTCTCTCTCCCTTCCTGGCACTCCCTCGGACTCTCTGTTTTTTCCTCGCACACACTCGTCGCCGCCTTGGACTCCCTCTTGGCTTCTCCCTCCCTCGCGCGTCGCCGTCCCTCGCACATCCTCTCCCTCCCTCACCGGCTCGCCTCCCTGCCTCGTCGTCCTCACTGTTGTTGCTTCTGCGCGCCCTCGCACTGCTGCTGCTTTTGTCGGCCCTCTGCTTCTTGCTGTTGCTGCTGCCAAGGTGCCGCCTCTGCTGCTGCTTCTGCCTCGGCCGCCCTCTGCTTCCGGCAGCTTCTGCTTCCTCCTGCTGCTACTGGTTCTCCCGGGTCCTGCTGCTGCTGCTTCTTCTTCACTTTCAAGGTAAGTAAAGGTAAGTAAGTTTTAAATTATTATTTTTCAAAACATGTGTAAATTAATTTAATTGTATGAGATTAATTGTATAATAATTGATAGGTTAATATTAATTTGGATTATGTTGTTGAGATTTGAGAATTGAAATATGAAATGTGTGCATTATGAATAATTATTTACTAAGATTATGAGATTAATTGTATAACAATTGATAGGTTAATTTTAATTTAGATTATGTTGTTGAGAATTGAAATATGGAAGGTGTGCATTATGATTTATTTTATTTATTTTACTATGTAGAATTTAATAATTGTGGTAGTTGTTTAAGTATATTTTGGTATTTGAAAATTTATGAGTAATTTATAATTTTTTATGAGTTTATATATATATATATGTTAATTTTTTAATATATATAATTATTAAATTATATTTAATAGACCAGTTCAACTACCGACCGATTAAACCATTGACCCACTGGTTGAACCATTGACCCAGTGACCCAGTGCCTCGACCGGTTTGAGAGGTGGGTTTTGGTTTGGTCGGGTCGGGTTGGGTTTTGGGTAAAATGGGCTGGGGCGAAAAAGATGCATGACCTGGTCTGGGTTATCAAACCCAACCGGGTCGCCGGTTTTGCTGAGAACCGGCCGAGTCGAACCGGTTTTTTCCGGTTCTATTGCGTACCCAATCCGATTAATGACTCGACCCGGTCTAGTACCTGGTTCGCGGTCGAACCGGCCGGTCTGAACCGGGTTTTATAACTATGGTTAGAATCTGAGTCTTTTTCATAAGAAACTCTTTTTGCAAAGGTTTTAAATTTCTCAAACATTTCATCCTCAGAAGCTAGGAAGAATACCAATGTGAATTTGGAATAATCATCCACTATGACAAGACTATAGCGTTTTCCAGAAATGGAAGCCATTCTAGTAGGACCAAAAAGATCCATGTGAAGTAGCTCAAGTAGTTTCTGAGTAGAAACTACTTTCTTGTTTGGAAAGGAAGCTTTGGTCTATTTTCCCTTCTCACAGAAGTCACAAGTGACATCCTTCTCATATCTGAGTTTGGGAAGGCCCTTTACAAGCTCCTTCTGAGAAAGCTCAAAAAACAACTTCATATGGGCGTGACCAAGCTTCTTATGCCAAAGCCACTTGTCATCTTGGACAGAGACAAGACACTTCACATTTTGATCTTTAAGATCCTCTAGATGGATAACATAGATGTTACCAACTCGTTTTCCTTATAGAATGATCTTGCCGTTTGTGAGATCAATCACATGGCAGTATTTGGCAAGAAACTCGACCTTTAAGCCTTTGTCACAGAATTGACTAATGCTTAAGAGGTTATGAGTTAAGCCATCAACTAACAAAAAATCAAAGATTTGGTGAGAGTCATCCTTATCTACATCTCCGATTGCAGTGACTTTACCCTTAACTCCATCACCAAAATGCATGGTTCCTCCCTTTTTAGGCTTTAGCCTTCTGAACCAGTGCTTGCTTCCGGTAATGTGCTTTGAGCAGCCACTGTCTAGATACAATTGCTCATACTGCTGATGGAGAATGGTTTGTTAATGCTCCTACAGACACAAAGTTTACAGCTTTAGGTACCCATGCTTTGTTGGGTCCTTTCTTATTAGCTTTCTTAGCCTTCTTTGTGTTGTGTTTCTTAGAAGGGGGCATAGGTTTCTGACTTTCAAAAACCTTTTCTTTACCTTTCTCAGAAGCTTGAGCCCTTTGAGGGGCTTTTGCATTCTGAGAAGGGATGTCCTTCTGAAAAGGCTTTCCGTTCTGAGAAGGTTTTCCCTTATGAGAAGAGTTTCTTTTCTTTCCCTTCTGAGCAAGAGAAGTATTCCCCTTTCTCATCTTGGGACAGTTTTCGGAACCATGTCCCTTCTGAAAGCACATTATGTAGATGCATGGTATCTTGTTTAGAGATTGATCAATGTCATGAGGAACAAATACTTCTTCATAATCGCCAAGACCAGTCTTGTCCTTGTATGGGTCGTTGACCTCCAAGCAACAAGCTCATCATTTTTCTTCCATTGACCATCTTAACCAAGTATGAAGTAAGAAGATCATTGGTCTTCTGTAACTCTATTAAGGCTAGTTCAACTTTCTCTAGAGTTATAGAAGACATATCTTCTAGAGCTTGATAGAGTTTTTCGCATAGAGATATCTTTCTTTGAAATCATCTATTTCAAGTTCTAGCTTCTTACATTCCTGAATTAACTTAACGTTTTCAGCTTCAAGGTTTTTAAAAGACTTTTTCTGAGCGCGAAAACGTTGAGCTAGTTCATTTGAGTCACTAAGAAGCTCATCATAGAGTTCTGAGAGTTCCTCATATGAGTGAAGAGGGAGAGAGTTTGGTACCTCTTCTGAGTCGGATTCTGTTTTTAGAATGAAGTCCTCGTTATCCATGAAGCATACATCAACTTCATCTTCCTCTTGTGAGTCTGAGACTTCTTCTTCCGAATCGCTCCATGTTGAAGACATTGCCTTCTTCTTCTTTGGGAAGAACTTCTTCTTACCACGCTTGTTCTGAGGGCAATCCGTTTTGAAGTGTCCCTTCTCACCACAACCATAGCACGTGGCTTCTGAGACCTTCATCTTCCCATTTCTATCCTTTTTGGTTGCGACATCCTTTCCTTTTCTTGGTCTGTTATTCCATGCTCTTGTCATCTTTCTAACCAGCATGGAGATGTCTTCATCCTCAGAGTCTTGCTTTGTCTCACTTTCTGAGTCTGAAACCTCAGAAGCTTTGAGTGCCTTCGAAGGCTTCTTGGAAGAACTCTTTAGAGCGAGACCCTTCTGAGGTTTGGAAGTGGATGCTTCCAAAAATCCTTCTATCTCAATCTCATGGGTTCTATCAGACCCAAATAAGACATCCAGACCAAGTTGGCTCAGATCCTTAGCTTCTTGGATGGTTGTTACCTTAGGTCGCCATTTAGAAGAAAGACTTTTTAGGATCTTCCTTATTACCATCTCAGCATTCGAGTAAGTTCTCCCCAGAACCTTCAGTTGGTTGATGATGTGTAGGAATCTTATGGACATGTTATCTATGGTTTCATCCGGCAGCATGTTGAATGATTTGTACTTGTGCAGTAGCACGGAAACTTTCGTTTCTTTGATTTGATCTTTTCTCTCATGTAGCACATACAATCTTTCCCACATCTGCTTTGCCGTATCGCAGGACACGATCTTATCGTACTGCGCCTTGGGCAAGGCACATAGGAGTATGTACTTTGCTTTGAAGTTCATTTGGATTCTATCCTTAATCTTCTAAGTCCATCTGTTGTCAGGAATCCTTCTGATGAACATTTTTTGAGCCGGTGGAGGTATTCCCGGAGGGACTCTTGCTGGAGTTTGAGCGTTGGGATCTATAACAGTTTCTATTGGCTCATAATCTTCATTATCCACAATGTTCCACAAGTCCAGACTTGAGTACTTGATGAAAAGCGTCATCCTATCGCGCCAATAATAAAAATCATCCCCATCGAACATGGGAGGCCTGTTGATAGATGCACCATCAGCCACGAACACTCCTTGTGAACCCATCTTCTTTTGGATCCTTTTCTTAACAGTGTTAAGTGCTCAACCCGTAAGGACCGAGCTCTGATTCCAATTGAAGGTGTGTGTTTGCACGAGAAGGGGAATTGAATCGTGCTGTAGATTTTAAAGCTCTTTTTCAAAAACAAGTTCTTTGAAAAACTTGGACTTAGAAGTTGTTCCTTCTAAGTGCCAGCGGAAGACTTTCTGAGAAGGGAATGTTTATGAGAATCTTTGCCTTCTGAGTGGTTTAATTGAGTTTACAGTTTTAGTTCTCAAAAATTTATCTTACGATTGTTTAAGTTAAGAGTTTGATTCATAAGGATATGTTTTCACAGAGTTGATTCTTGAGTTTTTCAAAGTGTAAGTTGTTTAGGGAAAGAGAGAAAAACACACAAGAGTTTTATATTGGTTCGGCTCAAGCTTAGCCTACTCCAATCCTCAACCTTCACTTGAGAGTTCCTTAGATATTCTTCTTAAAGTGCCTTCTCAGGCAACACCACCTTTACGTCTGTAAAGGATTTTCACCGCCTCACAACCCGAGGAGGATTTCTTTGCCTCAAACATAAGAGGATTTGACTTGCCTTAATCCTAAGGATTTTCCTTGCTTCACACTAGAAGACTTTTACTGCCTCAAACAATCGAGGACTTAGTTTGCCTCAAACACTCGAGGACTTTGAATGCCTCACAGCCGATGACTTAGAGTTTTTCACAAAGGGTGTTTTTAGTTTAAAAACACTATCAAGTTACTTAGACGCATCTAAGTTAAACTCTTGATGGACTTCTAGAAATAACTTACACAAGTGTATGAATAGAATAGTAATGACCAAAGATTTTTACAAAGTTTTCTTTTGAGAAGGTGAAGTCCTTCTGAGAGAAATTTTTCTAGGTTTCAAACAGATTTTCAATTTGGTAGCGTTTTTTCACTTTGATTCAGTCTGTTTCTCTTTAGTTGATTAGAGCATTCATCTAGTATTTATAGAGAATGAATCCGCTGTTGTTTGAAAGCTTTTTGGTGCTGATGCGGCTTGTAACACCCCGATTTTTATTAAATCCTAATCGAGGGAAATTAAGGGTAATTGACATTGGTTAGAATTTAATTAAGTTTGGGTGGATAAGTTTCTTCTAGCAAACCATTACGTGTTATGTGATCTAAGTGTATGTATGTGTGTTATATGATTTATGTGTGTTTATCATGTGCTATACGATTTATGTGTATGAATATGTGTATTCATTATATGTTATTTGAATTAAGAGTTATATGTTATTTATTTATTTTGTTTTATTTTATTTTATATTCTTTATGTGCCTATATGTGTATTTTTAATTTATGTTTAAATATTAGAAAAGTTATATGAGCATTATAGCATTATTTGGGACGTTTAGAGTGTTTTAGTAATTTTTTAAGTGACGGTGGGTCCCACGGTGACTCTTGACCTAGTCACTCCATATATAAATACTAGTAACCCTCTCCACTTCAGAAAAACACTCTTCTCCTTCTTCTGAGCCTCCATAACCATCTTTCTCGCATGAGCTCCCTAAGCCATTGATACTCCAAACCATGAAACACTGATAAACCGCGTTTTCATACATATTTTCCCCCATAATTTGAGCAATTTCGTGTTCCTAATTGTATATAACTTGGTTTCTAAAGCAGGATTTAATTTACATTGTCTCTTAGAGCATTAGTACCAATTTGTGTATTAATTTCTCTTTTTGATGTCACTGGTGCGTTTGATGTGTTTTGTTTCAGTATTGTGGCTATATTTCAGGGACAGGTGATTAAATAATGCATTGGATTCACACTAGGAACAACGGGAAAAATAAGATTTTGGAACTCCAGCAGCAGAGGGACCGCCCAGGCAGTCTGCACAACCGCCCAGGCGGTCACAAGCGGACAAAAGTGAAGCACGTGCAAGGAAGCTCCGTACTCCACCGCCCCAGCGGTAGATGACCGCCCCAGCGGTAGAGGACCGCCCCAGCGGTAGATGACCGCCCCGGCGGTAGAGGACCGCCCCAGCGGTCTCTGCAGAACGCAGCTCCGCACTTGCCTGTTTTAACTAGCGCTCAGAAGAAACATTATAAAAGGGGCCCTTTAGGTTAATTGGGAGCTATCTTTCATTCTATCCCAGCCTCCGGGGAGAGGAGAAATATCTCCTCTCTTCTTCTCCACATATTACTTTTCTCTCTCGCTTTTCATAGGAATTAGGATTTGCGCTTTCTCAGTTCTTTAGGATTACATCTTGGCTTCATAGAGTGATAGTGACAATCTCTCTTGGAGTCCCTTGGCTCTTTCAGTACTTCGTTTGTTTCTTATTTTCGTAATTCCATTTCAATCTTGTCTTTACATTACTCTTTGTTGATTCCAGTTCATTTTAATACAAGCTTTTACTTTCATGTTCCTTTACATTCTTGCCTCTTTTGATTTTTTCCAATTTACTTACTTTGCAATTGCATTTAAATTATTTATTTTAATTGTTTTTACTCTCTCCAATTTAATTTCATTGCAAACCAAACTCAAAACCCCTCTTTTTATTTATTGCTATGTTTGAATCAACGATTGTCACACAGATTCCTTGAGAGACGACCTGAGTCAGTCTTACTACTTGCTACCAAGCTTGTATTGAGATTAATTCAGTAACAAACCCTTTTTCAAACCATTCTTCTAAATTGCTCCAGAGTACCGGGGAAATAACGACGCTCCGGAGCTCTGTCAATTTTGGCGCCGTTGCCGGGGAATCTAGGCAATTTTTGATTTAATCCTAGTATTGTTTTTCTTCTTTCATAAAATAAAAATGTCCAAAAATATTTTCTTTTACTTTTATTTCTATTTTCTGCAACTTTCTTTTTATTTATTTTCTTCCCGAGCCAACCGCCCATGCGGCTAGACAACCGCCAAGGCGGTCTGTTCGAAAAGTAAATAAATAAATAAATAAATAAATTCTTTTTCTTTTCTTTTTCTCACTTCTTATATATATATATATATATTTTTTTTTTCTTTAGACTAACATGAACACTAACTTCAACTTTGGGTCCCAAGAATTCAATTCTCATGGTTTTGTAGGTTGTCAATCAGGATATGGGATGCAAGAACCACCACCACCATACGCGTATCAAGGGGCGGATGAATTTGGTTCCTTTGAGCAAGGGACTTTGACAAAACAGTTGATAGAGATGGCAAATGCCATCAAGGAATTAACTCTCAGCCAACAGTTGTCGGAAATTCAGCAGGTATGTGGGATTTGTGCAGAAAACCACCTCACGGATAATTGTCCTCTGTTAAATGAGGATGAGGAGTACCCTACAGTGGCAGTCACAAATTTCCCCAATCAAGGGAATGCTTCATACGGTAATACCTATAATCCCTCTTGGAAAAATCATCTTGATCCTTACCCATACCAAGAGTCTAATCCTTATCCATACCAAGAACCTAATCCTTACTCATACCAAGAACTTGACCCTTACCCATACCAAGAACCCAATCCTTATCCATACCAAGAACTTGACCCTTACTCATATCAAGAACCTGACCCTTACTCATATCAAGAACCACCACCACTCCAGTATTATGAACCTCAACCATATTACAACCTTACACATACCCAATGAACCTGACCCTTACCCACACCCAATCGAATACCCAAACAACCACCCTTGAACCATTCTACCAACACAACCCCTCAACCCATTGCATCATCCTCCCTGCAATGAGGAGGACAAGTCATGATGAAACTAATCCGGAAGAACTTGCTTACTTGGAGAAGCAATTCGACCTCTTGAAAACTCAGGCTACCTCACCATCACCACCTCCTTCATCACTACCACCTTCACCACCACCTTCACCACTCTCACCTGAGGAGCCGAAAGTACCAATTGTTGAAGAGAGTCCTGTTATTGAGCAACTGGATTGGGAGGCCTCGAAATCAATGGTGGAGGAACCAACTGGGCGGGTTGAAGAGGATTCAGATGTGGAAGTGGTCTATGAAGATCCTTTACCCCCACTTGGTACCTCGATGGATACTTTGCATGTGGATGAGAGTCCCCTTTGTGAGGGAGTCGCTGCAGAGACTATCTCACTAGGAGAGGTTGACGAAGCATGCGAGGTAGAAGTTATAGGTTTCACCCCATCTTCCCCAGTTGTTTCAAAGCCTTCATGCGAAGTTCCTTTTTCCATTCTTGGTACCCATGAGTATTTTTGCCTCGAGACTGACTTTCAGCTCCATGCTATTTGTAGGGAGTCGGTACCGTCTCGAATTGGGAATTGTTGGGAACTAATTAATTTTAATTTTTCTGTTTCTAACCCTTCTTGTGAGGATTTTCATCCCTCCTCACTTGAAAATTTTCAGTTTAGGGATGCCTCTTGTAGGGGTGGATGCTGTGCCCCAAGGAGAAATTTAGGGGCCAAGACTCATGGGTCTGGACATAGGAAGATGATCACTTTCTGTGGGGTGATCCACTTCTTATGGGATCTAGGTGGTAATGTGAAAAAGCTGCTATGGTGGAGGTTCCTGGATCAATTCAAGCATAAGCCACCCTAAAGGAACTTCTACACATCCAACTTTGGGACGTTAAACCAAAGTGCTTGGTGGGAGACAACCCACTGTTTTCTCTTCTTTTTAATTTCTAATTTTCTTTTTATTTTTATTTTTCTTTTTAATTGAACTCTTTTCTTTTTATTGCCTGCATTATTGGGTGTGAACATATGGTATGACTCAATGCACAAAGGGATGTTCTGTTTTGAACTTAGTTCAGATCTGCACGAACCGCCCGCCCTAACGGAGCACTCTACCGCCCAAGCGGTAGTGCTGGCCGCCCAGGCGGTATCTCCGCTGGGAACCATGCCTGCTTGCTTAATGTAGTTCTGAAGATGTGGAGGAGTCAGTTGGACCTGAAGACTCCGGGTGTGCATACCACTTTCCACCGTGCATCATTGTGTCACTAAGGACAGTGACAATCCCAAGTGTGGGGAGGGGTAACACTTTCTTTTCCCTTATTCTGTTTTTATTTTTTCTTATTAGTTTTGATTTTCTCTTTTAGGTTGTTAGTATTTAGTTAATATTTTGATTTTTGATTACTCTGGACTGGTTAGCTGGTAGTTTTGGTTCTGTTTTGATGGTAATCTGTTAGTTGATACTTGTTTCCTGTGTTTTGATTGAAACTGTTGACTGTTGGCAATTGTGTTGTATATGTTCTTAGAATGTGAGCAAATTGAATTAGGATTGAATGCATGTATGATGCTTATATACCCTTAGTTTTGAGCCTCCTACAACACTATTTATTGCACACACACACAGGTACACCGATCCTAGACTTGCCGAATAGCCAGCTCTTCTGTACTTGATATAGATGATAGACTCATGCATTTTCTTGTTTAGCCCACTGCCATATAGACCTGCCCTTGTAATTACCCTTGTTTAGCCAATTTGAGCCTTATTCCCCTTTGTTCATATTAGCCACATTACAAGCCTAAAAAGCGAAAAACAATGATTACCCTGTGGAAATTAAGTGAACGTGGTTTGTCTTGCACTATATTGGGGGTTCTACATGCTTGTAAAGGAAGAAATTGGATAATTGGTGGGGGTGAAAGGTTTGTGTACATTGATTGGGTATTTGGTGGAGGAGAAAGAGATAAGTTATAATTTATTTTACTCAGAAAAATTTTAGTTTGCATTTTATATTGTTTAGAAAAAATTTTCATCTTTTAGTTTATTTTTCACAAAAAGGCAGATTCTGAAATTAAAATTATAAATAAAAAAATAGAAAAAAATAAAAATAAAATAAAATAAAATCTGAAAAAAAATATAAATAAATTTTAGAATCTGGACTATTTATTTTGCTTCTTTTTATATAGTTCGTCTTTGTGGCTCTTGTATATATTTGGAGCCACCGCTGTTATTTTCGGGTTTTGTGGTGTATATTGTTTGGTTCTCTGTCCTTATGCTCATTTGGTATATTATTTTATAGACTAGGCGAACCATGGGATTTTGATTTCCACCTTAGTCCACATTCCCATATTTTCCCCACCTGTACCTTGACCCCATTACAACCTTCTGGCATGTTTCTTAATGCATCGAGTTTGAATTGAGAGGCTATTTTCATCTTCGGCAAGTCTGTGGAAGAGTGTTAGTGTTGGGTGTTCTAGGGACTAGCCTATACACTTGAGTGTTATTGAGTGAATTATATCCGTGTGAGGCTTAGCATCTTTTTGATCATGCATTCATACTTGATTCTCCTGCTCATTGCTTATTTCTGATGCAATTGCCAACATGTTTGTAAAATGCATAATTGTTAATTGGGAACTTGTATCTTCTTGCTAGTTTACTGCTACCATTCTCCATTGCTAATCATGTCTAGATATTTAGGTTCCTGTAGTTTTACCCGTGTTGCTTTTGTTGGCTGGCTTTGTTAGAACTCTATGCCTGTTGCTTGGTTCTCTTTTGCATGAGGACATGCAATTGTTCAAGTGTGGGGAGGTTGATAAACCGCGTTTTCATACATATCTTCCCCCATAATTTGAGCAATTTAGTGTTCCTAATTGTATATAACTTGGTTTCTAAAGCAGGATTTAATTTACATTGTCTCTTAGAGCATTAGTACCAATTTGTGTATTAATTTCTCTTTTTGATGCCACTGGTGCGTTTGATGTGTTTTGTTTCAGTATTGTGGCTATTTTTCAGGGACAGGTGATTAAATAATGCATTGGATTCACACTAGGAACAACGGGAAAAATAAGATTTTGGAACTCCAGCAGCAGAGGGACCGCCCAGGCAGTCTGCACAACCGCCCAGGCGGTCACAAGCGGACAAAAGTGAAGCACGTGCAAGGAAGCTCCGCGCTCCATCGTCCCAGCGGTAGATGACCGCCCCGGCGGTAGAGGACCGCCCCAACGGTCTCTGCAGAACGCAGCTCCGCACTTGCCTGTTTTAACTAGCGCTCAGAAGAAACATTATAAAAGGGGCCCTTTAGGTTAATTGGGAGCTATCTTTCATTCTATCCCAGCCTCCGGGGAGAGGAGAAATATCTCCTCTCTTCTTCTCCACATATTACTTTTCTCTCTCGCTTTTCATAGGAATTAGGATTTGCGCTTTCTCAGTTCTTTAGGATTACATCTTGGCTTCATAGAGTGATAGTGACAATCTCTCTTGGAGTCCCTTGGCTCTTTCAGTACTTCGTTTGTTTCTTATTTTCGTAATTCCATTTCAATCTTGTCTTTACATTACTCTTTGTTGATTCCAATTCATTTTAATACAAGCTTTTACTTTCATGTTCCTTTACATTCTTGCCTCTTTTGATTTTTGCCAATTTACTTACTTTGCAATTGCATTTAAATTATTTATTTTAATTGTCTTTACTCTCTCCAATTTAATTTCTTTGCAAACCAAACTCAAAACCCCCCCTTTTTATTTATTGCTATGTTTGAATCAACGATTGCCACACAGATTCCTTGAGAGACGACCTGAGTCAGTCTTACTACTTGCTACCAAGCTTGTATTGAGATTAATTCAGTAACAAACCCTTTTTCAAACCATTCTTCTAAATTGCTCCAGAGTACCGGGGAAATAACGACGCTCTGGAGCTCTGTCAAACACCCATCAAACCTTACCTAATCGAGAAAATAAACTCATATTCATAATCCTCTCATCAAGCCGGAGCTTTCTACCGATTCCGTTTTTCCGTTAAGAGTCTCTGGCGTCACCGGAACCGTTCGTGGGGCTAAAGAGGGAGGTTTCCAACGAGAGTAACGTCAGGAAAGGGTTTCTCTTTGCATATTTCATGATTGTCTTCAAGAGGTTGGGTTTAGGCAATCTATTTTCGTGCATATTGATGATGAATTTATGGAATTGATGTTATGGTCGTTTTTCCCATTAGGGTTCATGAAAGGGTTACCTTTTTGAAGAGAGAATGTTTTTACCGATTAAAAGTGTTAGGAAAGTGTTTCTATGAGTTAAAGGTGTTTTGAGAAAAGTTTTTCATCAATTGGATGTTTAAAAATGGCTTTTTGGAGAAAAGAACCTTGAAATCGCGAAGTTCAGCAACCAGGACGACGTGCGACCGCCCCAGCGACCATAGACCGCTCTAGCGGTGGCACCGCCGTGCTGGGCCGCCCTAGCGGCAGAGCTCCCGCGCGTGGCCGCCTCAGCGGTTGCGAGCCGCTCCAGCGGCCGTGGACCGCCCCAGCGCTGGTCCTACGTTGTCTCCCACTCCTTTTACGAAAATTGACATGTTTTGACTTTTGACCCTTTTATGCTCTCTAATGCGTTATACGACTTGTATATTGAAATGTATAATTATTGTATGAGATATATATGTTATATTGAGTATATGTATTGCTTTTATGATGAGTTAAATTGTTTATCTAATTATATGATATAAATTATGATGAAATGCTCTGAATGAATTAACTCTGTCACCCGGTAAAGGTTAAAAGATGTTCTGAAAGATACTCTGATGTTCTTAAAAATCTCTGTTAACTCTAAAAGATTTGTGATAATTAAAAGACGTTCTGAAAGATCTCTGATACTCTGAAAGATTAAAATACCCTGTAGCCTTCAGCTTGTGATGAGTGTTGTAGGGAGGGGTGGCATCCTCGGCTGCAACTCCTTCACTTGAGGAAGGTGAATTGTACCCCCTCTTCCCCGTATGTTTTAGGATGAGCTCATGCCTAGGGGCTGGATTGTAGGAGTAAGGATGGGAGGAAGGCTTTGCCATGTCTGACAGATTCAAAGTAAAAGTTAATGACAAGATACTCTGAAAGAAAGCTCTGATATATGTTCTGTTATGTTATATTTTCCCTGATTATGATAGGAGCACATAGTACACTACACAGAGACCTTTAATCATGGTATGTTATGTTATATGTAATAAGTAAAATGAACAAGAAGCACTTAGGTAAGACGTTCTGGGGAAAGATTTTTTTTAACTTATATCTGAATTAAACTCATTCATACTTCACTTATTTTATAATTAAACCCGGGGCGGCTTCCTCTACGGAGTCACTTCCCAGTGCTCACCCTATGTTTTTCCCACCTTTTAGAGGAGCAGACAGAGCAGGATGTTGGAGCACCCGAGGAGCTCGTGCAGACTTAGTTTATGATGTAGTTCCTTAGATACCAGAGACATGTTTTATTTCTTTATTCAGATGTTATGATTTTTATGCTTCTGCTACATTTATTCATTTATTATGTGTTCTGAGTCCGGACCTTTGTTAGCCGGCAGCTATTTATTTACTCGTATTTATGGTTGAGTCTCATAGGTCACAATTTTTGGCTTATGGGGTGAGACCTAGTATTTATTTCATGTTTGTTACTTGATGGGAGTTATTTATATGATGAGTTATTTTTAGTAGATGTTTGTATCGCTTATATTATCGCTTATCATATGCGCAAAGCCCTTATTTTCTGTTCCGCGAATGTTTACGAAAAATCTACTCCCACCTATTTTCCGCGTATTATATTTTAAATATAAAGATAAAACATGATAACATGAGGTAACCCTTATGGAATAGCCTAAAATGACTTAAGCGTTAAGGGCTATCTAGTAGGGTGTTACATGGCTTCAGTCCTAGGTTCAGAACGGCTTCCTGCACTGTCAGCGCAAATCCTGGAACTTTTCAGAGTTTGCACAGTGCACAGCTTCCAATGGTTGCTTGAGAATGTTCTGAGCTTGTTGAGAAATTTCCTTGCGATTTGAGTCCTGAGACTTGATCACATCCAGATGGTGCCTTTTGAGAGAAGTCGGCCTTCTAAGTGATGAACCTTCTGAGTGGAAGTCCTTCTGAGTTGAAGTTCTTCTGAGACCCAAAATTCAACATTGTCTTCTGAGAGGCTTTTTCAGATTCTAAATTTTAATGTTCTTCACTCAAGCGTGCATTTTCACCTTGTAGCTTCTAACTCACCCTTTTTGGGTTCTTTTAAGCTTTAGATTGAGCTTCCGTTTTGAGGTTACTTAGCAAGTGTTAAGGTTTAACCGATTGGATTGTTTTTCTCAAGTGTTTAAGCTTTCAGAGAACCACTTAGTACACAAATTAGTTTTTATCAACCAAGATCTTTATCATTGACTTCATATTGTTATCATTAAAACATTTGAGTTCTTGTAAGAGAAATTTTTAAATTGTAATTTCTCTTAGAAGGATTCTGGAGTTTACATATATATATATATATATATATATATATATATATATATATATATATGAGGAGGGATACGTTTACACCGGTGTAAGATCAACCGGTTATAACTTTTTATTGAATGTGTTTTTTTTTTTCAAAATCCACCGTTGGATTGAAAACTTATATATTATAGATCATCTCTAATAAATTTGACATTAATCAGAAATCATTTGATACATTTTTTATATGTCTATGAATTGACGTAATAAATAGTTTGCAAATGTGTGTTACATAGAATACTTTGATAAAAATTTTATAGTTGTTCAATTTATTTGAAATTTTACACATACAATCACTTTGATATACAATTGTAATTCAACGGTTGGATCGACAAAAAAAATATTCTATAAAAAATTATTGAAGGTGTAAGCGTACTAAATTTTACACCGATGTCAAAGTATCTCTCATATATATATATATATATATATATATATATATATATATATATTCAGGATAAGCAATGGCGGAGCCTCTTGTATTGCAGCAGGGGCGGCGGCCCCGTAAATTTCTAGTTTTGTTCGTAAAAATAAGAAAAATTATGTTTTCGGCCCCTCCTAAATTTTTTTATCTCATGTATTATTAAATCTCATTTAATACATAATTTAATTATTACACATTCACATTATTCTCATAAACAGGTTAGAGCGAGAGAGCTCAATATTTCTATTGTAACACTTAGTTTAACAATTATCTCAAATAAAAATTAGAAAATCTAAACAATAAGTATTATATTATCGTTGCGTCCCGAAATATATATATTCCTTTAATATTTGCTCCCATAAAAATAATAGTTCTACCTCTAATGGTCTCTATTGAAATTTTCGTCTAGCTCCGTCCCTGAGGATAAGCAATTCTAACCAAATTCTTGGTTGTACAGTAACTGACTTAGGTATCAGAGTTCTTTTACAGTTCTCATTCCACACACCTTGAAGCACTGAAAAACGTTGAATTATTCTAGGACCTAGAGCTCGGATTCCATATTGTTAATCCGTGTATATATATAACGATGATGCATCTAATCTTAATAAAAGAGCTAATAATAGAATAAATACTTCAAGTCTTAATGTAACATATAACTCGCCTTGGCTTTTAATGTAACATATGTCACTTCATTCATGAAATTAATTACACCATCAACGTGTTTCAAGGGAGGCCCTACAAAAAGAAGGGGCAACAAGAAAAATTGACACAAATGGTAAGCGGTTTGTTGTCCCTTAAGCAAGGTCTTGGGTTCAAGGCTTGTGGATGGAAAAAATTCTTACTGGCACCCTCACATGTCATTCCCATGTATGCCACCCGGGGCTATGGATTAGTCGGAGCGAAGCTCCGGACACCGTGGGCAACCAAAAAGAATGGAAAAAGCACATGGATGTGTGGGACCGACTTTGATTTTTAAAGGTGATAAGTGGCGAATAAAATGGGCGTATATATGCGACGACGTCGTCCCTTTCAACGCAATACGAATTGTGCTAATTAACCGCAAAACCAGGTGAAAGCGAAAACATATAAGATGTTCGTTGATGTAGCCGTTAATGGAGGTTATTAGCCGTTGAAGAAAACTCATCCCCATGTTGATCAAACAGTCCACAATTAGATATCAACTCTCACATGGGTGTCTGCGTCACTACGTTGAGTACGTTCTAGACAGCTTCACCCAATATTTGGCAACAATCAAGGCTGCTCTAATCTTCTACCCTAACTCAACGTTCTGATTTTTTAAAATTTCTGTTGCTGTTATTATTGTTAAACGTACAATATGTGATAGTGACCTTTTATATAAAATATCAAAATTTTAATGATAAATATCTGATTTAGTCCTCAAGATTCATATAGTAGATAAAATAATCTTATAAGATTTGAAAATGATAATGTGACATTTTAAGATATGGGATGAAAGATAAAATAGTCCTAAAGACATGAGAGTGAAAATATGATCTTTTAATATTATAAATTTAGGGCAATGTAATATCTTAAAATTGAAAATTTAGGACAAGTTAAGGGATTATGTTGTATTAAATTTTCAATCTTGAATGATTATGTTATCACTTTATAGCTTGATGGACTATTTTGTCTTTCACATTAGATCTCACGTTCTCGTTTTCATATCTTGTGAGAGTATTTTGTCCCTCGTGTTGATCTTGAGGGATCAAATAAAGACTTGGTTTGATAATGTTGTGGCTCTCAAAAAACTGTTGAGCTCTTTGAGCTCTCAATAAGTTACTCCTAATAGCTCCTAGGAGCACCCTTGACTCTAAAAAACTATGAGCAAAAGTTCCTTGGCTTTTTGAGTTACTAAACACAAAAATAGAGCTTATGCTTTTTTAGAGGAGTAGCACTTTCTCAATAAACTTTACCAAACTCACACGAAGTATTTACTTAAATTTTAATTAACTAGTATTTGAACATGTGCACCACAAGAAACTATATATATAAAACATATTTTTTCTTTTTACAAATAATAAATTAAAAGGTAAATTGTACTAACCACCCTTGAGATTTTAAGATATGACACCCCACCCCAAAAGTTTGAAAAATCTATACTCCACCTCATTTGATTAGAGGAATGCTATTTGTAAATACAATAGGGTCATCCATCCATTTTCCACCCATTCAAAAGTTGGCAACTTTTATAAAAATGTTGGCAAGTTGCCAACTTTTTAAATGGGTGAAAAATAGTTGGATGTGTATTAGTGTATGTACAAGTAGCATTTTCCTTTGATTAAAGATATGTTTGGTTCATATTATCTTTCATGACTTGTTTTTTATATATTATTGCATATTAAATGATAAAATAAATATTATCTTTAACTTTAATACAATGGTAGTATAAACAAATATCATTTTTAAAAATAAATAATATTAAGTAGTAAATAATATTAATATAAATATAATTATATAAATAATATTAAAATATGAAAAAATTATCATCTATTAATATAGTTAATAATTATCTATCAAAATCATGATATTTTTATTTTTATACACTCATATCCTAAAATAATTTTATATTGTTAACTAATAGAATTTCACTTAAGTACGAGAAAATATCTCATTAGACATCTAAAAAAAAAAAAAAACCTCATTAGACCACCATCGTAAATTAAAGGATGACATTATTTGATAGTAATAAGTGTAATTTGATAAAATGTCGTACTTTTCAATTTTAGATAATATTTCCCACTGTATCTTCCACCCCAATAGATCAAATACAAATTCATCGCGGATTTAAACTTCATTTAAGGGTCAGCCACTAGCAATAGGTTATTGCATAACACAAACGAGTAAGTGCTAGGAATGTCAAAAAGAATTGGTATTGCCGTTTAGGCCCGTCCCACCAAAAGCAAGGTGAGGTGGGTCGCTCGCCAAAATTGGCGGTCCAAAAATTCTAGTCCAGCCCATTTTATGACGCGTTGGCGGATTAACCAATTTTTTTGCGGTCCTAAAATAACAGCCCAATCCACCAAAAATTGTAGGCTAAATGGGCCGGTCCGGCAGGCCAAACCCACTTTGACATCCCTAGTTATGTTTTTTACTTTAATGAAATTTTATTAGCTAATAATATAATATTTTTTACGATATGTGTATATAAAACTAAAAATATTGTGACTGTTTCAAATAATTATTAACTAAATTAATTAATGATAATTATTTTTCATATTTTTATATTACTTATATAATTATATTTTATAATAATATTATTTAGTATTTAATATTATTTATTTTTATTTTATACTACTATTGTATTAAGATTAAAGATATTGTTCATTTTATCATTTAATATACAAAAATATATATAAAAAACAAGTCATGAAAGATGATAAAAACCAAACACATCCTTAATTAAATGGGGTGGAGTGTAGGTTTTTCAAACTTTTGGGATGGGGTGTCATTTCTTGAAATCTCAAGGGTGGTTAGTATATTTTACCCTAAATTAAATTATTAAAAGATATTTTATAAAATTAAAGTATTTATTTGGTAAATAATACAAATTAAAGTTATAACAAAATGTGATCATGAAAAATATTATAATATTTTAAATCTATACATTAAAAATTGTTGTTCTATGCACTCGTATTCATATTAGGTATGAGTAGTATAAAATACGGGCACAGGTAAAGCACTTGTATTCTTACAATGTAACTTATACATTGTCTATTTTCTTTGCTACTTGTCAACTCTTTTGATTGATTTTTGAGTTTTCATATAAGATTAAAAGAAAATGTATCAATACAAAGAAGAGGGTTAATGGAAATAGTTAGAATATTTAAATTTGAAATCATTGACTGGTTGAGTGATTTAATAAGCTCTAATACCGATCCAAATGTATTGTATCAATATAAGATATATAATTATGGTTTTTCAAGAATCACCACAATTGTAAGAGCAAATGCTATAGGGGGTCGTGTGGCAGGATTAAAATTTTAATCCCGGGCATAAATAGATATAAATATAAGATTTCTTTGTGTGGTAGGTTGATTGGAAAAAAAAACTCCTAGGAATAAGTTAATCCCAGGAAAGAAAAAAGTTAAATTTTAATCTCATCTCATAAGTGGGAATCTTCTATTCCCATGGGAAGGGAAAATAATATTGCTAAATAAAATATCAAAATTACCCCTATAATAAAACTAATAAAACCATTCTCCAATCCTAATTTTTTTTACGTAAAATATATAGTTTATTTTCTAGTTTAAGGAGTTCATTTTATAGTAAAAAATTCTTAATTTTTTGACCTCTTTTATAATTAATAATTTTTAAGTTCAAAATATTAATTTTTTGAATTAAAATTATCACGGATATTTTTTGTAAAATTGTATAATATTCCTGGGAATATAAGTGTTGACCAAACACTGGAATGCTCAATCCCAAACATATTTTGTAATATTTCTAAAATTTTAATCTTTTCACCGAACACTTCTAATATGGAGACTATTTTTCATCTTAGTTAGGAACTCTTCTAGTGACATTAAATGGAGACTATTTTTAAATTATTAGCATACATATAGAAAATACTTATTTCTAATTAATGAAAATTATTCATAGAGATTTATTTATTATATCATATTTGATATTAATAAATGTATGTACTGTAATTTGAATTTAAAATTTGATAACAAATAGAAATTAAGTTTTACTTAAATGTAACTTATATCAAATGATATCATGAAATTGAACTCTAATTTGATCATATAATATCTAGTAATATATTTAATGATGGAGACACTTTTTTCAATTTTAACAAAAACAAAATAAAAATTGATGAAGAATTGACGAAGAGAAATCTCGGTGAAAATTTATCAATGTGTGTGTCTATTAATATCAATACAACAATCATATGATGTTGTATCCGATTCATTGATCTATGAAGTATCATCCTTATACGTATTAAGAAAGATTTTGCACTTATATAATTGTTCTGCTAAATAAACAAATAATTATGATATTGTGATGTTAATATAATATATGACCCAATAAAATCTCATCAAGATTATAAAATAAAAAACTCACAAATAATTAAATGAATAAAAATGTGTTAAAGCTTTAAATAATTAATCAAATTAAATAATATATTAAGAATATTAAAGTAAGTGAGAAATAGCAAATTACTTGATAATATATATCAAGTGCATGGAGGAGGATGAAAAAGAAAAATTCAAAAGCAGTTTGTTTCAAGGTTAAAAATTATATTCCTAGAATCACATTCCAAGAAATGTTTAACTTGGAAATCATTCTAGCAAAACTTTAAACAAACACCCCTCAATGATCACAACAATGATATTAGCTTACTACACTTGAGAACGACTTCTATGATATAAATGTTATTGCTTAACTTGACAATATTTACACATATAATATTTACAAAACATATGCAATAAATGATATGCCATGTGTCATTTTCTAAAAATTTCCAAATTCTCAAATATATTAATTTTGCTTATTAATTCTCAATTTTATATATAATATTAAAGTTAAGTTATGCATATACGAGGTGACATACCCACATTCATTATCATTGTAGGTTTGATGATATGTCAAGCTTAGAAATTTTTTTATAAAATTTTATCAATATTTTTAGTTTAATTGATTAATAATTTTATATATAATACTAAAGTTGAGTTATGCACCTATGAGGTGGCATACCCACATTCATTCTCATTGTATGTTTGATGATATGTCAAGCTTAGAAATTTTCTTATAAAATTTTACCAATACTTTTAGTTTAATTGATTAATAATAAAAAATAATACCACTTCTTCATAATTTGTTAATAAATTACCACTTCTTCATAATTGCTAATAATTTAATTTATGTTACACCTTGGGTTATAATCAAATTAAAAAAGATGAACATATTTTTCACTTAACTCTTTATCTTTAATTTTTTATGATAATATATAGTACAAATATTAATTTGTAAACATAAAATACATAAAACAAATTAAAAGAAAGTTCACATATTCTTCACCCAAAAAATTCTAATACGCTTATAAAAAATAATAAGACTTCTTCTTATAAAATTGTGTCCATTCTCAATATTTTTTTAATTTAATAAATTAATAATAATATAATATTCTATCAATTTTTATATTTAGATTTTAAACTAGATCAATGAATCTATAGTATATATCTTTATGGTTAGGTTTTTATATTTACATTATCTTATTTTATAGCGTATGGATTCAATAGGTTCACACTCACCGCATCGTTCGTGGATCTAGAGAGAGAAAGTAGAACGAGGGTTTCTTCGGGAGAGGATTGTCTTCATGTGTTGCATAGAATTTCTTCAAGAGGTAGGGGTTTTAGGCATTCTAATTGCTCTGTATTTTCGTGCATAGTTCTGAATATTGATTGAATTAACGTTGTTGATCGTTTTCCTATTAGCGTTCATGAAAGGGTTATGTTTTACCGTTTAATTCCCAAAAAGAATGTGTTTTAATGATGTAAAATGTGTTTTAAAACGTATATTACCGATTGATGTTCATGTATCTGTGTTTTCTATCGATTGAGATGATTCTAGATTGATGTTTTGGCCATTGGCTATTAAAAAACGTGTTTTGGAACCCTAGAATCTGAATTTCCACGTTCGTAATCGATTACCACGAGTTCGTAATCGATTACGAGCTGAGAACTTCCAATCGCGAAAAAACACAGCTCTCTGTTAATCGATTACAGAGGGTTGGTAATCGATTACAGACCCATGGTAATCGATTACAGCACTGCAATTTTTACGAAAATTAACTGTTTTGACCCTTAATGTTCCCTTATGTGTTCTACGACTTGTATAAGTGTTATATGTGACTTAAGTATGATTTATATATGGTTATATAAGTTGTAAAGTGTGCTTATATGTTATTATGTGATGATGTTAATGTTATGTATATACATATTATCTTATTAAAGATACGTAATAAAGACAAAGACGTCACTGGGTGGCGCGTATTTAAAGTTTAAAACGTCACCGGGTGACGCACAAAACACATAGTAGCCTTCGGCTTGTGTTGAGTGTTGCGAGGAGGGATGACATCCTCGGTCGTAACTCCTTCACTTGTGGAAGGTGAATACCCCATCTCCAATATTGTTTAGGATGAGCTCATACCTAGGGGTCAGTGCAGTGGAGGAAAGGTTACAGAGGGTGGGCAGGCCAAAAGACTAATACAAGTTAAAGTTAAAGAGAGTTATAGCTGTGTTTTAATATGAATAGTTATGTTCGTCTTTCATGTATAGAAGCACATATTACACTACACAAGGACATATAATTATGTTATGTAAAATGTATGATATAAAATGAACAAGACGCACTTAGGTAAGACGTTCCGGGAAAAGATCGTTTTGAACTTATATCTGAATTGAATTAATTCATCTTACACTTATTTCATAATTAAACCTGGGGCGGCTTCCTCTACTGAGATACATTATCTACTCACCCCACGTTTTTACACATTTTTAGAGGATGAGTCACAACAGGATCCAAGAACGAGCGAGGAGCTCGCACAGTTCTAGATTTTCGTTTTATAGTTATATCCTACAGACATTTCTTTTGAGTTATTTTATTGTCATGGATTTATGTATTTACTTCAGTTCATTTATTTTACGTTATGTTTTCTGAGTTCGTACCTTTGTTAGCCGGCAACTATATATTGGTTATGTATTTTATTGTGGAGTCTCATAAGTCTTATTATCGGGCTATGGGATGACACCTAGTATTTATTCCTTTGTGATTGACTTTGTATGAGAGATTGCTTGTGATTTGATTTATGTTATGAGTATTATTCAGTATTAATTCATGATTATTATTATTATCATTGTATTTAAGCGCAAGACCCTTATTTTCTATTCCACAAAACATTTACGAAAATTTACTCCCACGTATTTTTCGCGTATGATATTTTAAAATAAAGATAAAGCTATGAAATCAGGACGTGATCCTTAATAAATGGCCTAAGATAACTTAAGCATTAAGGGCTATTTACTAGGGGGTTATAAGTAGACTTTAAATAATTGATGAACTCATTACTATTTTTCAATTACATAATAAGTAGAAAAACTAATAGGTTGATGATAAATGTGATGACATCGTTCATGACAATAAGAGTAGTGGTGCTAATAATTATAATAATTACAAAGTATAAAAGGAGTTATAAATTTAATAAAAATAAAGAAAGAATTTAAAAATAGAGAAACCTAGATGTTACACTTCATCAAACATAATGTAAGAATGAATTTGGGAGTAAAATAATATTAACAGTTTTACTAATAATTGATAAAAAAATTTATATACATATTAGTAATAAAATTATATCAATAATTTTTAGAATATAAAATATAACTAAATATAATCAACGAATATTACCAATGTTTTTCCATACTTAAATTTTTAAATTTTTTTATCATTATTATTTCACTCTCATAAAAATGTAGCAAGATTTAGATAAATTCCATTGTTTGATGCTAAATTTTAATTAATCTTACCATTTCTTAGATATACTTCATTTGCTCCAAATGTAATGAATTTACTATTGAATTTAATTTGTTGATTAATGAGTTTGATAATGTGTCACACTCAAATTTATTTTTAATTTTTAACTCTAATTGCTTTAATATTATAACTAGTGATAGACCCGTGCGTTGCACGAGATCTTGTTTGAAATTTTGTCTAATTAAATTTGTTTACGGTATATTTTTTCAAAATAAATGTTATCCGGAGCTTTTCCTTTTATTATTGTGTTTTGATGTACTATCAACCCTATATTTACATAATAATCCATCACCAATAATACTAAACTCCAAACAAAGATAGGAAGGGAAATAAATTAATTCATTATCTATAATTCCAAACTCAAATAAAGATAATCAGGTTTTAAGGGAACATAATCAACATCAAGTATTATTTCATAACATCCAAATATAATGTATTTATATGACACATCCTTCAAATATTTCCAATTTCCTCATCAATGTATTTGACCATTATTTAACAGTAAAAGCCAACACTACATCAATGCAACTTCAAAAGTTGATATCATCAATATAAAACACAATGCAGAGAAAGAAACTTGTGATGGTTGTTCTGAAGCTCTCTGGGAATATCCTCCAAGAAGTTTCCCCAAGTTCTTAAATATCACTGCCAAAAGAATCATAATGATAGAATTTCAAACAGTGCAATATTTATCACTAACATGTAGAATAATGGAAAGACTTCTTATTAGTGATTTTGTTGATATACATTCCTTAATGTATTTGGAAGAAAATGCAAGGAAACATAAGGCAATAATAGAGTAAACAATTAACATAATTGCTTACATGCAGCATTGAGTAAACAATTAACATAATTTCTTCCATTTTCATACTGTTCACGTACAAATATTCAGCCCCACAAAGTGATTTATTCAATGATAGACACCACTCTACCAAAGAAACTCCAAAACCTAGCTACTTGTATTTATTCCAACCATTACTCTCAATCCCCTGTAGCCTCTAACTGTCTACCCTTGCACCGTAATATTGTAACACCCCGGTACTTAGGGGTGTCCGTACGAAGGGCACTATCCCAACGAACACGCTAAACGTATACATAAACTTTTAAATAAACTGAATTAACTGAAAATAATTGTTTAACTGATAATTGTAAATAACTGATATAACTGAAATGACTGTTTAACTGCTGGGAATACTGAAAATATCTGAAACGTAACTGGAAAGGTAACCTGCCTCTAAAGTCTGGAGCAAACTATTACAACTAGAACTGAAATGTCTTAAAAAAAAATAATAACTGGGATAAACATAAACAATAACTTAAGACTCCACGACGAAGCGGAGCTCACCCAAGATAACAGCTGAACGACCTCTAGTGGATCAACGGCTCCTCGTTTGCTGCAGGATCGTACTCTGAAATATGGTTGATGAGGGGTGAGTCATCGACTCAGTGATGGGGAACATGCATGCAATGCAACATCCATAACATATATCACAAACTAGCATGTTATCAATCATACAATCAATATCCCGTCGAGCTGTCACACTAAAGCCTGCATACCAAGCCCTTTACTGTATACTGTATCTTTGATCTATCACCTAGTGCTCAGCATAGGCATAGTCTAATCTGACTCAGCGCGCGGCATGAGTTTACTCATAATTGACCCTCGTGGGGTATATTGTATCTGTAACCAAGCCGTCCGATAACCGGGATCGGAACGTACTTGGCGGGCTCGGGCGACTCACCGCTAATTAGTAAACCATACTAAGATACCGGGATTGACCACCGGCCATAGCGTCTGACGTATACTAATCAGGGGCGGCGTAACTACTCTAGACAGTCAGCACATAACTCACTCAAGCAATCATACATGTCATGAATTCTATTTATAGTCTATTTATCTATCTTGTATTTATCTTAATCACATGTTATATCATAAACCAATAAACAACCAACCAATCAGCAAATCATATACACAACATACATAGCATAAAAACATAAGTCTCTACTATTCTACTCTAACCACCTAACATGTTACTAATTCTACTACTACTCTACATACAAACACATGCATAATAACTTTATTATTATCTTTCCTAATTATCTAATTATCAAACATAAATATATGCCATAAATTCTAAACTACATGCAAGACCTCCACTCACCTGGATACTCCTGACACTGAGAAGCACCGTCAGCTCCGGCTCCAGCCAGCGGCACTGCGTTCGCACCTGAAGTGCAAAAAGGACCCATTAGGACCCCTGAAGAAAAGAAAACAAAACTTGAACTGAGAACGCGACCGTCACGCTCGCTAGCGCGCCTCTCTTGGCCGCTAGCGCGAACACGCTCGCCAGCGAGCCTCTCTTGGCCGCTAGCGCGCTTCGCGTAGGAAAGGGAAAAAATGCCTGCTCTTACTCACCGTCGGGAACTTTACTCGTACTGAGAAATCTCCAAGGCGTCAGAACCTCACTCCGACAAAGTTCCTTTACTGAAAAAGAACACCCAAAAACACTACTCTTGAAAAAGGTAGGAGAATGAGGTGTAAAGAAAGAACTCCACTACTACTCATATATATAGGTGAGGGGGGACAGGCTGACATCATGCTGCAACCGATGTGGGACTCGACTTGGTCGCTAACGACGAGCTTCTCGCTAGCGGACGCTAACTGCTCGCTAGCGAGCCCCCTCTGACAGCAACTTGCTGACGTGTTTCTGATGCGTCCTAAAGAGAGTCATTCCTAAGGGACACTGTGATACGGGGTATCACAAATATACTCATAGATGCTATTAAATTCTATGAAGAAATTGCCATATCTAACTGTATGAAAACATGCTTATAAAAGTGAAATGGGAAGTCTACAGAAAGGTAATCCTTATAGCAACTACTCAACAAATATTCAAATAATATCCAAATATCATTCATTAAACATACTTAAAAAGCACCACATTTAAAGCAAGAAAAATCGCTATTATGACATGTTAAACATCAATGCACTATGGAAAAAATCTATTGTGTTCTGCATCTTTGACAGATTAGCTAGCAAAGACATATGTGATATAAGACTAAATTGGTGATGAAGAAGAATTTCAAATGGGAAGAACAAAACAATGGAAGAGTTTATTTCTAACTAATCTATGTATTCGAAGTTCAAGTATAAACACTCATTCCTCAATTTGCAACAACATTTTTTTATTCAAAATTGCCAATGGTAAAATGAGATCACAGAAAAGAAGACTGACAAATATATCCCTCCATGTTAAGTTAATGGAAAAGTCTAGGGGTACAACTAGATTTAGCCAATTTGCTACCAACTAATTAATTTTAGGGACAAAAAATTCTAGATTTAAAGAAGTGTGTAAATGCATTTTAATATCTGAAATTTTTGTAATAAATAATTTGTACAAACCAAATCAATTATGATTTATCATTTCATTTTCTTGTTTTTCTTTTTGACAGTGTTTCGGCGTTTCTGGCCAATTCTCTTATGTTTCTTGTCAAATGAGGGGATATTTATAGGTGAAGCTCCCCTCAATATAAATAAGGAAAGTCTTCTTTTGCCTTTGTCATGTTGCATGTGCCATCTTCATTGTGGCCAACTTCGTGGTGTGCTTGTTTGTTCACTTACCACCAAACTTGAGGTGTTTAGTCATGAGATTGCTTGTGTCATGTCATGGCACTTTGTTCTCTTCAATACTTGTGGAGAATTCATGATATAGTTGTCATGACTTGGTCCACTCCACTTGATGTTTGTAGTCTTGTAACCTTGGTCAAAGAGTGTCTTGATCACATGGAATCTTAAAGTCTTGATAACTTTGACATTTAGAATTTTTTGATCTTGTTGACTCCTGTTGGCATGAGATTTTGCGCCAACTTTGTATGATGATGAAATGTGTTTCACTTTTTGTAACTTATGAGGATGACTCTTGTTCAATGGTGACTGGGGTCTATCTCAGTCCAGTGCATGAGCAGTGTAACACCTCGACTTTTACTAAGTTCTAATTAAGTGATGAGGTTAAGGGTAATTAACCTTGGTTAGAATTTAATTAAATTTGGGTGGATAAGTTTTTTCTATTAAACCATTACGTGTTATGTGATCTAAGTGTATATATATGTGTTTATTGTATGTTATGTGATTTATGTGTGTTTATCATGTGTTATGTGATTTATGTGTTATGTGATTTATGGGTGTGTTTGGTAGCGGAGACATTAAGCACAGAGATACTGAGGACATTGAGACAGTGACACTAGTGACTAGGACATAATGTCTAGTGTCTCTGTAATGTGTTTGGTAATGATGTACAAGACATTGTGTCTACTGTTTAGTGTCTCTTGTATTATGTTTGGATTAACTTGCACAAGACACTATATCCATTGTAAAATTACATTTTTACCCTTTTTGATATTATTTTTTAAAAATTGAAAATCTTCCCAAAATGCAACTCGTGCCTTCTTCCCAAAATCTTCCCAAAATGCACAAGACACTATATCCATAGAAAGTGGAAATTCAGAACGCATAAGAACATAGTAGAGTATATTGGGACTTCCAAATTGCAAAAGGAAAAGAGAATGTTGAGATTTCAAAATACAACATCCAAAAATTTTAGGGCAAGGATTTTGGTATTTTGATATGGAAAACCCTCAAACGAGAAGGAAGAATACTAAGATATGGAGAAGAGAATGAAAACCTTTGAAGCAAAATATGGGTGAAGCTTACCTGAAGGTGGGTGGTGATGATGGCTTCTTCTTCATCCTTTGTGATTGCAATTTGGGCGATGATGAGAAGGTGAGGGATGTTGTGGTTTACAAAATGAGAGGGGTAATGGGTGTAATTACTGCAAAAAGATAAGGAGAATCTCGGAAGAATATTTCATTAAAGAGACCCTGTGTCTCTCATAAATCCCGTGTCCCCGATGGAGTGTGCAGTGTGCCTACTCAGAAAGTGCACATTGAAATTGCATTTTAGTGTGCTGGGACACTGTGTCCTTGTGCTCCTAATTGTAATGTCTCTGATGCCAAATGAGTCACACATAAATTTAGTTCCTGTCTCCATGTCTCTGTGCTCATTGTCCCCGCAAACAAACGCACCCTATGTGTATATATATGTGTGTTCATTATATGTTATGTGATTTAGGTGCACATATGTGTTTTATTTGATGCTTAGATGATGCATGGGGTTAGGAATGATATATGGATGTTTATAGCATGAGTCGAGACGTTTTTGAGGTATTTTGGGGCTATTTCTCAGCCAGTAATCGATTACCACGGGATGGTAATCGGTTACAACCCTTTGATTTTCATATCTAGGCATTTTTGGTGGTGGTAATCGATTACAGCTTCCTGGTAATCGATTACAGCCTCTGCTGAGAGCGTTTTTAGTGTGTTTTAAGTTACGTATGTGCCCCCACAACGTCTCTATAACATGCATAGCCGTGCCAATTCATGAGAAACCCTAAATCTCTATTTCAGAAACACTCCAAACACTCTCTCTAACCCTTGTGCCTCCATTGTTCTTTCTCTCTCTCAAGAACTCAAAGTCATAGTAATTCCATAACACCAAACTCATATCAAACCTTACCCAATCACGAAACCGATTACATATTCTTAATTCTGTCATCAAATAGACCTCTTCTACCGATTGCAATTCTTGCAAAGGAGCTATCTTTGTATTCCTACTGTTCGTGGGGCTAGTGAGAGAAAGTGAGAACGTGTTCTACGTCAAGAAAGGGCATCTTTACGCATAACATAGGAGATCTACAAGAGGTAGGGGTTCTAGGTATTCTTTATTCTCTGTAATTTCGTGCATGATGATGTGTAATTGATGGAATTATTGTTGTTGTTCGTTTTTCCCATTAGGATTCATGAAAGTGTTATGTTTTACGAAATTAATTTTGAAAGGAAAGTGCTTTATGAAAGTGTATGTGTGCACGAGAAGGGGGGGTTGAATCGTGCAAGTTTTTAAAAATTACTTCTTAAAACCTTTACTTAGAAAGCTGTTTTTACTCAGAAGGTAGATTTAAGAGTTTGCAGCGGAAATAGCTTTCTGAGAAGATTAAGTTTCTGAGAACTCAGTCTTTCTGAGAAAGTTCCTATCTGAGCAGTCTTGAGAAAACGATTTTAAGTTATAATCTTTTAAACGCTTTCTGATTTTAATCAGTAATGTTTTCACGAGACTTCTTACTTAAAATCGTGGTTAAGTTTTTCTCAAAGCTTTATGCAATTAAAGAGCAAGGAAGAAAAGCTTAACACAAAGAGTTTTATACTGGTTCGGTTATAACCAACCTACTCCAGTCCTCAACCTTCAGTTGAGAGTTCTCAGATATTTTTCTTAATGTGCCTTCTCAGACAACACTGCCTTTACCAAGTAAAGGACTTCCACCACTTCACAACCCGAAGTGGATTTCCGTGCCTCACACTAGAGGACTTCTTTGCCTCCAACACTAGAGGACTTCTTTGCCTCACAACAGAGGACTTCCTTGCCTTAAACAATTAAGGACTTTGAACTTTGCCTCAAACACTAGAGGACTTAAAACTGCCTTCAAACAACGAAGGACTTAGCATTTTTCAGAAAGTTGTTTTTGCTTCGAAAATCAACTACTAAGATTAAGTTACAAACTTAATTTGACCCTTAGTAGACTTCTAGATTTAACTTACAAATGTAAGAATTTACACCAATTCAGAACTAGAAGATTTTGCAAAGTTAGAAGAACAATTTCGTAAAAATTGTCTTTCTGAGAAAGTTCTAAGTTTTCGCAAAATGATTTTCAATTCAACAGAGTTTTGGCACGTTTAATCAAGAGTTTTTGCGCAAGAGTTTTCATCACATTGCTCTGGAATTGAACTCATATATATAGGCATCAAAGAGCCGCGAAATTAGAAGCTTTCACTTTGCTTATGTGGCTGTGTCCTTTTTCAGAACGGCTCCCTGCTACAGTCAGCGCGAAATGAGGAACTTTTCAGAACTGCACAGTGCGCGTGTTACCACTTCCTTGGCTAGTTGTAGCGAGCTTTCTAAGACTGCTTGCGATCCCTTGAGTCCAGACACTTGGTTGCTTCTGAGTCCAACCTTCTAAGAGTTGTACGGACTTTTGAGGCGAACCTTCTGAGGGAAGACCCTTCTGAGAACTGCTAGTCGCAGGGTCTTCTGAGTCAACAGTGTTCTTTCCTCAGAAACATGTTTTCACCTTCTGCGCTTCTGAGACATCCTTTCTGATGTCTTTGGCGCTATGATTTTATCAATTGATCTCGAGGCTACTTGATGTTTCGTCTTGGTCTTTGCTCATGATATTGCAATAGTTTAAAGCTTTCTGAGACACTTAGCGCACATATTAGCAAAACCTTAAGTAAAATTTTATACTTATGGCTTACCTTGTTATCATTAAAACTTTCATAACTCTAAGAGAATTATGCCTAATTCTCTCAGAAGGGTTCTGGAGCTTACAATCTCCCCCTTTTTGATGATAACAACTTAAGTCTTAAGATAATAATTTTGCTTAAGTTCAGAAGTGTTTCTGAGTAAGTTCACAACTTATTCAGAATGCACTTTTGCTTTCTTAGAAACTAACTTAGCTTTCTGAGAGAAGGCTTCGTTATTTTCTTAGAAGGCTGTGATAATCAACAGTTAAAGTATGCAATGTATGATCACTGTTTGAGATTATCAATTACATAGCGTGTATTTCATGATAAATGTATGTATGAAATTCAGAAATACCAAGCTAAGTAAATCAAGAGATGCCAAATAATAAATAATAAAAGATAAGCATAAAATAGAAAACATGAGATGCCAAAATAATGATTTTTCATTTATGGTTTTGTAAAGATACAAAATATTTGGCTCCCCCTAAGTTGTTGCTCCCCCTAAGTTCTTGCCTAGTGTTTACGATAGCCAATGTACAATAATTTTATCATTTATCTACTCCCCCTTTGTTACATCAAAAAGGGTGGCTAAGACATAAACGCCATCATTGACTTAGAACTACTGTCTTCTGGCAATGTAGCGTAGCAGCTGGCATATCTCCATGAGAATCTCGCTCTGAGTCGCATTCGGAGCGCATTCTGGAGGTAGGTCAGAGGCAGTGGAAGGCTGTTGAGAAGATTAGGGTTGAGATGAAGGAGGACGAGAGACTTCAGCCTCAAGTACTTCATCGATGATATCCCTCGTTTGATATTCAGGAAGATCTTCTTCGTGGACAGCTTTGCCTTCAATAGCAGCAAGTTCAATGGAAGGCTGCCTTTGAGTGTCCTCAGAAACTAGAGCAAGGTCTAGATCAGAGGGTTGCCTAGCTGATGGTTGCTCCATAGCATCAGAAGTCTGAGCGTCGTCGGAGAGGTTGAAAGTTGAGATCTGGTTGCATCTGAGCAGCTTCTGGAGTCTCAGAAGGTTGATCCAGTTCCTTCTGAACCTCAAGCATCGTCTGAGCCAATGACTCAGCATTCACAGTAGCAGCCTCAGTTGTGGTTGCCTCAGAAAGTTCCACCATAGAAACCTCAGATGGCTTCTTCTGGGGCTCTTTCTTGGAGCTTCCAGCATCTGGAGTGCGATGCTCAATACGGAAGCTTGCTGCATCTTCTTCCTCAGAAGAGGAATCAGCAACATTTCCTCCGTGCCCCTGAATGTCTTCTCTGGTAGGGGAGACATTCCCAGATGGGGAGGAGTGATGAGAAGCTTCTGCTTCTTCTTCAACAGCAGCAGCAGCAGCAGTAGCAGTAGCGGTGGTGGCTATTTCTTTACCCGTCAGCTTCGGCGGGCTCTGTTTCTTAGTGGTTTTTATCCCCACTCCTTTGTGAGACTTTCCCTGATAATTCAAGGAATGCAGGAGTTTAGTTTTAAATTTGGTGGGTTTAAAACCAGCAATAGAATCAGAAATAGGAATTGAAGTAGAAGAAGATTTAAGAAAGGAAGGTGGAGTTTTAGAGTAAGCTTTTACCAAACGACCACGTTTCCTTTTCCCTTCGGGTGGCACGTCTGGGACTTGGAGAGTTGGAGGTGCTTTCCTTTTTCTGGTCATGGGTTGCTCAGATGTCGTTTCTTCTGAGTCTTCAGCAGCCTCAACAACCTCAGGTTCCTTCTTAGGAGTCTTCTGAGCTTCCTCAGAAGCCATACTCCTTGTCACCCTTGTTGGAGAAGGGTGAGTCACCTTTGGCTGCTTCTTCTTCCTCTCTGAGGGGTCATAAGCCTTTTCCTTTCCTTTCTCAGCCTTAGAGGGCTGTTTAGTGCTAACAGCTCCCTTGTAAGGCTTTGCTTCCTCCTTCTTCTTAGGTGCCCCCGTCTCTGGTACCTTCTTCTTCTTGATGTTGTTGAAGGTGACCATGGCGAATTTGCTGTGGTTGAAGACGTATTCATAGTCTTCAAGTGGGAAGGAGAAATGGTCAAGGATTCTGGTCAGAAGGCTTCCGTAAGGTAAACTTGTGAGAGCCCTCTTAGGATGAGCTTGATGCATCATGTAGTTGAGCACCATCCTCCCAAAATCTACTCTTTCCTTCTTCAGCAGGTGGTACAGTAGGCATGCATCCATGGTGGTAACGTTCCCCATGTCTCCAATCCGAGGGAGAAGGGTATGTTGAACGACAGAGAAGATGATTCTGGCCTCTTGCGTAAGATGAGGCACCTTTACGCCCTTGAGTGGTAGACTGTTGCTACCAGTCAGAAGTGTCACCACTTCTTCTTCTGAGTCATCTACCTCCTTGACCCAATCTGGATCGTCGGCGATGAAAGCACCACCATTCAAGGTCTTGAAAACTTTGTTGATGTCAGAGGAGGAGAAGCGTATTTGCTGATCAGCAATCGTGCTTTTTACCCCTTTGTTGGTGAACCTTTCTATTTGCGAATAGAATGCTCTCACCACATTAGGGTAGCACATGTCCTCGGAGCTCATCATGGCTGGCCATCCAGGTTGCTTGAGGAAGGTGAATTGAAGTTCATCCACTTGATTGTATACGTTGAGAGGTAGTACCCTTTCCATAGCAAGATTTCTTGGAAGATAAGTCTTGTGGAATAGGGACTGCATTTCCTCATTGTCGTAGAGAATATCTTCGGATATCTCATTTAGGTTGTTTCTCATTAAGCCCTTGATCTCTCCAGAGACGGCCATTTGGAAGAAGAGTTTAGGTTGAGAAGAAGTGAGAGGAGATAGAGAAGAACAAGAGAGAGATAGCAGAGAGAGAGTGAGAACAGATGAAGATTGGAGAGCGAGGAGAGGATTTGGCAGAGTTTTGGTAAGTTTTAAGCGTAAAGTACTCAAATGAAACAATGTCATGAGTATTTATAGAAATGGCTTGTAACTAGCCGTTTCTGTCACTTATCCAAAAGTTACCGTTGGTAACTTGTTTCTCGGAAGGTACCTTTCTGAGAGAGGTGGTCCTTCTGAGAAACCCTCCTTCTGAGAGATGTTTCAGAAGATCTCCTTTCTGAGAGATGAGTCTTCTGAGAACAAATTTTCTCAGATTGAGTTTTTCTGTGTTTTCCTACTTCTAGCTCAGAAGCTTAGTTCTATTGTTCGTCTCAGAGTCTAAACTAGGACTAAGGGGGGTTTCTAAGAGAGAGTTTTTAATTTCAAAGTACTTAGAAACGTCTTAGATTGAGAAATCCTTTCAGAACATTGAAACGATCCTCGGGTAAAGGCTTTGTAAATATATCTGAGATTTGATCCTCAGTATTCACAAATTTAAGTTCAATGTCGCCTTTTTGTACATGATCCCGAATAAAATGATGTTTTATATCAATGTGCTTGGATCGAGAATGATGAATAGGATTCTTAGCTAAGTTGATAGCACTTGTATTATCACAAAGGATAGGGATTTTGGTGTACCTTAATTGATAATCAAGTAGCTGATTCTTAATCCAGAGCATCTGAGAACAGCAGTTCGCAGCAGATACATATTCAGCTTCAGTAGTTGATAGGGCGATCGTATTTTGCTTCTTGCAAGACCAAGTGATCAAGCATTTTCCAAAGAAGCAGCAGCAGCCACTTGTGCTTTTGCGATCGATCCTATCTCCAGCGTAGTCGGCATCACAGTAACCTACAACATCAGAAGAACAACCTTTCTCGTACCAAAGACCAAGATTAGTAGTTCCACTTAAATATCGTAAAATTCGTTTAACTGCAGTTAAATGTGATTGCTTAGGCTTAGACTGAAATCTAGCGCAAATCCCAACACTGAGTTGGATATCTGGTCTGGAGGCAGTTAAGTAGAGAAGTGAGCCAATCATCCCTCGATAGTTGCTTTCTGAGACTTTCTCACCATCTTCATCCAAGTCAATTACTTGAGAGGGATGCATGGGAGTGCTCATGGGTTTGGCCTTATCCATTAGAAACTTCCTCAGAAGTTCTTTGGTATACTTCTCTTGGTGGATAACTGTCCCTTCTGACTCTTGCTTGATTTGCAATCCTAGGAAGAATTTTAATTCTCCCATCATGCTCATCTCGAATTCACCTTGCATAAGCTTAGAGAATTCTTTGCAAAGGCATTCATTGGTTGCGCCAAATATTATGTCATCAACATAAATCTGGACAATCAAGAAGCCAGAGTCTTCTGAGAGTGTAAAGAGAGTTGTGTCCACTTTCCCTCTTGAGAATCCGTTTTTAAGTAGGAAAGAGCTCAATCTATCGTACCAAGCTCTTGGAGCTTGTTTCAGACCATAGAGAGCCTTTGTAAGCTTAAATACATGATTCGGGAATGCATCATTCACAAAACCAGGGGGTTGTTTTACATAAACTTCCTCAGAAAGGTATCCATTCAAGAAGGCAGACTTAACGTCCATCTGATAGAGTTTGAAACCTTTGTGTGCAGCAAAAGCTAGCAACATTCTGATTGCTTCCAATCTTGCGACTGGAGCGAAAGTTTCATCGTAGTCTATCCCTTCTTGTTGGTTGTACCCTTGAGCAACCAATCTGGCCTTGTTTCTCACGACTTGACCGTTTTCATCAAGTTTGTTTCGAAACACCCATTTAGTCCCAATGACGCTTTTGCCTTTGGGCTTCTGAGTTAGTTTCCAAACCTGATTTCTCTCGAATTGGTCAAATTCATCCTGCATGGCATTTACCCAGCTAGGATCATCTAACGCCTCTTCTATGGAGTCTGGTTCAAGTTCAGAAACCATAGCAAGATTTGTATAGTTCCTTCTGGTTCTTACGCCACGCTCTGGATCACCCAAGACTTCATTCTGACAGACGTTCTTCAAGTCTCTTGAACCTCTAATCCCTTTAGGAGTAGGGTTCTGAGAAGGAGACACAGAAGGTTCTCTTTCTGAGTCATCAGAAGCTTGACCTTCTGAGAGTCTAGGTTCCATTGCATTTGGAGAAGTAGATTCTCTAGGTTCTGGAGCTTCGATGATGCTACTAGATTTTTCTTTAGATGGAGATGGTTGTTCCATGGGTTGGAAATCAGTCTCATCATCTATAAGAATTTTCTTTTTGGCTTTCTCAGAAGTGATGTTGAGTTTATTAAACTCATCTTCTAAGTTAGCATCTTTCTGAAACATGTCCTTACTAAGTTCTTTGAACTTAATATGGATTGTCTCTTCAACACATTTACTCCTTTTGTTATATACTCTGTAAGCTTTAGAGACTGAGGAGTATCCTAGGAAGTATCCATCATCGGACTTAGGATCAAACTTAGAGAGTTTGTCCTTTGTGTTGAGAATAAAACAAGAAGACCCAAATATAGGGAAATAAGAGATGTTTGGTATCTTATTCTTCCATAGCTCGTAAGGTGTCTTTCTCAGAATTGGTCTCAGAAAGACTCGATTCTGAATGTAGCATGAAGTATTAACAGCTTCAGCCCAGAAACCTTTTGAAAGTCCACTTTCTAAGAACATTGTTCTTGCCATCTCTTGAAGGCTTCGATTCTTTCTCTCAGCCACTCCATTTTGTTGAGGAGTTCTGGGAGATGAGAATTCGTGAGCAATGCCTAGATTTTCACAAAACTTTTCGAAAGCATGATTCTCGAATTCACCACCATGATCTGATCTTATGGTTTGAATATGAGAATTCTTTTCTATTGAAACTCTTTTTGCAAATGCTTTGAACTTTTCAAAAGTTTCTTCCTTAGAGGCTAGGAAGAAAACCCAAGTGAATCTAGAGTAATCATCCACTATGACAAGACCATAGCGTTTTCCAGAAAGGGAAGCCGTTCTGGTTGGTCCAAAGAGATCCATGTGGAGCAGTTCCAGTGGTTTCTGAGTAGAGATACCACTTTTACTAGGAAAGGAAGCCTTGGTCTGTTTCCCTCTTTCACAGAAGTCGCAGGTTGCATCCTTCTGATACTTAATGCTGGGAAGGCCCTTTACAAGTCCTTTCTGAGAGAGCTCAGAAAGAAGTCTCATATGGGCATGACCAAGTTTCTTATGCCATAGCCATTTGTCTTCTTGGACAGAGACAAGGCATTCCACGTTTTGATCCTTTAGATCATCCAGATGGATAACATAGATGTTACCAACACGTTTTCCTTCCAGAACGATCTTGTCATTTGTGAGATTAATCACATGACAATACTTGGCATAAAACTCAACCTTTAAGCCTTTGTCACAAAATTGACTGATGCTTAATAGATTGTGAGTTAAACCATCGACCAAAAGTACATCTGAGATTTGGTGAGAGGAATCCTTACCAACATCTCCGATTGCAGTGACTTTTCCCTTAGCGCCATCACCGAATCGCACTGTTCCGCCTTTCTTGGGCTTGAGGCTTCTGAACCAGTGCTTGCTTCCAGTCATGTGCCTCGAGCAGCCACTGTCAAGGTACCACTGCTCATCGTGGTGGTGGAGCAGCGCTTGATGATGTACCTGCAGTCACAAAGTTAATAGATTTAGGTACCCATTCTTTGTTGGGTCCTTGCTTGTTAGCTTTCTTGGACTTTTGCCTTCTTTTCTTAGAAGGGTTATGGTTTTGAGAGTCAGAACCCTTTTGTTTGCCCTTTTCAGAAGCACTTGCTTTCTGAGAAGTTTTACCCTTCTGAGAGGGATTAGTCTTCTTAGAAGGCTTTGCTTTATGAGTTTTCTTCTTAGCCTTCTGAGGCTTAGAGATTTTTCCCTTTTTCAACATAGGGCAATTTTCAGAACCATGACCACTCTTAAAACATATAATACACATGCGAGGTGACTTGGTTAAGGATGGATCAAGATCATGTGGTTCAAAGACTTCTTCATATCCAAGACCACTTTTGTCTTTATAGGGTTTTTGACCCCCAAGCAAAAGATTTAGCATCTTTTCACCTTTTACCATCTTAACTAAGTCAGAGGTTAGAAGTTCATTTGTCTTTTGCAGTTCGATCATGGCCTTTTCAGCCTTCTCTACTGTGATTGAAGACAGACTTCCTTATGCTTGATACAGGTCATGGCTTTCAAGGTATCTATCCTTGAAGTCGTCTCTTTCAAGCTTTAGGTTCTGAACCTCTTGAGTTAGTCTTACATTTTCAGCTTCTAAATTTTTAAAAGATTTTTTGAGATTGTTGAAACTGTTAGCTAGCTCGTTTGAGTCTTTCAGAAGATCATAATAAAGTTCTGAGAGCTCATCGTATGAATATGAGAGAGGAGGAGAGTTTGGTACCTCTTCTGACTCAGATTCTATTTCCAGAATATAGTCAGTGCCGGCCATGAAGCAAACATTAGCTTCCTCTTCACTTGCTGACTCAGAGCCTTCCTCTTCTGAGTCACTCCATGTAGCCGCCATTGCCTTCTTTTTCTTCTTGGGAATGAACTTCTTCTTTCCCTTGTTCTGAGGGCACTCCGTTCTGAAGTGGCCCTTTTCTCCACAGCCAAAACATGTGGCATCAGAAGGCTTTGACTTTCTTTTCTGGGGGTGATCTCTTTGTCTTTACTTGGTCTTCTCTTCCAAGCTTTCTTCATTTTCCTTACTAGAAGAGAGATATCACCTTCATCGGAATCTGAGTCTTGATCGTTTTCAGACTCAGATATTTCTTCAGCCTTTAGGGCTTTTGAAGTCTTCTTGATCTGACTTTTCAGAGCCAGAGCTTTCTGAGGTCTTGAGGATGAAGATGGTCCTCCAAGCAGTCCTTCCAGTTCGATCTCATGCGTTCTGAGCGAACCAAATAGTACATCCAAACCCAGCTGGTTTAGATCCTTGGCTTCCTGGATTGCTGTGACCTTAGGACGCCATTTTGCAGAAAGGCTTCTGAGGATTTTTCTTACCATCTCAGCGTTTGAATAAGTCTTTCCCAAGACTTTCAGTTGGTTGATGATATGGAGAAATCTTATTGACATGCTGTCAATAGTTTCCTCAGGCTGCATGCTAAAGGACTCGTATTTGTGTACGAGCATTGAGATTTTCGTTTCCTTGACTTCGTCATTACCTTCGTGCAGCATATGAAGTCTTTCCCAAATCTCTTGTGCAGTATCACATGACACAATTTTGTCATATTCTACCTTGGGTAAAGCACAGAGGAGAATATACTTGGCTTTGAAGTTGAGTTGTATCTTCTCCTTCATTTCTTGAGTCCATTCATCCTTAGGGACTCGTCTTGTATAGGTTCTGAGTGCTGGAGGCGCCACTCCTGGCTCAGCATCTATTGCAACCACAGCGTCCTCTGTAATTGTCTGCAGAGGCTGATAGTCTCCATTCTCGATCCTATCCCATAAGTCCAGACTGGTGTGCTTGATGAATAGCGTCATCCTGTCACGCCAGTAGTCGAAGCTGTCTCCGAGAAACATAGGAGGTCTGTTTATCGAAGCCCCATCTGATATGAATGCAGCTGGTGAATTCATATTTCCCTTCTTGGATCTTTTTCCTTGACACTACGAAGTGCTCAACCCCTTAAGGACCGAGCTCTGATGCCAATTGAAAGTGTATGTGTGCACGAGAAGGGGGGGTTGAATCGTGCAAGTTTTTAAAAATTACTTCTTAAAACCTTTACTTAGAAAGCTGTTTTTACTCAGAAGGTAGATTTAAGAGTTTACAGCGGAAATAGCTTTCTGAGAAGATTAAGTTTCTGAGAACTCAGTCTTTCTGAGAAAGTTCCTATCTGAGCAGTCTTGAGAAAACGATTTTAAGTTATAATCTTTTAAACGCTTTCTGATTTTAATCAGTAATGTTTTCACGAGACTTCTTACTTAAAATCGTGGTTAAGTTTTTCTCAAAGCTTTATGCAATTAAAGAGCAAGGAAGAAAAGCTTAACACAAAGAGTTTTATACTGGTTCGGTTATAACCAACCTACTCCAGTCCTCAACCTTCAGTTGAGAGTTCTCAGATATTTTTCTTAATGTGTCTTCTCAGACAACACTGCCTTTACCAAGTAAAGGACTTCCACCACTTCACAACCCGAAGTGGATTTCCGTGCCTCACACTAGAGGACTTCTTTGCCTCCAACACTAGAGGACTTCTTTGCCTCACAACAGAGGACTTCCTTGCCTTAAACAATTAAGGACTTTGAACTTTGCCTCAAACACTAGAGGACTTAAAACTGCCTTCAAACAACGAAGGACTTAGCGTTTTTCAGAAAGTTGTTTTTGCTTCGAAAATCAACTACTAAGATTAAGTTACAAACTTAATTTGACCCTTAGTAGACTTCTAGATTTAACTTACAAATGTAAGAATTTACACCAATTCAGAACTAGAAGATTTTGCAAAGTTAGAAGAACAATTTCGTAAAAATTGTCTTTCTGAGAAAGTTCTAAGTTTTCGCAAAATGATTTTCAATTCAACAGAGTTTTGGCACGTTTAATCAAGAGTTTTTGCGCAAGAGTTTTCGTCACATTGCTCTGGAATTGAACTCATATATATAGGCATCAAAGAGCCGCGAAATTAGAAGCTTTCACTTTGCTTATGTGGCTGTGTCCTTTTTCAGAACGGCTCCCTGCTACAGTCAGCGCGAAATGAGGAACTTTTCAGAACTGCACAGTGCGCGTGTTCCCACTTCCTTGGCTAGTTGTAGCGAGCTTTCTGAGACTGCTTGCGATCCCTTGAGTCCAGACACTTGGTTGCTTCTGAGTCCAACCTTCTAAGAGTTGTACGGACTTCTGAGGCGAACCTTCTGAGGGAAGACCCTTCTGAGAACTGCTAGTCGCAGGGTCTTTTGAGACCCTTCTGAGTCGACATTGTTCTTTCCTCAGAAACATGTTTTCACCTTCTGCGCTTCTGAGACATCCTTTCTGATGTCTTTGGCGCTATGATTTTATCAATTGATCTCGAGGCTACTTGATGTTTCGTCTTGGTCTTTGCTCATGGTATTGCAATAGTTTAAAGCTTTCTGAGACACTTAGCGCACATATTAGCAAAACCTTAAGTAAAATTTTATACTTATGGCTTACCTTGTTATCATTAAAACTTTCATAACTCTAAGAGAATTATGCCTAATTCTCTCAGAAGGGTTCTGGAGCTTACACTTTATTGATGTAAAAATGTTTTAAAGCGTATTTTACCGATTGTCTTTCATGTATCTTTGATTTCTTTTGATTGGGATGATTCTAGATTAAAGTTTTAGTCATTGGCTCATGAAAAATGTGTTTTGAAACCTTAGAATCAGAATTTCCGTGTTCATAATCAATTACCATGGGTGCGTAATTGATTACGAGCTGAGAATTTCTAATCGCGAGAAAACATGGCTCTCTGTTAATCGATTACAGGGTCTGTGTAATCGATTACAACACTGCAGATTTTACGAAAATTAATTGTTTTGACCCTTTATGTACCCTAATGTGTCATACGACTTGTATAAGTGTTATATATGATTTTATGAGCTGTAATGCATGATTATATGTTAATATGTGATGATGAATTATGATATTGATGATTATATGTCCATGAATAGGTAATGTTAACATTTAAGAACAAAAACGCGCTCGCGCTATGTTAAAATGTCACAAAGTAACGCTATGTTAAAACTCCACCGGCTGACGCTATGTTAAAACACAGTAGCCTTCGGAAGGAAGGTGAATTACCCTCTCTTAAGGAACTTCATCCCTTAAGGTCGATGGGGGTATGGAATCACTCTTTAAAAACCAAGGTTGGAAACAAAACGCCATTTTGTAAACTTTCACAATCATTTTGTAAAGGCAAAGAGATGTAAAAAACTTCGACATACATCCAAAACCACCAAACGGGACATAATCTTGATGGCAGGCTGGGGTGTGGAGGAGCTATGTTCTACGTGACTCTCCAAGGATCCTATATATTCGGTCTTACTACGGGTATACGTAAAGGAAGGACTCTTAACTCTAGATGGTAGGTTGTGGTGTTTAGGAGACCAATAGATCCTAAGGTTCGGTAAGGTCAGAGCATGTGTGGTAGCTTGCAATGATAGGGTTCGTATGGATATATGTGTGAGTGGGTAAAGGGTTTTCTAAGAAGAAGTTGCCTACGTTTTGGGAGTACGGTCTTTCTCTCTAAGGTCATGCAGACGAAGTGGTTAGGGAAAGGCTCTTTTTCTACTCGAAGCGTTAGGAAAGTTATGTTGGGAACCTAAGAGTGTAAGGGCCCTTATGTTTCAAGGTGTGTGAGGAGGACAATGACTTTTCTAAAGGGAGGGGATCCAACTAGAAGGGCAAAACCTTCCCTAAGGGCAATCCCATCGAGGCTTTGAAAGAAGTCGAAGCGAAAAAAAAACACTTGTGTTTACTGAAATCAATTTTTGCAAAACATCCTTTCGAAAACATAAGCGAAAGACAAGTCTGAAAACAAATCCTTTAACTCGCGTGCAAAACCTTTTCAAAAACACTTTTTATTTTCTAAACCAAACCAGGGTGCGATCAACGCACAAGAAACCATATAGAGTCCAAGGTCAACCAGAGATGTACAACCTTCTGTGGCTAACTAGTTAAGACAATCAACTCTTAACTAAGGTTGACTACCCTTAACTAACTTTGACTAGACTTCAGCAAAACTACGAGTAGTTTGACCTCGAGCCTAGTCATGCATCACATAACACCCACCGTACGCACGCACTAAATGGGTTCCAGACAATGATGATTAAGGCTAGTCAACACCACAAACATGATAAAACCAAACTTACATAAAATCCACATACTTGAAAACAAACGGCTTACCCCCGATAAGATCGTCTGACCGCTCTGTATCCTCTGCACAGACTGTGATCACGCATCCCTACTGCTGTGTCCTAGCGAAGGATGACTGTAGACCTTTGCATTCTCTGGCTAGGTGACCTGGCTTACTGCAACGATGACAAACGCCCTTCCCAAAGAGACACTCTCCGACGTGACCCTCGCCACAAGTGGCACATCGTGGTGAGGCGGGTAACGCCCGGGGTGCTACTACGGCTGGGTGCTTCTGCTGCTGTTGTCGTTGGGGATGAGACTTCGTCCTTGGTGACTGACCATAAGGCTGAAAACGGGTGCGTCGATGGCGCCTAGACTGTGAGCTCTGGCTTGGTGGGTCCGGGCTTGCTACCACTTCTTCAGTCTCGGTGTACTTGATCACTTCCTGGACGCTCTCCAGAGCACAACACCCTGCCACCAAATCGGGGAACTCCTGAATCTCAAAGGAAATCACCATGCTCCGTATCTCAGGCCTCAACCCACACAATTAGTACCTACTGCATCTGGTGGCCTCAACCAAATCACTCGACGGAAAGCGGGAGAACTTAATCAACTCGTTGAACCTCTCAGTTTACTTCGAGACTGACATTGTGCCCTTTTGTAGTGCGAGGAACTCCCTCTCCTTGGCGTGCATGATTGATTCCGGAAGATACTTCTCGTGAAAGAGGACCTTGAATTGTTCCCAACCAATGAAGGTACCGACAACCTCCAAGACATTGCACACATCTGACCACCAAACTCCAGCTTCACCCACTAGCATAAGGGCGACATGCGCAACCTTCTGTTCTTCTAGATATGACATATCTGCAGCCACCTCTTCCATCTTGAGGATCCAGTTGATAGTCACACTCGGATCGGGAGACCCGGCGTACATGAGGGAATTAACCTCACAGGAACCGGAGACTCGTAGGTGCTGAGAACCCTTTTCCTGACTGTGACAATCAGGCTACCTATGATGACTCTTACACTGCATCACGTGCTTCTTGCCATGAGATGTCCTTGTCGGAGCGCCTTGGTCTTTCATGGTGGAAGAAACGTTCCTAATACGTCTGCTAGGTGCCATGTCCCTGTGCACACAAAACAATGAACATCGAGTTGATCAAGCTCCATATCAATGCTAAGTATGCACAATTACTTTGACAGTCCAGCAAAACGGTCATGCACCTCAACACTAACTAAGACACATAAGAGGCTTTACGCATGACACAGCTACCGTACATGCAATAATAGCATAACAGGTCCATTACCCCAAGCCCTTCAGGATAGACTTGCTCTGATACCAAAATGTAACACCCTACTAGATAGCCCCTAACGCTTAAGTCATTTTAGGCCATTTTATAAGGGTTACCTCCTGTTATCATGTTTTATCTTTATATTTAAAATTTATATACGCGGAAAATACGTGGGAGAAATTTTCATAAATGTTTGCGGAATAGAAAATAAGGGCCTTGCGAAATAATACAACGTATATAGGTGCGGAAGCAAAATAATCCTGAATAAATCTCAATATAATAAAATAACAAAGTCATAGTCTCCCAGATCATACATCAGGAAATAATAATAATAGGTGTAATCTCATGAGCCCCAAAACCGAGACCCACAAGACTCCACTAATACAATCCATCAACATAAGTACTTGCTGATTAACATAGGTCCGGACTCAGAGTAAATACAAATAAATAATAACATCCAAAAGAAACGCAATCCTTAACGTAATAACGGAAACTGATAAGTCTAGAAACAAAATAAACTCCATGAAACTAAAGTTGTGCGGGCTCCTCATCCGCTCCTGTATCCTGCTGAATCCCATCATCTAAAATGGGGGGAAAACGTGGGGTGAGTACTGGGAAGTAACTCAGTAGGGGAGCCACTCCGGGTTTATTAATTAAATAGGTTTAGCATGAATGAATTCAATTTCAGTTATAAGTTCTAACACCATCTTTCCCGAAACGACTTACCTAAGTGCCTCTTGTTCATTTTACATCATATATACATCATACATAATTATATCATTCGTGTGTGTGCTCTACGTGCCAACTAGTCATATAGGGAAACTTCATCATACATCATACTACGTTTACTTAAACTTTACTGTAATACACTTTCGTAAGTTTTTATCTCTTTATTATCTCTTATGGCCTATCCACGCTCCTGTAAACCTCCGCTGCACCGACCCCTAGGCATGAGCTCATCCTAACGAAATGGGGAAAAAGGGGATATTCACCAAATGCAAGTGAAGGACCTGTAGTGCCGAGGATGCCAACCCCCTCCTACAGCCTCTCAATCACAAGCCGAAGGCTACTATGTATTCTTGCGCCACCAAGTGACGTCTTTCTTATCTACGCGCCACCCGGTGACGTCTCAAACAATGTTTATGCGCCACTGTCACAACGTCCCCGACGGGTGCCGTGACTAAAAGTGGAGAAAAATGGAGTCGCCACCAACTTTAATTATAGAAAAATTGGAAAACCTTTGTTTTGTGAAAAACTGGTCTTTTCAGAGATAAGGTTCGGGAGTCGAATTATGATTAAGGAAGGGTGAGAACTTAATCCCACTACACCCCTAATACATCTGTATAAATACGGTTACCCTAGAGCAAATTATGCAAATCTATATTTATAATTTAGTAATATTTATTTTCCCCTTTAAGATATAAGCACATAAAAAAATATGAGAATAAACAAAATAAGTTAAAAATTAATTTTGGGTTGACAGGTTGTAACCTGCGCCGACGTATCCTCTGGTGCAATGAGGAACTCAAACCCACGTCGTTCTTGTAGAAAATTGTTGTGTGTTAGGCATATTTTAGAAAACGTTAGGTACAGGGCGATGTGGTTCGCACAAATACCACATGATTTGGAATTCCGAGGATGATTGTTGTAACACCCCGACTTTCATTAAGTCCTAATCGAGGGAAATTAAGGGTAATTGACCTTGGTTAGAATTTAATTAAGTTTGGGTGGGTAAGTTTCTTCTAGTAAACCATTACTTGTTATGTGACCTAAGTATACGTATGTGAGTTATATGATTTATGTGTGTTTGTCATGTGCTATATGATTTATGTGTATGAATATGTGTATTAATTACATGTTATGTGAATTATGTGTTATATGTATTTTATTTTATTTTATTTTATTTTATTTATATGCCTATATGTGTATTTTAATTTATGTTTAAATATTAGAAGAGTTATATGAGCATTATAGTATTATTTGGGACGTTTTAGAGTGTCTTAGTAATTTTTAAGTAATGGTAGGCCCCACGGTGACTCTTAACCTAGTCACTCCCTATATAAACACTAGTAACCCTCTCCACTTCAAGGAAACACTCTTCTCATTCCTCTGAGCCGCCATAGCCATCTTTCTCTCAAGAGCTCCCCAAGCCATTGATACTCCAAACCACGAAACACCCATCAAACCTTACCCAATCTAGAAAATAAACTCATATTCTTAATCCTCTCATCAAGCCGGAGCTTTCTACCGATTCCGTTTCTCCGTTAAGAGTCTCCGGCGTCACCGGACCGTTCTTGAGGCTAGAGAAAGAGGTTTCCAACGAGAGCAACGTCGGGAAAGGGTTTCTCTTTGCATATTTTGTGATTGTCTTCAAGAGGTAGGGGTTTAGGCATTCTATTTTCGTGCATGTTGATGATTTTATGAAATTGATGTTACGGTTGTTTTTCCCATTAGGGTTCATGAAAGGGTTACATATTTGTGAAATTATTTCAAAGAGAAAACATTTTTACCGATTAAAAGTGTCAGGAAAGTGTTTCTATGAGTTATATGTGTTTTGAGAAATGTTTTTCATCAATTGGATGTTTAAAAATGGCTTTTTGGGAACAAACATTGTTGAAATCGCGAAGTCCTGCGAACGGGACGACGCACTACCGCCCAAGCGGCCAGAGACCGCCCCAGCGGTGGCGCCGCCCCAGCGGCTGGCAGCCGCTCTAGCGGCGGAGAGACCGCCCCATCGGCGGCAAGACCGCCCCGGCGGAGGTAGACCGCCCCAGCGATGGTCCTCCTGCGTGCAGACCGCCCCAGCGGTTGTTGCACCGCCCCGACGCGTTTTCGCGCTGTCCCTCACCCCCTTTTACGAAAATTGACATGTTTTGACCCTTTTATGCTCCCTAATACGTTCCACGACTTGTATAAGTGTTATATATGATTTATGCATGATTTATATATGATTAGATGTGATGTAATAAATGTTTATATGTTATTATAATATAAAAGTATGATCATATAATGATATATGGTAAATATAATTATTGTATGAGATATATATGTTATACTAAGTATATGTATTGCTTTTATGATGTCTTAAATTGTTTATGTGATTATACGATATGAATTATGATGAAATGCTCTGAATGAATTAACTCTGTCACCCGGTAAAGGTTAAAAGATGTTCTGAAAGATACTCTGATACTCTGAAATATCTCTGTTAACTCTGAAAGATTTGTGATAATTAAAAGACGTTCTGAAAGATCTCTGATACTCTGAAAGATTAAAATACCTTGTAGCCTTCAGCTTGTGATGAGAGTTGTAGGGAGGGGTGGCATCCTCGGCTGCAACTCCTTCACTTGAGGAAGGTGAACTGTACCCCCTCTTCCCCGTATGTTTTAGGATGAGCTCATACCTAGGGGCCGGATTGTAGGAGTAAGGATGGGAGGGAGGCTTTGCCATGTCTGACAGTTCCAAGTAAAAGTTAATGATAAGATACTCTGAAAGAAAGCTCTGATAAATGTTCTGTTATGTTATATTTTCCCTGATTGTGATAGAAGCACATAGTACACTACACAGAGACCTTTAATTATGATATGTTATATGTATTAATAAAATGAACAAGATGCACTTAGGTAAGACGTTCCGGGAAAAGATTGATTTCAACTTATATCCGAATTAAACCCATTCATGCTTCACTTATTTCATAATTAAACCTGGGGCGGCTTCCTCTACTGAGTCACTTCCCAGTGCTCACCCTATGTTTTTCCCACCTTTTAGAGGAGCAGACAGAGCAGGATGTCGGAGCACACAAGGAGCCCGCGCAGACTTAGTTTATGATATATTTAGTTCCTTAGATATCAGAGACATGTTTTATTTCCTTATCAGATATTATGATCTTTATGCTTCCGCTACGTTTGTTCATTTATTATGTTTTCTGAGTCCGGACCTTTGTTAGCCGACAACTATTTATTTACTCGTATTTATGGTGGAGTCTCATAAGTCACCATTTTTGGCTTATGGGGTGAGACCTAGTATTTATTTCATGTTTGTTTCTTGATGGGAGTTATTTATATGATCAAGTATTTTTAGTAGATGTTTGTATCGCTTATCATATGCGCAAAGCCCTTATTTTCTATTCCGCGAATGTTTATGAAAAATCTACTCCCGCCTATTTTCCGCGTATTATACTTTAAATATAAAGATAAAACATGGTAACAGGAGGTAACCCTTATGAAATGGCCTAAAATGACTTAAGCGTTAAGGGCTATCTAGTAGGGTGTTACAATTGTCTCATACAACGAAATAATAAATTGTGAAAGATTTTGTGAATTTTGTTTTGATTTTGGTTAAAAGAAAAAGATTGCTTTTGAAAAGGAAATTATCTATTATTTTAAGAAAATATTTTTGAGGGTATAGGACTATCACCTAGCACAAGTACCCTACAATTTGAAATTTCGAGGATGATGATCTCATACAACGAAATAATAAATTGTAAAAAGGTTTTATGAATATATAAAAAAAGAATATAGTGATAATAATAATAATGATAATAATAAAACTAAAATAAAATGAAATAAAACATGTTGTGTTGTTTTTAAAAAAAAAACAAAAGAGATGTGTTAAAATGTAATAATAATAATAATAATAATAATAATAAATCCTAATCTAATACACACGATACAACACACACACTTCACATACACACTCTAGATCTAGGTTTTGAAACATTGAAAGAGTGAGAGGGGTAGAGGAGAGAGAGTAGCCGCCAGAGGCGGCGGCCATGGGAGAGGGAGAGACAGAAGGAGCGGCGTCGGGAACCGAAGGCTGCAGGGCGCCGCCGCCACAGCGGAGGGAGAGAGGGAAACAGAGAGAAGAGAGATGAATCGAGAGGGAGGGGGAGGTCGCGGCCTTCGCGGCCGCTGAAGTTGTCGCGGCTGCGAGGCGTCGCGGCTGAACGCGGAGAGGAGAGAGAGAGTTGCGAGAGATAGAAGACCGGGTGAGGGGATGGAGAAAGGAAGAGAGAAAGATAGGGCAGCCGCGCGGCGGCCACGGGGAGGACCGGAGGGAGGCCGCCGCCGGTGCTGCTGCTGCTGTCCTGTTGTTCTGTTGTCGATGCCTGTGCTGCTGCTGGTGGGGCGTCTCGCAGCTGCCGTTGCTGCTGTTGGTGGAGACTGAGGAAGAAGAGATCGACAGCGCCGGGCATCAACGGAGGAGTGCCGCCATTGCTACCACCAGAGAAAATGGTTGGTTTGGTGATGATCTCAACTTTTTCTGATTTTATTTTATTGGTTATTTCGGTTTTTGGTTTCAGCGTCATGGATGAAAGTGTTGTTGCGATGATGAGGATGGATGCTGTGAAGACAATGATGAAGCATCTCTATTTTTATTTCTTTGTTTAAATTTGATGTAACTGGACTGTCTTTATGGATTGGGATTGGGTTTGATTTTGTATTGAGAATTCATGGATGTTTTTATGGATTGGGATTGGGTTTGATTTTGTATTGAGAATTCATGGATTTGTGTCTAGAATTGTATGTGTTGTTGTTGTGCTTTTCATTCTGTGGGTTTAGATTCAATGAATTGGGATTTTTTCTCTCCTTTTCCTCCCTCTCATTGCAATCCCCCTTCCCCAATTTATCATCTTGAATTTTTTTTGTCATGTTTCTGATTAGACCAGCAAAAGTCTTGAAATCTAAAAGTGTCTCTCCAACAAGATTATCGGGAAAATTTTGTCTCCTTGAAATGCACATTCTTGGGCCAAGTCTTGTCTCTTTGAAATGCACATTCTTGAGCCTTGAAAATGTTCTCTGAAACGGATAAAAGTATTAACTATCATCTATATATTTTCTGTTTTTTTATTTATTTTTTTATTTATTTTAATTTTTTTAGAGTTGTAATAATAATAAAAAAAACAATAGACTAAAAAGATACACTAAAACTCTCTTTATTTTTTATTTTTTTTTTAAATTGGGCTGTAATGTTTTTTTTAAATAGAAATTCCGGACAAAATACGGTGTTTATAGTTGCCCCTCTTTACTTGTTCCTTACTAATTTACAAAAGTTGTAGCGGTGGAATTAGTAAGGGACAAGTAAAGATATAAACACGTATTTTGCCCAAATTTGATGATGGATGCTAGTGGAAATAAATGCAGTTTGTGAAAGGAATGATTGTTGTTAAAAAAAACACTCGTTACTGAAAGAAATGTTTGTTGTTGTTGAAAGAAAATGCTTATTGTGAAAGAAATGCTTGTTTGCTGGAATGTAAATGCCTGATTTGCTGAAAGTAAATGCATGTTTGCTGAAAGTAAATGCCTGATTGCTGAAAAGTAAATGCCTGGTTGCTGAAATATAAATGCCTGTTTGCTGAAATGTAAATGTCTGGTTGCTGAAAAGTAAATGCCTGATTGCTGAAATGTAAATGCCTGATTGCTGAAAAGTAAATGCCTGGTTGATGAAATGTAAATGCCTATTTGCTGAAATATAAATGTCTGTTTGCTGAAATGTAAATGCCTGATTGCTGAAATGTAAATGCCTGATTGCTGAAATGTAAATGTCTGTTTGCTGAAATGTAAATGCCTGTTTGCTGAAAAGTAAATGTCTGTTTGCTGAATTGTAAATGTCTGTTTGCTGAATTGTAAATGCCTGGTTGCTGAATTGTAAATGCCTGGTTGCTGAATTGTAAATGCCTGGTTGCTGAAATGTAAATGCCTCGTTGCTGAAATGTAATGATGTAATGTATTATGCATGATGTATGCATTTATGCATTGATGCTTGAGGCAATACAAATTTTGCCCCAGTATATGCACGATGTGTGTAATGTACTAGTGAATGGATTGATGCATCATGTTTGTAATGTGGATGTAATATGCACTAAGTTAATGCATGACTTGATGTATGTAATGTTGATGAGATATGTGTTGATGTCCCTGGTTTGAATGAATTGATGTATGATGTGTCTAATGTGAATGAAGTATGGATTGATGCTAAAGACAAGTTTTGCATGAAATATGTGTAATAAATGAATTGATGCATGAAACAAGTTTTTTTTTATTTAATGGATTGATTCATGATATGTAATGTGATTGTACTATGCATTGATGTTAAGGATAAGACGAATATGCTACATTTGGATGAATGGATTGATGTTTGCATGTGTGATGCATGATGCATTAATGTTAGAGACAATATCAATTTGCCCCAATTTAATGAATGAGATGCAATGCAGATGTAATATGTTGTGTGCTAGAGACAAGACAAAGTTTTCCCTAGCTTGATGAATGCATGGTACAAGATGCACAAATACACTAGTTTAATGAATTTGCTGATGCTTGATAGGTGTAAGGTGGACTTGATAAAGAAGAAATTTGGCCTAGTTTGATGTTAGATGCAAGATGTGTGCAAATCACAATAATGCTAGAGATAAGACCAATTTTGCCCTAGTATATGAATGGTTTGATTATGATGTTGTAATATGGATACATTAATGTTAGATACAAGATAAACCTACTGAAGTTTAATGAATGGACTAGTACATTATGTGTGTCATGTGAATGCATGGTGTGTGTCTTGTGAATGCATGATGTGTGTCTTGTGAATGTAGATGTGGTATACACTGATTTTAAAGACAAATTTGCCTCAGAATGCGTGCTTATGATAAATGACATGCTCTAGACGTAAAAATGCCCCAATTTATAGTCTTTAATCGTTGTTCTTTCTAATTCTCTTTCTTTGATTGATCCAATATATATTGTTATGAGAGCTCACTCCATTTGATGTCCATATTTCTGTTTTAATCGTAGCCTTGACTTGCTTTAGCTTTCTCAGGATTGATATTTTTGGGCCTATGATAAGCAAACATCTTTTATTTTTTTCCGCTCTAACTTTTGCCTAGATCGCCTTTTCAGGTTTTCAATCTAGCGAGCTTCTGTTTATTTGTTGTTGTTTTTTTGTGCTCTAATTTTTTCCTAGACCGCCCTTTTGGGTTTTCGATTTAGCGAGCTTCTGGATCTGATTTTGACTTGATTTAGTTGATTATGCATGCTCTAGAAGGATGAGCTGTTTAGTGGTGGAAGATACTAGGAGGTGTGAAATAAATGGTAGAATGAAGGGCTTGAATTTAGAAATGGATGAGAGAAGAAGAATGTAAGAGGATAAGAATTAGGTTTTGTAATGAGGGGTTTGTGATGGAAAATACTGGGGTGTGTGAAACAAATGGTAAAATGAAGGGTTTGGATTTAGAAATGGATGAGAGAAGAAAAATTTAGGAGGATAAGAATTAGGTTTTGTAATGATGAGAGGTTTGTGACGGAAGATACTAGGAGAAAAAATGATGGGCTTGGATTTAGAAATGGATGAGAGAAGAATGTAGGAGGATAAGAATTAGGGTTTATTATGAGGAGTTTGTGATGGAGATACTGAGAGGAAAAAATGAAGGACTTGGATTTAGAAATGGATGAGAAAAGAATGTAGGAGGATGAGAATTAGGGTTTGTTATGAGGGGTTTGTGATGGAAGACACTAGGGTGTGTGAAACAAATGGTAAAATGAAGGGTTTAGATTTAGAAATGGATAAGAGAAGAAGAATGTAGGAGGATAAGAATTAGGTTTTGTAATGAGGGATGTGTTATGTAGATCATATTTGTGTACCCATTTATCAATCTTTTGACTATGATGATTATAATATACTTCTTATGTTATGCCCTGCCATCGGATTGTTGACTCTCGATCTTCTATGATGACTTTTCTTCCGTCATCGAACCTCGATTTGCCCCAGTTTAGCATAATTTGAAATCCTCTACTAGATCGCCCTTCCGTGTTTTCAATCCAGCTTGCTTATTATGGCTCTAGGTTGCTAATCTTAGCTTTTTGTTTATCGAGCCATTTTTTGTTTGCTCTAATTTTTGCCTAGACCGTTTCTTGAATTTTTGGATCTAGCGAGCAACATTGATAACTCTAACTTTTGCCTAGACCGTTTTTTGAGTTTTTTGGTCTAGCGAGTTTCTTTTTTATCTTCTTGCTCTCTCTTTTGTCTTCAGCATGTGAATCAGTTTGTTGGCTCTTTCTTTGATGTTTACAGAGAGAAATCCTTTTGCTCGATCGATGTCAAAATATTATAGGATCAAACGATTCATTCTTCTTTGTTTGTTGTGCTTATTGTGGCTAAATCGAGGTTCATCATGCTTTTCTTTCAGGAGTCGCAACTATCACACCAAAGGTTAATGAATTTCCTCGATTAAAGATTAAATCAGGGTGATTGAAATTTTTCCTTGGCGATTAGTTGCTTGATCATCTGTCATTATGTTTAACCCAGAGACAGGTCAGTAGCATAATTTTGGATTTTCTCTAGATTCTGAATTTTCATGCTCAACATAATACAAAGATCAATATATGGGTTTTCAAAATCATCTGCATAGGATATGTCTGTGTGAAAGGAAGAAGGGGTGGTTTTAAGAACGGTAACGAAGATGATGTAGACAAGAAGTGGAAGACAAAATGGTGAGAAGAGCATGCATATTTGTTTGAATAGTTTAAATAAGTCAAATTCAGATCGTTATATTTTTTATTTTTTCTTTTTTGATGTTTGCTTATTGACACAAAATATTTTCTTCTTCGTTGACTTGATTGTTGTTGAGTGTCAAGACTATGTATTTAGAGATCCTTTTTTGTAATGCTTCTCATTTGCCTCATAGTTTGTTTTGCTCTTTTGTGCTCTTTCTTTTTTTTTCTTTCCGTCTTTTGCATTCTTTCTCATATTGTTACTTGGATCAATCAAAGTTCTTTTTTCTTAGAACGTCAATTCAAGACTAAAGTGGTGCATGCGTGCATGAAGTTTTTTTTTTTCTGTCCTTTTTTTTTGTGTGTAAATGTATGCATGAATGATATTCTTATTGTGGGGAAATATTCCATCAAAATGCATGCTATGAATACATTTTTTTTTTCTAAGAAGGAATGTGTGTATGAATGCTATATATGCTTTTTATGAGAAGACTATGCTATGTAAATGCATGCTATGGATGCATATTACTTGTTTTTGTATTTTTTTCGGGGAAGAAACATCTCTATGAATAATATGCCTATTGTGGGTAATATGCTATGAAAATATATGCTATGAATGGACATTGTTTTTTGTTTTCTTGTGTGCATGAATGATATGCCAAGTGTGAGGAATATGCCATGAAAATGCATGCTATGGATGCATGTTATTTTTGTTTTCTATTTTTCATCATGAGAATGCATGCTATGAGTGTACATTATTTTTTTTCGGCGGGACCTGTATGTATGAATGAATGATATGCCTATAGCCAGAGGAGTATGTCATGTACGTAGATGCATACAATAGATGCATACTGATTTTTTCAGCGAAAAACATATGCATCAACGATATGCCATGAAAATGCATGTTATGAATGCATATCACTTTTTGTTATTTTCTTTTTGGGAGGGAATGCATATGAATGATATGCCTATCCTGAGATGGGTATGTCATGCAGAGTATATATGGATGTATATTGTCTTTTTTATTATGATTATTTTCAAGAAAAAAGTATGTATGAATGATATGCCTATTATGAGGGAATACGTCATGAAAATGCATGTTACGGATGTACTTATTATGGGTGTCAATTAAGTGTCAAGTGATGTCATGCAATGCCCCATATCAGAAAATTTGTACATATTTAAGAATAGGGCGTGAGATGAGTTAGTGCTAAGGGACATGAGAAGTTGTATATTAATGTGAATGTTTGACTATGAAAATGTATGCAAAGATGATCTTTTTGGCATGATGCATAATTATGATTATGAGAATGCATGTATTTTTTATTTTATCTTTGCATGATGCAATTTTCTTTTAAATTTTTTTGCATGATATATGATTATAAATGAAATGTACATGAAATACATGATTTTTATTTTTTTGATTTTTTTCTTTTTGCATGACACGTGGTTATGAGAAATATACATGATTATGAGGGTAAATTGACTTTTTATTTTTTAATTTTTTACGCATGGTGCACTTGCTATTTTTACATGTATGCATGAGATCTGTATATGCTTGCTTAGAAGAATGTATACAAAGTATGATGAATGATTATGAACGATATGTACATGATTATGGGAATGCATGTCCTTTTTTTTTTTTGCATGATGCATTTACCATTTGTACGTTATGTATGAATGCTTATTTATGAACATGTATGCAAGAAGAATGACGCATGATTATGAGTGACATATAAATGATTGTATGCATGATTCTTTTCTTTTAGCATGATGTGTGATTATGAATGAAATAATATGAAGATGCATGATTTTTATTTATCTCTCATGATGCATCAATAACGTGTACATGATTATATGCATGATACATGGTTTTCTTTTATACTTTTTAATTTGTTTTTGGTTTTTTGACATGATGCATGACTATGAATGACTTGTATATGAATTTTTTTTTTTAATTTGTAAGTTTTTAGTATGATGCGTGACTACGAAGGACAAGTACGCGAAATCATAATTTTAAGGATGCATGACACATGATTATGAATGAAGTATACATGATTATGAAGATGCATTTTTTTAAAAAAAATAATAGAAATTCTGCATGATACATGATTATCAATGAAATGTATTTGATTATGAAGGTGCATGATTTTTATTATTATGCATGAAATGTATATGATTACTAAGATGCATGGTTTATTATATATTTTTTTGTACGATTAGTGATTATGAATGAAGTGTATATAATCATGAGAATGTATGATTTTTTTTAATTTTATTTTTGCATGATTATGAATAAAATGGACATTATTATGAAGATGCATGATTCTTAATTTTAACTTTATGATGCGTGATTATGAATGAAATGTATGTGATTTTGAGGATGCAAAAATATTTTTTAAATTTTTAGCATAATGCATGATTATGATTGAAATGAAATGCGTATGAAAATGCATGATTTTTTTTTTCATGACACATGATTTTGAGTATGAAGAGTTTTTTGTTTATTTTGTCTTGTTTTTTTAACATGACTTATTATGTATTACACGTATATTTGCACCATTAGTAGATCTTTTAAAGAGAATAATACTAATAGCGAGATAGAGAGGTGAATGCCTTATGCATGAGATGCGGTAAAAATGTAAAGGTGAATCGTAGAAGAATAAGCAAGAACATGCTCCTTCGTGTCCTAGTAAGGTATGACTGATGATTAGGTATGATTGAAGGACATCTTAACTTTGACAGTGAGCTAGAGTTATACTAGTGATAGGTTGGATCTAGACCCCTAACTGATCATGGTCCCCAAGTTGCCTTTATCGATGAGATAAAGTCCCGTCCCTATGAAATTAACCACAGGGACATAGTGTCACAAGATGGTAATTCATAGTCCCGGTAACAACTTGAGCGGTGTAACACCCCGATCCTTATTAAGTCCTAATTAAGAGAAATTAAGGGTAAATGACCTTAGTTGGGATTTAATTGGGTTTGAGTGGATGAATTTCTCCTTATTAAAGTATTATGTGTTATATGTTATTTAGATATTTTTTTATTTTATTTTATTTTATTTTATTTTATGTGCATATATGTGTATTTTAATATATGATTAAATATTAGGAAGTTACATGAGCATTATAGAATTATTTGGGATGTTTTAGAGTGTTTTAGCAATTTTTAAGTAATGGTGGGCCCCACGGTGACTCTTGACCTAGCCACTCCATATATAAACCCTAGTAACTCTCTCCACTTAAAAAAAACACTCTCCTCCTTCCTTGAGCCGCCATAGCCTTTTTCTCTCAAGAGCTCCCTAAGCCATTGATACTCCAAACCACGAAACACCCATCAAACCTCACCCAAACTAGAAAATAAATTCATATTCTTAATCCTCTCATCAAGCCGAAGTTTTCTATCGATTCCGTTTCTCCGTTAAGAGTCACCGGACCGTTCGTAGGGCTAGAGAGAGAGGTTTCCAACGAGAGCAACGTCGGGAAAAAAGGTTTCTCTTTGCATACTCGTGATTTGTCTTCAAGAGATAGGGGTTAGGCATTCTATTTTCATGCATATTGATAATGATTTTATGAGATTAATGTGATGGTCGTTTTTCCCATTAGAAATTTTTGTGCCTTATTATTATTATTATTATTATTATTACTATTATTACTATTATTACTACGTAGTTCTATATATATTTATGCCTATGGCAGCGAGCAGCGCTTGGTTTTGGTTGGCAGCGTGAGTATATATATATATATAAATAAATAAATAAAAAAAGACAGTTTACTAGTATATGTATATGTTGTATTGAGTATATGTGTTGTTTTTATGATGAGTTAAATTGTTTATATGATTATATGATCTGTATGATGATTAATGATGAGTTATATGTAATGAATGACTATATGGGTATATGTTATAATAAGAGATTAATGTGCAAAGTGAAAAGAAAGTTAAGACACGCAGAGTAGCCTATCCGTTCGTGATGAACGTTACAGGGGGCTGGCAACCTCGGTTGTAACGACTCATTAGCGGAAGGTGAATTTCCCCCCTCTACCCAATAGTATAGGATGAGCTCATACCTAGGGTCGGCGATGCGGAGGTTACAGGAGGGTGTGCAGGCCAAAACAATGTAAATGATCTACATGCACCAAAAGGGCGTGCTCTAAGCAAGATAGATCCATAGGCATACTAAGTATGCTTAAAAGACTCAAGATAAATAAGCAAGAGATATAATTTATTATTACAAATAAAGAATGTTATTTTATTATATATATACTTTAATATTTGATAGTTGAGCACTTAATACACTACACCTGAGTTATTATTTATGTTATGTATGTCTTTAATTTAAAAGGAACAAGATGCACTTAGGTAGTCGTTCCAGGACAAGATTGTTTTGAAACTGATAACTGAAATGAACTCATTCATGCTCACATATTTAATTAATAAACCCGGAGCGGCTCCCTTACTGAGTTACTTTCAAGTACTCACCCCACGTTATTTCAAACATTTTAGACGATGAGCACCAGCAGGACGATGGAGCGAGCTTGGAGCCCGCGCAGCCTTAGTTTTAGCTTCTGCATTATTTATTAGACATTATTATTTGAGTTGTTTCTTTTATGGATTATGTTATGAATTTATTATTATTTTCTAGTTTATATTTATGAGACTGGACCTTTGTTAGCCGACAAGTATTATTTTATTTATGGATTATATTTGTGGAGTCTTGTGAGTCTCTGTTTTAGGCTCATGAGATAACACTATTATTATTGCTTTGATGTATGTTTTGGGAGATTACATGATTTATTTATTTACATTGAAGTATTATTCAGACTATATTATGTTACGAGTATTATCGCTTATTTATTACGCAAGACCCTTATTTTTATATTCCGCACAAATGTTTTCGAAAGTTCTCCCACATATTTTCCGCATATATTTATTTTAAATATAAAGATAATATATTATAACAGGAAGTAACCCTTATGAAATAGTCTAAAATGACTTAAGCATTAAGGGCTATCTAGTAGGGTGTTACAAGCGGGGCTTCACAAGGTCAACGATGAAACACCTTCTCTCCCTATGGCTTTCCAAGACTCGGGTATAGAGCCTAAAATGTGTTATGTGATAGTGCATCGTGTGTGAGGAGCTTTCAAACTTTAAAGGAAATTTTAAATTAAATAAACACGCCAGGACAAAAATAAAAGAGGTTATAATGAAGGAGAAATTAAATATTATAAATTATAAACAATTGCATAACTTACAATAATGGGCTTGACTCTCTGAGGTTCCCAATGGAGTTGTCAAACTGTCACAACGTCCCCGACGGGTGCCGTGACTAAAACTGGAGAAAAATGGAGTCGCCACCAACTTTAATTATGGAAAAATTGGAAAACCTTTGTTTTGTGAAAAACTGGTCTTTTCAGATATAAGGTTCGGGAGTCGAATTATGATTAAGGAAGGGTGAGAACTTAATCCCACTGCACCCCTAATACATCCGTATAAATACGGTTACCCTAGAGCAAATTATGCAAATCTATATTTATAATTTAATAATATTTATTTTCCCCTTTAAGATATAAGCACATAAAAAAATATGAGAATAAACAAAATAAGTTAAAAATTAATTTTGGGTTGACAGGTTGTAGCTTGCGCCGACGTATCCTTTGGTGCAATGAGGAACTCAAACCCACGTCGTTCTTGTAGAAAATTGTTGTGTGTTAAGCATATTTTAGAAAACATTAGGTACATGGCGATGTGGTTCGCACAAATACCACACGATTTGGAATTCCGAGGATGATTGTCTCATACAACGAAATAATAAATTGTGAAAGATTTTGTGAATTTTGTTTTGATTTTGGTTAAAAGAAAAAGATTGCTTTTGAAAAGGAAATTATCTATTATTTTAAGAAAATATTTTTGATGGTACAGGACGATCACCTAGCACAAGTACCCTACAATTTGAAATTTCGAGGATGATTATCTCATACAACGAAATAATAAATTGTAAAAAGGTTTTATGAATATATAAAAAAAGAATATAATGATAATAATAATAATGATAATACTAAAAGTAAAATAAAATGAAATAAAAGATGTTGTGTTGTTTTTTAAAAAAAAACAAAAGAGATGTGTTAAAATGTAATAATGATAATAATAATAATCATAATAATAATCATAATAATGATAAATCTTAATCTAATACACACGATACAACACACACACTAGATCTAGGTTTTGAAACATTGAAAGAGTGAGAGGGGTAGAGGAGAGAGAGTAGCCGCCAGAGGCGGCGGCCATGGGAGAGGGAGAGACAGAGGGAGCGGCGTCGGGAACCGAAGGCCGCAGGCCTCGCGGCTGCAGGGCGCCGCCGCCACGGCGGAGGGAGTGAGGGAAACAGAGAGAAAAGAGATGGATCGAGAGGGAGGGTGAGGCCGCGGCCTTCGTGGTCGCCGAAGTTGTCGTGGCTGTGGAGCCGAGAAGAGAGAGAGGGACCGGGTGAGGGGATGGAGAAAGGAAGAGAGAAAGAGAGGGCAGCCGCGCAGCGGCCACGGGGAGGACCGGAGGGAGGCCGCCGCCGGTGCTGCTGCTGCTGTCCTGTTGTTCTGTTGTCGATGCCTGTGCTGCTGCTGCTGCTGCTGGTGGGGCGTCTTGCGGCTGTCGTTGCTGCTGCTGGTGGAGACTGAGGAAGAAGAGATCGACAGCGCCGGACATCAACAGAGGAGTGCCGCCATTGCTACCACCAGAGAAAATGGTTTGTTTGGTGATGATCTCAGCTTTTTCTGATTTTATTTTATTGGTTATTTCGGTTTTTGGTTTCAGCGTCATGGATGAAAGTGTTGTTGCGATGATGAGGATGGATGTTGTGAAGACAATGATGAAGCATCTCTATTTTTATTTCTTTGTTTAAATTTGATGTAACTGGACTGTCTTTATGGATTGGGATTGGGTTTGACTTTGTATTGAGAATTCGTGGATGTTTTTATGGATTGGGATTGGGTTTGATTTTGTATTGAGAATTCATGGATTTGTGTCTAGAATTGTATGTGTTGTTGTTGCTGTTGTGCTTTTCATTCTGTGGGTTTAGATTGAATGAATTGGGATTTCTGCTCTCCTTTTCCTCCCCCTCATTGCAATCCCCCTTCCCCAATTTATCATCTTGAATTTTTTTGTCATGTTTCTGATTAGACCAGCAAAAGTCTTGAAATCTAAAAGTGTCTCTCCAACAAGATTATCGGGAAAATTTTGTCTCTTTGAAATGCACATTCCTGAGCCTTGAAAATGTTCTCTGAAACGGATAAAAGTATTAACTATCATCTCTATATTTTCTGTTTTTTTTTTTATTTTAATTTTTTTAGAATTGTAATAATAATAAAGAAAACAATAGACTAAAAAGACACACTAAAACTCTCTTTATTTTTTATTTTTTTTTAAATTGGGCTGTAATGTTTTTTTTTAAATAGAAAATCCGGACAAAATACGATGTTTACGGCCACCCCGTGACGTCTTAACAATATACATACGCCACCCAGTGACGTCTTAGTCCACAACACAATATACACATACACATACAATACATAATCCATATAAACATCTTATTAACATCATGTATCTCATGGAATCAACTCATATCAACATATCATCATCCAAACAGCATCTAAACTCACATACAAACCATAATTAGCTCATACATATCATCTATACTGGTTGTAGAATGCATTAGGGTGCATAAAGGGTCAAAACAGTTCATTTTCGCACTAACAGCATTATCGTAATCGATTACACGGTTTGGTAATCGATTATTGTAATCGATTACACAGACTGGTAATCGATTACGCAGCTCTGTAATCGATTACCAGAGGGCAGCTTCTTCTCACGATTGGAAAATTCAGACATCTTAATCGATTACGAAGTCGTAAAATACGATTCTAGAGTTCCAAAAACAAGATTTTCAATAGCCATTGGCCAAAATATGAACCTAACATCGTCCCAATTGATAGAAAACATTGCCACACATGAAAATACGTTCAAAACATTTTTCAATTCGTAAAACCCATTTCTTTTTCAAAACCAATTTCATAAATCAACCCTTTCATGAACCCTAATGGGAAAAACAACAACATCATTCCAAAGCTTCATAAAATTCATCAACATACATGCAATTACATGACATTTAGAATGTCTAACCCCTACTTCTTGAAGACAATCCTTGTTCTAGACGAAACCCTAGCTTCACGAACGGTCCGACACCAACGATGACCCTTATCGGGGAAAAGCAATCGGTAGAAACGTCTGGCTCGATGAGAAGGTTAATAATATGTGATCGGTTTCGTGAACGGGTAAGGTTTGATGTGAGTTTCGTGGTTTGGAAAGGTTATGGCTTTGAGTTTTTGAGAGGGAGGAAGAACAATGGAGGCACAAGGATTACAGAGAGTGTTTGGAGTGTTTCTGAAGTGAGGATTAGGGTTTCTCACTTGGTGGCTCGGTTATATATGGTTTAGAGTCATCGTGGGGCCCATACGTAACTTAAAACGCACTAAAAACCCTTACTGCACAGTCTGTAATCGATTACCACGAATCTGTAATCGATTACCAGCCTTCTGTAATCGATTACTGGGCTGCAAAATAGCCCCAAAACACTTCTAAAACGTCCCGACTCGTGCTATAACCTCTACATATCACCCCTAATCTCAACCATCATCCAAAACATACGCATAAACACATAATTCACATAACATACAATGTATACACATATCTATACACTTAAGCCACATAACACGTAATAAACACACATAGATCGTATAGCATTTATACATACACTTAGATCACAAAACACATGATGGTTTACTAGAAGAAACTTATCAACCCAAACTTAATTAAATTCTAACCAAGGTCAATTACCCTTAATTTCCCTCGATTAGGACTTAATGAGAATCGGGGTGTTACAACGTGACCCTTAATAATTGGCCTAAAGTGACTTAAGTATTAAAGGCCAATTAGTATAGGGTTACAAGCAGGGTCTACCTCAATCCAGTGCACGAACAAGGAAGTGGCACCTCAATCTAGTGCATGAACAAGACATGGCACCTCAGTCTAGTGCATGACCATGGCAGTGGCTCCTCATTCCGGTTGCAGTTTCACCAAATATTTTTTCTAAGTTACACCAATGTTTCTCTAGAAACACTTAGTAAAAATATTAGTTCTTTCAACAAAAAAACTTATTCAACACTTATAATTTTTATCACTCAAAATTATTCAAAGACAAAAAAGGGTTCTTAGAGCTAAAAAGAAGATACTAAAAAAACAAAACTCAATACATAAGTATATAACCTTTTCATTTTGAAAAACCATTTCGATAAAGTAGTTTCACTTGGGTTGTCTCTCGAAGAAACTGGCCAAAGCTGAAGAACCAAAACTTTCAAATTCCACGCAAGCTTTGATGCATTAACCTGAGAGACCTTATCAAATGATGATGAAGCCATGGTGAAAAGAATATATAGAAAAAACAATTGGAAAGTGTATTTGAAAATAGATAGCACTACAACCCACAAAATGAAGCTCGATATGTAATGGTTTAAATGGTATGAATGCTAGCACTAGCACGATTGAGTGAAGGTATATTGCATTGAACCAAATGAATACAATGAAGAGTATCAAGTAACCCATCTCAGCCAATACTATCTGTGCAGTAAAAATCATAACTGGTTTGCTACTTTTTCAAATAGTTGAGTACAAGCAACCTAGTCAATTGAAAATGCTGGTTTGTAATCATTTCATTCTTAGGCTTGATTTGGTAATGTTGTGACTCAAAAATTGTTGTGTTCTTTGAGCTCTCAAAAAGCTACTCCTAGTGGCTCTTAGGAGCACCCTTGATTCTCAAAAGTTAGGAGCAAAAGCTCCTTGGCTTTTTGAGTTACCAAACACAAAAAGAGAGCTTATGCTTTTTGAGAGGAGAAATACTTGCTCAATAAACTTTACCAAACTCACACTTACACTTAGAGTGATGTGTAAATAAAAGCTCTACGCCATTTTGCATATGGTTAATGAGTTGTCTAGGAGTGGAACAACTCAAGTTTTATTAATTAATAGATAGATAGGTTTGCTGAATAAGTTCCTTAGTTTATAAAATTATTACATTAATCTCTCTTATAAATTATATTGACCTCCTATGAACAATTACACTAAGTTAAATTTCATTATATTAATTGAGAGGGATAAGTATAATTTACCCTCTAAAATTAAAATCCTAAAAATATAGAGTATTGATACAAAATCATATGTTGAATCTAGGATGGCACCCGTGTGGGACGAGGGCGAGGACGCCTTCCCGCTCCCCATTGTGGGGGATATTTTTTCCTGTCCTCGTTCCCATGGGTCCCCGTGTTAGAATTTTTATGGACTTAGTGTAAACATAAATATGTGCTATTATAAAGTTTAGCCCAATATTAAAGTGATCTGGTAAATTTAAATTATTATTAGTGTATGGGCATAAACATCTTATTAAGTGAGTATGGACTTTGATATGTGTAGATACCATTTGGGCCCAGTTACTAATTCTATGATGGGCTGAATTAGATACTAGGGTTATGTTTATTTATAAAAGGGTTATGGTCCCCAAACTGTGAGTGTGACCTCTTTTCCTGTTATCCCATCAGCAGAGAGGTAGAACCCTAAAGAGCACTCACTAGTTTGGAAGATCAAGAACCAGATCAACCTTGTATATCAAGAACTAAAGACACTCAAAGCATCAATCAATTTCTATGGCATCAGGTACATTTCCGCATTCTGTTTTTATATCTCTTTCTCTATCATTTAATTTAAATGGTCTTGGGGTTTTTTATGGATTCAATGTTTTCCCAACAACTGGTATCAGAGTCATGCATAGTTAAATCATTAAGAAAATAATGATGATTATTGATGTTTGAAACCTTTTATTCCGTCAAAGTTCTTTGATTTTTTTTTATGTGATTCTTTTTTCGATTAAAAAAAAATGGGAGTCAAATGATTAAAGAAATTAGTTTGCGGACGGGATTGTTTTGAATTAGCGCATAATAATTGTATTTTAAATATATACATATTTGAGTTACTTCTCTGCAGTGTATACATATATTGATGTTTGGGAATAATGGCTATTTATATGTGTGTGCACAATGTGTACCTACGGGGGATCGATAAGATGATATATATGTATATATCAAAGAGTTCAACCGTGGGTATATATGTATATATGTGGATTTGAGATTTTTTATGATTTTGGAATTTTATAATTCATATTGTGTATGAATTTGGAATTAAGTTACTGTCTTTGTTATGTTTTGATAAGGTTTAGGATGTGTGCTCTCCTATTTGGTTTGACATTATGTTAATCTTTCATTTGTTTTAACATGTTAGTTTTCATGTCTCTCGAGATGCCAATAAGGGTTTAACTCTAACATGTGTGATTCCATATTTTTAAAATATTTGATTTTGAATTTTTTTTAAAATATATATATATATATATATATATATATATTTATATTTGAGGTACTTTATTTTGATATAGTACTTATAAGGACTATTTGGAACACGTGATAGAGTAACTATGGTGATTGTTGCATTAGGATTTGTAACTAATTTTGAATTTTGGAGTAAATTGGCCAAATAATATGCTGCCAAAGTAGTCTCTGTTGTGTAAGTCAATCTATTTTGAAATATAAGGATAATTGTTGGCATGTAATTCGTTAAGTATTGATCAGCCCAAAGGAATGTCAATACATTTGGTGGCGAATTTCCTGCTCACTTGAGTAATTAATATAAATTCATAACAGTGTTACATAAGGATTCTGGCAACAATCGTATGAGTTCTATGATAGATTGATTGAAGCGATACGCTGCCAAAGTAGCCTCTATTGCTTAGGTTGATTTATTTTGGAACATAAGGACAATTAGGAGTAAATAATTATTGCGAATATTGGTCGGTCCAAAGGAATGTCAATATTTGGCTGAATTACATGCACACACTTGTAGTGATAAATATGTGATAATTGTTAGGTTCCATGTAGGGGTGGCAAAACGGGACCATCCCGTCGGGACGTCCCGCTGTCCCGTGACGGGACGGGATGTGTTTTTCAACCCAAATTTTAAAAACGGGATGAGTCGGGACATCCCGCCAACCCGTGACGGGACGGAATATCCCGTCGGGATAGAAAAAAATTTTAAAAATTAAAGCCCAGTAATATTAGGCCCAGCCCAAATTCCTTCTAACCCTAAAATTCAAAATCAAATCTATCTCTCTCTCACTTCACCCTCAGTCCCTCACTGCCTCCTGCCTCTGGCTCACTCTCCACTCTCCACCCTCTCTCTCACACTCGACCCTGTCTCTATCAAATCTCACTCTCAATCTCGCTATCTATCACTCACTCATCATCTCACCGGCGTCGGTGGCAAGATCTGCCGAAGCAGAAGAGGGGACATAACAGAACGCGCCGCGAGGAGCTAAGCTGCATTCACCGGCGGTCTTGGTTCGGCCTCGACCACGCCTCGCCCTCGCCGACGTCCACCCTCCCTCGGTCGACCACTCTCGCCTCTCGCTCTCGGTCTCTCAGGTCTCAACACAGCAGTCCGGTCAGCAACAGCAACTCAGCAAGCAGTCCATAAGATGATGATGATGATGGTGGCAAACTAAATTCTATTTCGAGAATATGGTGATGCAATTGCATGGTGAAACAGGGGAAAAGAAAAATTGAAGCTTTTTGCTGAGAATCTTGATGGGTTTGTATTTGTTTATGTGTGTGTTTGGAGATGTATATGGAAATTTTGAAGCTTTTTGATGAGGATTCAGATGGGTTTGTGTTGATTTCTGTGAAGGAGTAGGATTTTAGAGAGAAATTTTGATGCATGGGTGTGTTTTTTTCCGATGAAATACAGAGAAAAATTGAAGGATTTACTTGGTGAGAAGCTTGATTGTGGATATGTGTTGATTTGTTTATGTGAAAGGAAAGAAAGAAATTTTTATGGGGATGAGGGTACGGTCTACTGAGGTATAGGAAAAAAATTGAAGCTGATTTTGGGTATTTATTTATTTTAAAAATGAAATGCTGATTTTTATTTATTTTTATATAAAAATTAAATTTTAAGTGGGATGTCCCGCCATCCTGCCATCCCGTCATAAAACGGGACGGGATGAGATTTTCATTCCTTTTATAAAAACGGGATATCTCGTCCCGTCCCGTCCCGTATTTATTATATCCCGCCACGGGATATTCCGTTTTGTCCCGTCCCGTTTGCTCGTCCCGTCCCATTTGCCACCCCTAGTTCCATAATCATTACATCATCATCCTCATCATGAGTTCTCAACATCAATCTCATCATCATTCTCATGATCAATCTCAACATACTATCATCATACTCAACATCATCAACATCATCATTACTTGGCTATTCATCATCATACACAATCATATCACATCATGTATATAGCATTTCCTCATATCAATATCACACATGCTAAGATGATTACATCTTAGCATTCTTCTTAAAGTCTTATGATCATTATGAGATAGCATCCTTATTATTATTATAATATAATATTATATATGGATACATTATAAATTTTCATCACCATAACTACACTTTTAAAAGTTAAGAGTATTAGGCATTATTCAACCTCACCTCACTCTTCCTATTATCAAGTCTTTTAATGTATTATAGGTACATTATGATCTTCTAATATATTACTACTTCATGCTTTTATTACTTACTTCATAACATCCTTTATTTTAAAGTCTTATTTATCTCCTTTTATAAATTATTATTATTATTATTATTATTATATTTAATATCTTAAATCACTAAAAGAGGTTTAGTCTTATTAAAGTAACTTATTTTTGTTTCAGAAAAACATATATAAAATGTTCAAGCTCATTCGGCCATTACCTTAAGTTTTTACCAAAAATTCCCAAAATAAATACTAGTCATTTCATATTCAAGCTTATTTATCATGAAAACATGTGTTAGAAAGTATTTTTAAGGTTATTTTAAATTCTGGGCAGAATTGTTTAATTTCCTAGAAACATTTTTTCCAACACTTTTAATCAACCAAAATATTTCTAAAATACATATATAGTCATTAGTAACACTTTCAACACTCTTTACTTAAAACTAGGTACTTTAAAATCTTTTTTCTCACCAAACCAAAACCAAACAAATATTTTCATCAAACTTTATTAAAATATTATAGTTCCCATAAACATTAAATTTACATAAACTTTCACATTAAGGTACCATATTCATCCATAAAAGAAGATCTTTTAATATTACTAGTTCTATTATGAAAACCAAGTTTTAAAAACATTTTTGAGCCATTTTCCAAATCTGGGTAGAATTAAAAAGAGTCTTTAAACTCACTGTTAAAATATATTAAAACTATTAAAATATCTAATAATACCTATTATTACTCTAGAACTCACTTTAGGTGCCATTTTTCATAAAACTACGCATTTTCAAAGCTTTTTCTTAGCAAATAAATATCAAGTAAATAATTTTCTGGAACTATATTAATATTTTACTAAAAACAAGTATTCATAATAAATATTACTATTTTATTTATTTTTAAGATCAAGAAAATATTTTTATATAGTAAAAAGACTAGTTTTACTATATTCTTGATTATGGTGCTAACTTTGTCTTTACCAAAAGAAACTTTAAACATGATCTCATTCCAAGATCTCAACTTTATTATTAGTCTTATGACTCTAGAAAATTGATTAAATCTTTATCAAACAACTTCCATGAGCCACCATCTTTTATTTCATAACTTTTAGAGTTTTATGCTCTTGAGTGTACTTTGTTCAATATTTTTAATGAAGTACTAACAAAGCATTTTCTTCTCCCTCTAGAGTGTCTTATAGAGTATAACATATTATCACCTTATATATATATTTATCAAGATTCAAAACTTTTAGATCTCATTATTTTTATTTAAGCATTATGAACCTTATTTTCATTCTTTAAGTTTTATGACATCTATCTTTCTTTCAAGATCTCTCAAGCCCAACAACATCCAACATAATACACCAACAAAACAAATCTTCATCATTATTCTCTCATGGCCGAACCATATGTAGGTGTTTTTAAGGTTTCATGCACTTTTATTTTATGATACCATTCCCTTTAATGCACTTTATTCATATATCACAAGATTCAAGTTTAAAATGAAACAAACACAAGCACAACACCAAAAAGCATTCGGCCAAGGTGATTCAAAAGGGTTAGGATTTTTAAAAATCTATTTTCTTATCATCAAAGCTTTGAACAAATATCTTCAAGATGAGATCTAAGGTTTTTGCGAAAAAGAAACATTTCATTTCAAAACTCTTTTCTTCAAAGATGACTCACCAAAATGTGATGCTAGGAAATGATAAACTTTGGAGATGAAGAGAACAAATCTTTGGCCTAGAGCTCCTTGGAAGGATGAGGCCTCAGAGGAACTCTTGAAGCTTGAAACATTCTTGAATCTTGAAGATGATGAACCTTACAGGGTTATGTGTGTTTGGCCGAATGGATGCAAGGGATATTGGGGTTGTGTGTGAGGGTTTATGATGATAAGAAGTTGAATAAAATATGGAGGTGTATGGTGGTGTGCTTGGCCGAGAAGATGGAGAGGATTTTTGAAGAAAATCTCTAGAAGAATTTTGGCATAGTTTTGGCAAAGGTAAGGAGTAGAAAGTGTGTGTGAAATGAATGAGTGAAGGGCTCTATTTATAGAGAAATGAGAGAATTTGGCCTTGGAGAACAAGGTGTTTAGTGCCAATTTTGGCCATTGATCTCTTTGGGAGCAAGATCAAGGGTGGAGAAAGACTTGAGCTTGTTGATTGGCCAATGTGGGAGGTGGTCAATGGTTATCTATTACTTGGTCTCCAAGTTCACTTGGTCTCCAAGTTTTGAGATTTTTAATTTATTTTAATAAAAGAAAATCAATGATTGGTTGGTTTGAAAATAATTAAATAAATAAATATACATTTTTGAGGAAAATAAAATAAATCAATTAATTAAATTAATAAACAAATAATATATATATATATATATATATATATGGCGGCTAAGAGGTAGAAAAAGAGAGAAAATGTGACTTTTATTTAAAAGAATGTCATTTTCCAAAAACTATCTTGTGAAGAACTTGAACCCTTGACCTTATGCTAATTACTTTGTAACTTAACCAGTTGTGTTGTACTGTTTCCCTGTTATAGTAACGAAATAATAATACCATATACTTCAGTATGTTCATCAATTATTATCCAAAAATAAACAACAACAATATTTAATCACACCATCAAGGGAATATATATATCAATCATGAGGTCATATAATAAATTACAAATCTCACTATGTGACTTATTTTTAATTCTAGGTCTTAGGAGTAGAGGATGTTACACCCTTGTGAAATATCATAAATCATATTTGATATACCTGTTGAAGCGTGACAGCTACACGAAATAAGCTATGTCAATCCTTCCGATGCAGTAGCAGCGGCGGCCTTTAGAAGTCCACACAGCAGTTGTGGTCGTCACACGTCCACCTTGATGCTTCTCTGAGACTCTCTATGCTAGTAGTGAATTTCATAGAAAACAAGGATTAACTTTCTCTGAGTGAGAGAGTGTGAATTCAAAATTCTTGTGTGTAAGGCTAGGCTCATATGTGTTGCTATTTATAGCCAACACTCCACTCTCATCTCATAGAAAACTTAAACCTAGTTTGTGCCTTATTGGGCCCATCTGATGTAAGTCCAATGCAATTAAATTAGTCACACTAATTTAATCTAATTAAGCATCAATTTAAAACTGCTTTAGTGTGTGACCCTATAGGTTCTCATAACGTTGGCAATATTATTAAATATTATTTAATAATATAAACAGTGAGCGGTATCTAGCAACACATCACTATTACCCAAGTTATAAGGAAGTCAACGGTTTCATGACCATGGTTGCCATGACACTTTACTTTCTATGAACCTTTCGTGACACTACATTCCATGGCCATGGGTGCACTTCCATTACCATGGTTACCATGACACTTAAGGTTCCTAGCTCCAGACTCTAGGGGGGAAACCTATGGCTCTGATACCAACTGTAACACCGCGCTACTTAGGGGTGTCCGTGCGAAGGGCACTAACCCAACGAACACGCTACTAGGACCTTAAAACTGGAATTAATATCATCTTAATAACTGAATAGCTGTTAACTGAAATAACTGTAAAATACTGTTCATCATAAATAAGTCTTAACTGTACTGTAAAGGTAACTGAAACATAAACTGAAAGGAAACCTGCCTCTAGTGTCTGGAGCAGCTAATACATAATAAAACTGTTCGAATGTTACAACTTAAACTTGAAATAGAAAATCTAAACAAAAGGGAAAACTGAAAGGCCCCACGTCAGAAGCAGAGCTCACCAAGGATAATAACTGCGACCTCTACTGGATCAGGGGCTCCTCGTCTGCGGTAGGATCGTACTCTGAAAAACATGGTTGACGAGGGATGAGTCGTCGACTCAGCGATGAGATAATGCATGCAATCGCAACATATATATATATATATATATATATATATATATATCACATATAAACATGTTATCATCCAATCAAACAATACCGTCGAGTTATCACACTAAAGCAACCCAAGCCTACATCTGTATATCTGTATCTGTATCTGAATCTATGAACTAACTCTCAGTACGCAACTAGAGTATAATCCTATCTGTCCCGTGAGGGGTATATCTGGCACCAAGCCGTCCGGTAACCGGGATCGGAACATGCTTGGCGGGCTTGGGCGGCTCACTCTTAACTAGCACACCATACTAAGATACCGGGATCTGACCTCCGGCCATAGCGTCTGACGTATACTAATCAGGGTGGTACGATTACTCAAGACAGTCAGCAAATAATACAATCAACACACATCATATCATAGGTTATAGCTACATTTCTTATCTTTAATTAATCACATGTTATCATAACATATACAGAATATATAACATCCAGCATCCAGTCAACATATATGATATAACATAACTTAGAAAACTAAATTCCTATAATCACCTACTAGTCACTACTACCTAACATATCACTACACCTAACCACCTAACATGTTACTAACTACTACTACTTCTACTACTACAAACACATGCAACATATATAACTTATTATTATTATCTTGCCTAATTATCTAGTGATCACACAAATATATATGCTGAAAATGCTTAACTACATACAAGATCTCCACTCACCTGGATAATCCTGAGGCTGAAGAGGACCAAACGCTCCGTCCCCAGCTACTGGAACCGTATTTGCACCGTCGGGAATTCGCTCTAGCAGAGTATCCCCAAAACGTCGAACCCACACTATCCTCAATACGAAGGATGCCCAAAGCACTGCTTTGAAAAGGCTAAGTGTGAGATGTGTGTTGTGAGGTGACATAACCTCTCATATATATAGGGTGAGGGGGAGAAGGCTGAGTCAAACGTAACCAATGTGGGACTTCGGTCCGGTCGCTAGCGACAAGCATACGTTCGCTAGCGACTAGCTCTATGCTAGCGAGCACTGGCTGCTCGTTGGCGAGTGCCTTCTGACAGCAACGCCTCGACGTTTGTTGTGTACGATGTGGGACTAGGTCCCATCGCTAGCGACCCACGTGTGGTCGCTGGCGACCAACTACTCGCTAGCGGAAGCTGAATGCTCGCTAGCGAGTCCCCTCTGTCAGCAACTTGCTGACGTATTCTGACGTGTCCTAAAGAGAGTCCTTCCTAAGGGATACTATGATACGGGGTATCACAGGTTATCAGTCCATACACATACTAGTCTCAACGTATTACTGTTGTCCTGTTGTTTACAGTAATACTTGACTAGGGACATTTAAGAATGGAGTCTCACTATTAGGTTATGTACCTAGTCTTTATTCCATTCTAAGGACATCATATTGTTTATTAAAATAAATAAACAATTATTGAAAACAATGTCTCATGTATATATAAATATATAAAATAAAATGTTATAACATCATAATAAAAACGCAATTATGATTGGCCCTCTAGGGCATACACCAACAGTCTCCCACTTGCACTAGAGCCAATCTGGCATATCCCTAATGCCTAATGATCTAGTATGCCAATCATGCTTCCGCTGAGGAAGTTGCTTGGTCAGTGGGTCAGCAATGTTATCATTCGTTGGCACTCTGCATATCTTTACATCTCCTCTATCGATAATCTCTCGAATAAGATGATAGCACTTGAGTATGTGTTTGGATGCCCAAAGCACTGCTTTGAAAAGGCTAAGTGTGAGATGTGTGTTGTGAGGTGACATAACCTCTCATATATATAGGGTGAGGGGGAGAAGGCTGAGTTAAACGTAACCAATGTGGGACTTCGGTCCGGTCGCTAGCGACAAGCATACATTCGCTAGCGACTAGCTCTTCGCTAGCGAGCACTGGCTGCTCGCTGGCGAGCGCCTTCTGACAGCAACGCCTCGACGTTTGTTGTGTACGATGTGGGACTAGGTCCCATCGCTAGCGACCCACGTGTGGTCGCTGGCGACCAACTACTCGCTAGCGGAAGCTGAATGCTCGCTAGCGAGTCCCCTCTGTCAGCAACTTGCTGACGTGTTCTGACGTGTCCTATAGAGAGTCCTTCCTAAGGGATACTATGATACGGGGTATCACAACCTCCCCTCCTTTTAAGGATTTGGTCCCCAAATCCAAACTAAACATAAAAGAAAAGAAAGCATACTGGAAATATACTAAGGTTTACCTCGTGGGTCGAAAAGATATGGGTACTTCTCTCTCATCGACTGCTCCGTTTCCCATGTGGCTTCGTCTCCAGAGTGATTCCTCCAGATGACCTTGACTAGCGGTACCTCCTTGGAACGAAGCTTCCTGATCTGGTGATCAACGATGGCCACTGGCTCCTCCTCATGGCCCAAACTCTGATCTATCTGTACCGGCTGGGAACTCAGAACGTGAGACTCATCTGGAACATACTTCCTCAGCATAGACACATGGAAGACTGGGTGAACCGCTGCTAACTCCGCTGGAAGAGCTAACCGATAAGCAACCCTGCCAACTCTCTCCAAGATCTCGTATGGTCCGATGTAGCGCGGGTTGAGCTTTCCTCGCTTACGAAACCGTACTACCCCCTTCATCGGGGATACTCGCAGAAACACCTGATCCCCGACCGCGAACTCCAATTCGCGTCTCCTCTTGTCTGCATATGCTTTCTGACGAGAATGAGATGTTGCTAAGCGTTCCCTGATAACCTTTACCTTCTCCAGAGCCTCCTGAACCATGTCTGGACCCACTGACTGAACCTCACCTGCCTCAAACCACCCTATAGGCGAGCGACAACGCCTACCGTACAACGCCTCAAACGGTGCCATCTGGATGCTTGCCTGGTAACTGTTGTTGTACGCGAACTCTACCAAGGGTAATTGCTCGTCCCAAGACCCACCAAAATCCAAACTGCAAGCCCTCAACATATCCTCCAAAGTCTGAATCGTACGCTCAGACTGACCGTCCGTCTGCGGATGAAAAGCCGTGCTGAGATCCAACCTCGTCCCTAGAGCGTGATGCAAGGCACGCCAGAACCTGGAGATAAACTGTGATCCCCTGTCTGAGATGATAGAAATCGGTACCCCATGCAACCTGACAACCTGATCGATGTAGAGGCAAGCATACTGCGTGGCCGTGAATGTGGTCTTCACCGGAATGAAATGTGCAGACTTCGTGAGCCGATCCACTATCACCCAGATAGCGTCGAAACCCCTCACTACTCGTGGCAACCCCGTCACAAAATCCATCGCTATCCTCTCCCACTTCCACTCTGGCAGTGGAATCTCCTACAACATCCCTGTTGGGCGTTGATGCTCAGCCTTTGACTTGCTGACACACCAGACACTTGGTCACAAACTCACCCACATCTTTTTTCATGTTGTGCCACCAATATAACGGTTTGAGGTCCTTGTACATCTTAGTCGATCCTGGGTGAACCGAATAAGGTGTACAATGAGCCTCTCTCAAAATGGTCTCTCGGAGGTCCTTTACCTCTGGCACACACAACCGGTCTCCAATCCTGAGCACCCCACCTGCATCCACTGAGAAGTCCGAACACTCGCCTCTCTGAACCCTCTCTCTGAGCTCCACCAACCTCGGATCCTCTGACTGACGCTGCTTCACAAGCTCCGCAAACGTCAATCTAACACTAATATGGGCTAAGAGTGCCCCCGATCCATCAACCTCGAACCATACACCCTCACACTCCAACCTTTGGATCTCTCCTACCATGGGTCTCCTCTCAGGTGCAACGTGAGCTAAACTCCCCTGCGATCTCCGCTCCTCCACCACCGGATTCCTACTCAAGGCATCTGCCACCACGTTCGCTTTTCCCGGGTGATACTTGATCGAACAATCATAGTCGCTGAGAAGCTCCAACCACCATCTCTGCCTCAGATTCAGATCCTTCTGCTCGAAGATGTGCTTCAAACTCTTGTGATCCGTGAAGATCTCACACGTATCCCCGTACAGATAGTGTCTCCAGGTCTTCAAGGCAAAGATCACCGCTGCCAACTCCAGATCATGGGTAGGATAGTTCTGCTCATGCTTCCGCAGCTGCCTGGACGCATAAGCAATCACATGTCCCCTCTGCATAAAGACGCATCCCAGACCAACCCTAGATGCATCACAGAACACCGAGAAACCACCACTACCTGACGGCTGAACCAGAATCGGTGCTGAAGTCAAACCGTCCTTTAACCTCTGGAAACTCCGCTCACAAGCCTCCAACCACTGGAACTTAACCCCCTTGTGCGTCAACGCTGTCAACGGTGCGGTTACCGTCGAGAAACCCTTTACAAACCTGCGGTAGTAACCTGCTAGCCCCAAGAAATTCTGAATCTCGGCCGCTGACGTCGGTCGTGCCCACTGACGTACCGCCTCAACCTTCCTCGGGTCCACCGTGATCCCCTCACTCGTCACCACGTGCCCCAAGAAGGCCACCCTGTCCAACCAGAACTCACACTTCGAGAGCTTAGCATACAACTGATGCTCTCTCAGTGTCTGCAACACCGTCCTCAGATGTTCCTCATGCTCCTCCTTGCTCTTGCTGTATACTAAGATATCATCGATGAACACGATAACAAAGCGATCCAAGAATAGCTTGAACACTCTGTTCATCAGGTCCATGAAAGCAGCTGGGGCATTCGTCAACCCAAAGGACATCACCAAGAACTCATAGTGTCCATAGCGGGTACGAAATGCCATCTTGGGTACATCCTCATCCCTGATCTTCAGCTGATGATATCCCGACCTCAGATCTATCTTCGAAAAACACACGGCCCCCTGAAGCTGATCAAACAGGTCATCAATCCTCGGCAACGGATACTTGTTCTTCACTGTAACCTTGTTCAGCTGCCTGTAGTCGATGCACATCCTCATAGACCCATCCTTCTTCTTCACAAAGAGTACTGGCGCTCCCCACAGTGACGAACTCGGCCGAATAAACCCCTTGTCCAACAACTCCTGTAACTGACTCTGAAGCTCCCTCAGCTCTGCCGGTGCCATGCGATACGGGGGTATAGAGATGGGCCTCACCCCTGGCTCCAAGTCTATCCCGAACTCCACCTCTCTAACTGGGGGTTTCCCGGGCAGATCCTCCGGAAAAACATCCATAAACTCTCGACCTACAGCCATCTCACTGGTGCCACTCTGCTCCACAGACATATCCCTCATCGCTGCAAGGTAACCACCACTCCCTTTGCTCAGCAACTGAAGAGCACTCATCGACGATATCAAACTATCCACCGACGCACAACTGCTGCTCCGAAACAACACTGGCTCCCGCTCCAGAACTCTGAAGGTCACTGTCTTTCCCCGGTAATCTACCTCTGCATACTGCTCTGCCAACCAGTCCATACCCAAGATCGCATCAAACTCCTCCAACCTAAGAACCATCAAATCCGCCTTGGCCTGGAACTCTCCAACCCAAACTGAACACGATCTGAACACCCGATCTACATCTAACGAACCTCCCGGCGTACTAACCCGGAAAGGCAGCTCAAGGAGGGAAGGACTCTCACAGAACCTCATAGCAAAGAAGACTGACACAAAGGAATGCGTTGCTCCGGGATCGAACAACGCTAAAGCATCATAACCATTAACAAAGATAATACCTGTGAGAACTGCATTGGACGCATGAGCATCCTGACGGGTGATAGCATAGAGGTGGGACTGACCTCCCGAGCCTCTACCTCCTGATCCTCTGCTATCTGACCTCCCGCCTCCACCGCCTTTGCCGGCCGGTGTAAAGAAGCGGGTCTGACCCTGTGCTGACTGGGCTACCGAAGGGGTCATCTGTACTGAGGCCTCACTGTATGACAACTGTCTGGATGGGCAATCCCTGAGCACATGGCCCTCCTGGCCACAACTATAGCAACCTCGAGTCCCCTTACGGCAAACCCCAGAGTGGAGCTTACCGCAAGTCTGGCACTGCGGGCGAGATGAGACTGACCTTCCCTGCTGGTGGGACGCGGTGGGCTGGCTACCCCTACTCTGACTCTGTGTGGCAGTGGGGCGGACCGGAGTGGACGCTGAGGAGGTGGTCCTACTCGGCTGGGAACCGTGAGACTGTGGTGGCTGCTGGCTGCGGACTGGGGCTGCTCCGCCCGAGAAAGAACCAGTGAGCTTAGCTTTCTTCTCTCCCCTGGCCTGAATATTGATGCTCGTCGTCTCACACGAAAGAGCTGCATTTAGAACCTCTGGAAATCTGTCTGATGTCTGATAGCATGTCAGGGCAAACCGATAGTTGCCTGGAAGACCCTGGATGAAGCGTCTCACCTTCTCGTTCAGAGTCATGGGGAACTGGGTGACCCTAGCGAGGCGGGAGAACTCTGACTCATATCTAGTAACCGTCATCTCTCTGGTCATCCCTAACTCCAGGAAAGTCTGAAGCGCTCTGTCCCGAAAGCTAGTGGGAACGAACCGGTCTCTGAACTCTCGTGCAAACTCGTCCCATGTCAGCGGTGCGGCCTCTGGACCTCTACCCTCGATCAATGTCTCATACCATGTGGCTGCAACACCTCCCATCCGGTGTCCAACCAACTCGACAGCCAGCTCTGAAGGAATGCGGAGAAGTGTAGTCTCCCTCTGCATACAGCTCAAAAAGTCCATCAGGTCCATGTCCTCTGAGGTGCCGAAGAAATGAGGAGGATTTGACCGGTTGAAACGGTCGATCAGCACATCCTCCGTGTTCCTCCCCGATGTTGCCTGAGCGGCCTCCTGCTGAGCCTAAACCACCTGCTGAGTCGCCGCAATCTGCTGAGCTAACGACATCTGCTTCTCCTGAGCGGCCTGCTGGGTAGCTGCTAGCTGTTCCGCGAGAGCCATCTGCTGTGCTGTGGCAGCCTGCTGTGTCGCTGCTATCTGCTGGGCCAATGCTGCCTGCTGCATCTGAGCGGCCTGTTGTGCCTCTGCGAGCTGCTGGGCCAATGCCGTGTGCTGCGCCTGAGCAGTCTGCTGTGTGGCTACGAGCTGCTGGGCCATCTCAGTCTGTTGGGCCCGAGCGGCCTGCTGCTCCTGCGTATTCTGCTGCGCCTGAAGAGCTACAATCTCCGCCAGATTGGAGATAGCGTCCTGTACACGCCGAGAATCGGAGGAGGAAGAGGAACGTCGGCGAGGAATCATGATCCTGGCGAGGTCAAACCATAAGACATATCAGGAAAGAGATTTCAAAGGAGACACTAACTACTACTGAACTTAGCTGACTTTACTTTCTATGAACCTTTCGTGACACTACATTCCATGGCCATGGGTGCACTTCCATTACCATGGTTGCCATGACACTTAAGGTTCCTAGCTCCAGACTCTAGGGGGGAAACCTATGGCTCTGATACCAACTGTAACACCCCGCTACTTAGGGGTGTCCGTGCGAAGGGCACTAACCCAACGAACACGCTACTAGGACCTTAAAACTGGAATTAATATCATCTTAATAACTGAATAGCTGTTAACTGAAATAACTGTAAAATATTGTTCATCATAAATAAGTCTTAACTGTACTGTAAAGGTAACTGAAACATAAACTGAAAGGAAACCTGCCTCTAGTGTCTGGAGCAGCTAATACATAATAAAATTGTTCGAATGTTACAACTTAAACTTGAAATAGAAAATCTAAACAAAAGGGAAAACTGAAAGGCCCCACGTCAGAAGCAGAGCTCACCAAGGATAATAACTGCGATCTCTACTGGATCAGGGGCTCCTCGTCTGCGGTAGGATCGTACTCTGAAAAACATGGTTGACGAGGGATGAGTCGTCGACTCAGCGATGGGATAATGCATGCAATGCAACACTCGCAACATATATATATATATATATATCACATATAAACATGTTATCATCCAATCAAACAATCTCATCGAGTTATCACACTAAAGCAACCCAAGCCTACATCTGTATATCTGTATCTGTATCTGAATCTATGAACTAACTCTCAGTACGCAACTAGAGTATAGTCCTATCTGTCCCGTGAGGGGTATATCTGGCACCAAGCCGTCCGGTAACCGGGATCGGAACATGCTTGGCGGGCTTGGGCGGCTCACTCTTAACTAGCACACCATACTAAGATACCGGGATCTGACCTCCGGCCATAGCGTCTGACGTATACTAATCAGGGTGGTGCGATTACTCAAGACAGTCAGCAAATAATACAATCAACACACATCATATCATAGGTTATAGCTACATTTCTTATCTTTAATTAATCACATGTTATCATAACATATACAGAATATATAACATCCAGCATCCAGTCAACATATATGATATAACATAACTTAGAAAACTAAATTCCTATAATCACCTACTAGTCACTACTACCTAACATATCACTACACCTAACCACCTAACATGTTACTAACTACTACTACTACTTCTACTACTACAAACACATGCAACATATATAACTTATTATTATTATCTTGCCTAATTATCTAGTGATCACACAAATATATATGCTGAAAATGCTTAACTACATACAAGATCTCCACTCACCTGGATAATCCTGAGGCTGAAGAGGACCAAACGCTCCGTCCCCAGCTACTGGAACCGTATTTGCACCGTCGGGAATTCGCTCTAGCAGAGTATCCCCAAAATGTCGAACCCACACTATCCTCAATACGAAGGATGCCCAAAGCACTGCTTTGAAAAGGCTAAGTGTGAGATGTGTGTTGTGAGGTGACATAACCTCTCATATATATAGGGTGAGGGGGAGAAGGCTGAGTCAAACATAACCAATGTGGGACTTCGGTCCGGTCGCTAGCGACAAGCATACGTTCGCTAGCGACTAGCTCTTCGCTAGCAGCACTCGCTGGCCAGCGCCTTCTGACAGCAACGCCTCGACGTTTGTTGTGTACGATGTGGGACTAGGTCCCATCGCTAGCGACCCACGTGTGGTCGCTGGCGACCAACTACTCGCTAGCGGAAGCTGAATGCTCGCTAGCGAGTCCCCTCTGTCAGCAACTTGCTGACGTATTCTGACGTGTCCTAAAGAGAGTCCTTCCTAAGGGATACTATGATACGGGGTATCACAGGTTATAAGTCCATACACATACTAGTCTCAACGTATTACTGTTGTCCTGTTGTTTACAGTAATACTTGACTAGGGACATTTAAGAATGGAGTCTCACTATTAGGTTATGTACCTAATCTTTATTCCATTCTAAGGACATCATATTGTTTATTAAAATAAATAAACAATTAATGAAAACAATTCCTCATGTATATATAAATATATAAAATAAAATGTCATAACATCATAATAAAAACGCAATTATGATTGGCCCTCTAGGGCATACACCAACAGTCTCCCACTTGCACTAGAGCCAATCTGGCATATCCCTAATGCCTAATGATCTAGTATGCCCATCATGCTTCCGCTGAGGAAGTTGCTTGGTCAGTGGGTCAGCAATGTTATCATTCGTTGGCACTCTGCATATCTTTACATCTCCTCTATCGATAATCTCTCGAATAAGATGATAGCACTTGAGTATGTGTTTGGATTGCTGGTCAGATCTACGTTCCTTAGCCTGTGCAATGGCTCCATTGTTGTCAAAATAGAGAGCTATTGGGTCCTTAATGCACGGAACCACACCAAGTTCAGAAATGAACTTTCTGATCCAAACAATCTCTTTTGCTCCATTACTGCCAGCAACATACTCGGTCTCTGTAGTAAAATCGGCGACTGTCTCTTGCTCGAAACTCTTCCAGCTCACAGTCCCGTCATTAAGACAAAACACATAACCTGATTTTGTCGGTTTGGAAACTAGCATCAGTGTAACCCTTTACAACTAGTTCTTCCTCACCTCCATATATCAAGAATCAATCATTAGTTCTTCTCAAGTACTTAAAGATATTCTTGATGACTGTCCAGTGACCATCACCAGGATCTGACTGGTATCTGCTCGTCATGCTCAAAGCATACGAGACATCTGGCCGTGTACATAACATAGTGAAGGTGTATTTGTGCACGAGAAAGGGGGGGTTGAATCGTGCTAGTTTAAAAATTCTTCTAAAAAGATTTTCTTAGAAAACTGTTTTACTCAGAAGGGCAGATTGAGAGTTTGCAGCGGAATAACCTTTCTGAGAAAGCTAAGCTTCTGAGAGCTTTCACCTTTCTGAAAAAGTTTCTTTCTAAGTAAATTATGAAAGTGTTTTAAGATTAGTTTCACTTAAACTCTTTCTGATTTTAACTTAAAATATTTCTCAGATATGATTAAGTTAAAAGCTGTGTATATTAGTTTTCTTGGAAAGTAAGAGTTAAAGGAAGAAAAGCTTAACACAATGAGATTTTTATACTGGTTCGGTTTTAACTAACCTACTCTAGTCCTCAACCTTCAGTTGAGAGTTCTTTAGATATTCTTCTTATAGTGCCTTCTCAGACAACACTGCCTTTACCACGTAAAGGACTTTCACCACTTCACAAACCGAGGTGAATTTTCTTGCCTCCAACACTAGAGGACTTTCCTTGCCTTAAATCAATTAAGGACTTTTCCTTGCCTCACAATAGAGAACTTTAATTGCCTTAAACACTTAAGGACTTTAGTTTGCCTCAAACAATCGAGGACTTAAAACTGCCTTCACACGCGAAGGACTTAGCGTTTTTCGAGAAGAGTTTTTGCTTCGAAAACACTACTAAGATTAAGATACAGACTTTGTTTTCTCTTAGTAGACTTCTAGAATTAACTTACAAATGTAAGAATTTACACCAATACAAAGCTAGAAGATTTTCTCGCAAAGTTAGAAAAACAGTTTCGAAGAAATGTCTTTCTGAGAAAGTTCTAAGTTTTCGCAAATTATGATTTTCAATTCAACAGAGTTTTGGCACGATTAATCAAGAGTTTTTGCGCTAGAATTTTCGTCACCATGCTCTGGAATCGAACTCATATATATATGCATCAAAGAGCCGCGAATTTAGAAGCTTTCACTTTGCTGATGTGGCTGTCTCTGGTTCAGAACGGCTCCCTGCATCAGTCAGCGCGAAATGAGGAACTTTTTGACTTGTACAGTGCGCGTGTTCCCACTTCCTTTTGCTTTCTGTTTCGAGCTTTCTGAGGGTTGTTGCTTTATCCACTGAGTCTTGATACTTGGGTGCTTCTGAGTCCACTTTCTGAGAGTTGTACGGACTTCTGAGGCGACCCTTCTGAGGGAGGACCCTTCTGAGGAAGGACCCTTCTAAGACCCACCAGTCGCAAGGTCTTCTGAGACATTTCTGAGGCGACAGTGTTCTTCTCTCAGAACTGCATTTTCACCTTGAGCTCATTCTGATCATCCTTTCTGATGTCTTATGAGCGATGATTTCTTCTTTTAACTTACAAGGTTACTCATTGCTTGTCTTGATCTTTGCTCATGGAATTTGCAAATCTTTTAGCTTTCCAAGCACTTAGCACACATGTTAGCAAAACCTTAAGTAAAATTTTTATACTTATGGCTTACTTTGTTATCATTAAAACCTTCTATCTCTCTAAGAGAAATAACTCGATTTCTCTCAGAAGGGTTCTGGAGCTTACACATAGCATACATGATAGATCCAATTGCAGATGCATATGGAATCTTATTCATCCGATCCCTATCGGCTTGAGAAAGGGGACATTGGGCCTTTGAGAGTATCACATCATGTGACATAGGCAAGAACCCTTTCTTTGAATCATGCACCTTAAAGCGTCTCAACACTTTGTCTATGTATGTACTTTGGCTTAGGCCAAGCAATCTGTTTGATCTATCTCTATAGATCTTTACACCCAATATATAAGTTGCTTCGCCTAATTCCTTCATTGAAAAATAGTTCCCAAGCCAAGTCTTAATAGACTGTAATGTCAGGACATCATTTACAATGAGTAGTATGTCATCCACATACAAGACCAGAAATGCAACTGTGCTCCCACTAACCTTCTTGTAAACACAAGGTTCATCTTCATTCTGGACGAATCCAAACTGTCTTACAGTTTCGTCAAAACGAAGATTCCAACTTCTAGAAGCTTGCTTCAATCCATAGATTGATCGTTGTAACTTGCATACTTTTGCAGTATTATCTCCAATGTCAAACCCTTCGGGTTGTGTCATGTACACATCCTCAAGGAGATTTCCATTAAGGAAAGCAGTTTTGACATCCATCTGCCATATCTCATAATCATAGTATGCAGCGATAGCAAGTAAAATCCGAATGGACTTAAGCATTGCGACAGGTGAAAAAGTTTCATCATAGCCTATACCATGAGTTTGCTTGAAACCTTTTGCAACCAGTCTTGCTTTAAAAGTAATCACATTACCACCCATGTCAGTTTTCTTTTTGAAAACCCACTTGCAACCTATGGGTTTTACCCCTTCAGGTTGATCAACCAAGGTCCATACCTCGTTAGTGTACATGGAATCCATTTCAGATTTCATGGCTTCTAGCCACTTTTCAGATTCAGGCCCAGTAATGGCCTCTTGATAGGTGACAGGCTCATCTTGATCTATGAGCAGCACATCACCCTGTTGAGTCATGAGAAATCCATATCTCTCAGGTGGGTGACGTGTTCTGTCTGACCTACGTGATTCTTGCGTTATTTGAGCAGGTTGTTGTACCACAACGACTTGTGTACTCTGCTCTTGTTCCACCTCAGTCTCTTCTTGTGGTTGAAGTATTTCTTCAATTTCTACTTTGCTCTCACTGGTTCCAATGAATTCCTTCTCAAGGAATACACCAGTTCGTGCAACAAACACTTTGTTGTCAGATTGACTGTAGAAATAATATCCCTTGGTTTCTTTAGGATATCCCACAAAGAAGCACTTTTCAGATTTAGGTTCAAGCTTATTAGAGACTTGACGTTTCACATAAGCTTCACAACCCCAAATCTTCATAAAAGACACACTGGCTCGTTTACCAGTCCACATCTCATATGGTGTCTTTTCTACCGTTTTGGTTGGAACACGGTTAAGTGTAAATGCTGCTGCTAAGACAACATGTCCCCAGAAAGAAATTGGAAGGTTTGCATGACTCATCATTGATCGAACCATGTATAACAATGTTCGATTTCTTCTCTCTGAAACACCATTCCATTGTGGCGTTCTAGGAGGAGTGAGTTGAGATAATATCCCACACGCTCGCAGATAGTCATCAAACTCTTGACTCAAGTATTCACCTCCTCGATCTGATCGAAGGATTTTAATACTCTTGCCAAGTTGGTTTTCTACTTCATTCTTGAACTCCTTGAACTTTTCAAAGGATTTTGATTTGTGTTTCATGATATACACACATCCATATCTACTGAAGTCATCAGTGAATGTGATGAAGTATTGAAAACCACCTCTGGCCAAGGTACTGATGGATCCACATACATTAGTATGTATAAGGCCCAAAAGCTCAGTGGCCCTTTCACCCTTTTGAGTGAATGGTGCCTTAGTCATTTTTCCCATTAAACAAGATTCACATGTCTCATATGATTCATAATCAAATGAGTCCAATAATCCATCTTTATGGAGTTTTGAAATGCGCTTCTCATTTATATGGCCTAAACGACAATGCCAAAGGTAAGAACGATTCAATTCATTTGATTTGAACCTCTTAGTATTAATGTTATAGATGGGTGTTTCAAGATCTAAAACGTAAAGTCCATTAATCATAGGTGCACTACCATAAAAGACATCATCATAATAAATTGAACAACATTTGTTCTTTATTATAAAACTAAAACCATGTTTATCCAAACTGGAATTAGAAACGATGTTCTTCTAATGATAGATACATTATAACAGTTCTCTAACTGAATAATGAGCCCAATGGGCAAAGTCAATTCATAAGTCCCTAAAGTCAATGCAGCAACTCTTGCTCCATTTCCAACTCGTAGATCGATTTTTACCCTTCGTCAACGCTCTAATCTCATTTGCACAAATAAACAAGTGCTGAATGTGAGAACTACATCGAGTATCCAATACTCATGATGCAGAAGTAGATAATTTGACCTCTATAACAATCATACATGAACTGGAAGTCTCACTTCCTTTGTTATTCTTTCATTCTTCCAGGTATTTTGCACAGTTCCTCTTCCAATGTCCGGTCCCACCGGAATGGAAACAGGTATCATCTTTAGACGCATCGCCCTTAGGCTTCAAGGCTTTCAGCTTGGGAATCTCATTGCCCTTGCCCTTGCCCTTGGACTTGCTGCTTTGCTTCTTTTGCTCTTTCCATCTTAAACCATCAAGATGACCTTACCTTTGCCCTTTGATAGAGTTGCTTGAGGTGTATGATCATATCATACACCTCCATGCTTTCATGACTTTCATGATGTTTCTGCAACTCAGGGGTCAAGGTAGCAAGCATAAGACAACAAAACATCTAAGACTTTATCCTGATGCTTCTTATAAGCATCTTTGTCAGTCCTAGAAGTAATTGCAGCTGGTGTCTCCTTAGGAACAATTCCTTTGAGGACATTTGTTTTCATGCTTGAGGACAATCCTCAAGTTTCTATATCAGTCTAGAAAATTTGTTCCAGACAACTTATCTTTCTCAAGGATACAACTTATGACAGGTTATTTGATGTGTGTGATGCCATATAAACCACAGAAATAAAATATGCAAAGTGAGTATCATGACATATAATATTTAATTAGGACTTTAATTAAATATTGCTCCCACTATTTTACTCAAACCAATGACCCTCTACATTGATTCGTAAAATTTTCCTTTGGAATATTTTATAGTGGGCCAAGATCCATATTTCATCTAGCTTTAAGTCAACTTTGGTTGATCGCTTAAAGTTTCGACTGTTTAGGTAGGAAACTCTTTCCAGTTGTATCTTATACAACTCTTGGATAGTTGGGTGAATAACATCTTATTCTAATTCATCTTATGAATTAAAGCCCAACTTTTCATTGCCTCTAAGCCTCTCAATCTTATTGAATCTCACTTAATTAAGTCAAACCCAATGGTTGGCAGTCGGACATTACTTGCTTGTCCTATCGCGCCTTACTGCTATAGATAAGAGTGCCCTGCTTTGGCAGACCCACACTACATCGATAACAGTCTTGACGAGTGCCAGGCATTGGAAGGCTATCATGACTTAATATTTTATAATAAGGGATTTTTATAAATAGATCTCACCGTATAATGTTAAACTATTTAACATATATAATTCATACATGTATCTCATACATATATATAAAACATGCAAATGCAACATACATGTAATAATAGAATAAAATAAATAAAGCATATGAGAACTTATATACATGCATCTCATGACATGATAAAAGAAATACTTTATTTCATTTTAATCAATCACAAACACGCGCTCAGAACAGATAGCACGGGATTTTCGAATTTTAATTAAACATATTAATTAATAGATCTCAAATTTGAAATACAAATATACCATATATATATATATAGGTGTTCCGTTTTAATCAATCTTATTAATTAAAAGGATTTCAAAATTTGAAATATAGATACTCCATATATATAGGTGTTCTGTTTTTAATTAATCTCATTAATTAAAAAGATTTCAAATTTATAATAAGATACTCCATATATATAGGTGTTCTGTTTTTAATTAATCTCATTAATTAAAATATTTCAAAATTTGAAATATAGATATTCCAAATATATAGGTGATCTGTTTGTAATTAATCTCATTAATTAAAATATTTCAAAATTTGAAATATATATATATATATATATATATAATATATCATATCAGCCATTTACGTTAATGAATGGAATAAAAGGCAATGGAAAGTATATATATAGGGCACAAGCTTCACGAAACACTCTCGAAATAATAGGCGAGAATGTATCAGCTATAACATATGCATATATAAGAAACATGCATATATGAGCAATATATAAGAAACATGAATATATAAGCTTCCCGTGAATGTATCATATATAGGCGCTGAAGCATTCCAAGATAACATCCAATAGGCGTTATTCATTCAAATCACCAGCAGGCGTGGGTCACGTAACTTCCTAGATACGTGGCCTATTGAAGCGGTTGGAGGGAGATTTATTCGGAGTTACGTTCAGCAACATTTGCCTCTCCAATACTGCACTTGGTCTCACAATTTTTTTAATGGATATAACATTTTTGAAAATCAAAATAACCATACTTCAAAATCAAATTATCTTGATATGGATACAAAAATTTCAAAATACAAAAATAGCCAAGAATGACCAAGATTTTGAAAAGAAATAAATTTTGAAATTTGAGATCGTCATATGGATTCGAAAATACTAATTCATCACCATGAAAATAGTCATATGGATTTCAAAAATTTTAATTAATCATCAAGAATTTAAAATTTTTTTAAAATGATGATTGAACACATATGAATTCAACTCTTGAATTTATGTGTCTCACATGTTTCTGAAAATCAAGTTTATACAAGAGTGTTTCTTAAACCACATATATCAAAATCTAATTTTGACAGAAACGCATCAATATGTAAAACGAGTTACAGAGTTATCTCATAACACTATCAACAGAAACATGCTTGTACGAATCCTCATTGGCAAAGAAACAAAACCATGTTATCACAGAACATATGAAATTCGAAATTATCATATAATCATATGAATAAAACACATTCATAAAGAAAAACCAAAACTGTGTTTATCACATAAACAAAAAGAAAAACATAACAAACCTGTATTTATCATATAAACAGATAATGTCATCAAACAGAAGTACGTTTTCACAAGTGGCTCTAATACCACTGTTGGGAAATCATGCATATAGAAGCAACGGAAAACAAAATTTTTACATGCAATTCCCTCCCATAGACCCTTGTGAAATATCATAAATCATATTTGACATACCTGTTAAAGCGTGACAGCTACACGAAATAAGCTATGTCAATCCTTCCGATGCAGTAGCAGCGGCGGCCTTTAGAAGTCCACACAGCAGTTGTGGTCGTCACACGTCCACCTTGATGCTTCTCTGAGACTCTCTATGCTAGTAGTGAATTTCAAAGAAAACAAGGATTAGCTTTCTCTGAGTGAGAGAGTGTGAATTCAAAATTCTTGTGTGTAAGGCTAGGCTCATATGTGTTGCTATTTATAGCCAACACTCCACTCTCATCTCATAGAAAACTAAAACCTAGTTTGTGCCTTATTGGGCTCATCTGATGTAAGCCCAATGTAATTAAATTAGGGCTTGTTTGGATGAGCTTCTAGAAAAAGATCTTTTTTTAATTGATCTTTTTAAATAAGATCTTTTGAAGAAGCAGAAGTAATTTAACGTTTGGATACAAAATCAATTTATATTTGAATGTAATATAAAAAGATCTTTACTTAATCGTAAACATCTTTTCTGTGTTATAAAAAATGTCTTTTTTAGAAGATGGAAATTACAGCTTCTGAAAAAATATCTTTTTCTACTTTTTTTAGTCATTTTACTTTTACTCAAAAATATTACCCAAACATATCAAAAAATTTAATAAGATCTTTTTTTAATTAAAAAAGATCTTATTTTAACTATAAAATGGCATCCAAACAAGCACTTAGTCACACTAATTTAATCTAATTAAGCATCAATTTAAAACTGCTTTAGTGTGTGACCCTATAGGTTCTCATAACGTTGGCAATATTATTAAATATTATTTAATAATATAAACAGTGAGCGGTATCTAGCAACACATTACTATTACCCAAGTTATAAGGAAGTCAACGGTTTGACATAACCTTTACATGATCGATGTTATTGTACAATTCAATCCCTTTGTCAAGATATCTAGATTTAACACAAGCATGGAATTAGTCATCTTGTATAGTTAAATCGTTAGTTTCTTGATTACCGAGTAGACTGATAAAATTAAATGAGATTAATGTCACACATTAATTCATTTCAGCACGGCCATGCATTTACCCCGTCCTACTCATCAAGGGGCCCACAAATATATCTCTCATAATGTGAGAGGGACAAATCCTATCTACGTTACTCACATCTACATACATGATTCACGATATATCCAATAATCGACTTTATAATTATCCTGTTACGGATAACGTTTGACGATATTAAAATATACAGTTTCTCATGTAGCGGATTGCAATAACTTCAAGTCGAAGGACTACATGTACCATCATCACTATGAGAATCACTTATGACATTCACATTACTATCCATGTAGTGTTCTCAAAGTGGGTCAGTCCAATATATATCACCATATATATCTATGTGCAGACTTGATATCACATATCCATAACCTGTGAGAAAAGGTTATCAGTCCATACACATACTAGTCTCAATGTATTACTGTTGTCCTGTTGTTTACAGTAATACTTGACTAGGGACATTTAAGAATGGAGTCTCACTATTAGGTTATATACCTAATCTTTATTTCATTCTAAGGACATCATAATGTTTATTAAAATAAATAAACAATTAATGAAAACAATGCCTCATGTATATATAAATATATAAAATAAAATGTCATAACATCATAATAAAAACGCAATTATGATCGGCCCTCTAGGGCATACACCAACAACATCATCCAAGAACCTTTGAGGATCCTCACTAGTGTTTGAGCCACTAAATACTAGAGGGTTATGCCTCGTGAATGCAAATAAGGAAACCTCTATCCTTTGACGTTGCACGTGTGGCTGCTCATCATTTGTGTTCTCAGGTTCAGAAACTGGGTCATCTTGCTCTTCTTCATGTTGTTGTTGTCTTTGTCCTCCCAAAGCATTCACTAACTGTTGAATAGATTGATTCACATTTTGCATCCCCGCAGCCAAAGCAGCTAATGAAGGATCCGCTCGCCTAGATCTAGGAACCCGAACATAGGAGCCCATACCACCTCATGTGCCGCCACCCCGTGTGCGTGCAACACGACGGCGACCACCCGCACCGCGTTCAGTGCGTGTCACTCGAGGCTGACTAGAAGCCTCATCATTGGTTCGTCCCCTAACAGGTTTGGTCCTGGGTGGCATCGTCACCTAGTGACCTAGGACATAAACAAAGATTAGAAGATAGATAAATAATCCAAGGAGGCTTAGAAATAGAACACTAAGCACCCTATGATAACTAGAACAAGAGACTCCAGTCTAACCATAGACACCTGTAGCTTCATACTTGTACGTTGTGCCTGGGTACACAAATTACAAGTAAGATTCCACAATTGTCTACCTATTTTACAGCCAATAAGATCACAAGACTTACTAAATCTAGGCTCTGATACCAACTTTGTCACGACCTGAACTCGAGGACGTGACCGGCGCACGGGTTAAACAAATCTACTTAACCCGGCAAGCCTAGAAGCATAGTTTCACATATGACATATAACTTAAACATCATGTCTGCCGAAAATTCGGCAGAACCTCCCCTAAAACTCGAATATACTATACATAACATAAACCTGTTTAATTAAAATATTCAATCCAATAACAACACACATATCCAGAATTCAGATTTTCAACACCAATAGTACTCAATATACAAAAGACATAATATGAACTACAGTTACAAACCTACTTCCAAGAATATAAAACCTATGTCCTATGATTGCAAAATACTGAATTCTACAAATACCAAAAGCCTCTATCAACCATTGAGGCATACCAAAAAGAGATATTCCTAGGTAGGCAGCATGTCCCAGTACCCTGTTACTCAAAACTTGCAAAATCTGAAGATTTTGGGGGTCAAATACATAGTGAACAGGAAGGAGAAACCAATAAAGTATGAATTTTGAATAAAAAAGAAAGAGAAATTTAATAATCAATCACATTCTCTAATTAACACGTAAATATGTATATGTTTACCTCTAATACTCATCTTTTCCAAATGTTTCATGAGGGTGTTCTAAGATAAACAATCAATCCTTATAATCGTTTTTATCTCACTAAGTTCTACGTGCACATAGACCGATAATTCTCTTCGCTTCGGCAAGCGGTATATATATACATAACCGATAATTCTCTTCGCTTCAACAAGCGGTATATGTATAACCGATAATTCTCTTTGCTTCGGCAAGCGGTATAGTCGATAATGCTCTTCGCTTCGACAAGCGGTATATAACTTAGGCCTCATCATGATTTTTCTCAAACAATATATGCATCCAAACAATTACTACCACTACACTTACTTTCATTTTCAAAGCAATTATTTGAGTGGAATCACAATTAAAATGTCATACTTCATAATCACTACCAAAATCATAAATTATATTAAATCATAACAAAGTATCACATTTCATACTGATCATCAAAATTCTAACTTAGTTCCATTCACAACAAAGTATCGTATTTTACAATATCATCATCAAAATCATTATATAATTGAGTAAAGTCACAATTGGTAATATTCTTTAGTTAAATAAACAATCAAATAATTCCAATAATGCAATTTAAGGTTTAATATGCATAAATAAATTTTAGTTTCTCCCATAAAAAAATATAAATTTAAAACATTGTCACTAAGTAGATAACTACTCACAACACAGGGGAGTCAAAAGGCTACTCCCTAATAGCTCTGGATGGTGTAACCGGCTCCGCACCAACAGAATCTGAACAATAGCAAGCATTTGAGCATGTTTAGATAAAGTATTTAGATACAATTTATCATCTAGAGAGCCTATTAAGTAAAATCCCCAAATTGGTAACTTAGGGTTTCTAAAGATTAAAGAGAACCAAAATTGTTAACTTACCCACTACTCATTTAGTTACATTACAACTTCTAACTCACTAAATCTATACTTAATAATCCCAAAAATCTACTCATTACTCTTATTATTACAACCCCTAATTTTTTAGACAACAAAACAAAAATCTAGTAAAACTAGTATTTTTAACCCGTCCGTTGGACGGGATTTAATTTTATTATTGTTTTGTGATAGTTAATTAGTGAATAGAGCATTTACGTAAAAAAATATCATTTACAATGGAAATAATAAATCTATGTTGAAAAACCAATTAAATTGTGTTTAGAACATTACTAAACCAAAATCTAAAAAACACATTATATTGCCAACATTACACCAATAGAAAATTTAATCATAACACAATGTGTATCCATCCATTTATCAATACAACACAACATAATATATTGGGGAAAATTAATGTTATTGGCATAAATGGAAGTAGGGGGAATATAAGCTTGCGTATGAGATGATATTTTTTTCTTTGTGATCATCACCAGAAAGTTTAACACGGTTGGATTTCTTCATAGCTTAGTCATGTCCCAATCCACCTTGAAAACAAAACTTTTGCCCTGTTTGATATGTCTGGTCTTTAAATCAGTGGAACTATAATTCACAAAGTTTACAAAGCTAATAATACAATTATTGAGTTAAGATAAGAAAATTGCATGCAGTCCTTCAAATTTCAGATATAAAAACTATACTTGCATGCATTAAACAAAAAGTCTAAATGCATTTAAAAAACCTGAATATGACTTCCATTGCTCAAATATTAAACCTAACACATTTTAATCCTCTTTTAAATTTTTATCCTCTTCTTTGGAGACCCCATTTGCAAATCCTTGAACTCATTTAAGGCCTATTTCCAAGTATTCTAAATAATTGAAAATAAATTAAGAAAATAATTATTAAAAAAATGAATCCTAATAGAAATAAGTAAAAGTACCACTCACACATATAAAATGAAGCTTTCAAACAAAACAGTTAAATGAAAGAAAGAGGGAGCACCAGAAATAAACATTTACAGTTGAGATTGTTGTATTAAAAAGTAATACCAAAGTCTTCACTATCAAGGTAGGCCAATTCGAGGTTGAGATATCATTCCAACCGGATGAAAACTGTGGATATTGCAACTTCAGGGAACAATTTAAAATTCTAGAGAATCAGTAAATCAGACAGAAGAAAAAGAGAAGCCTAAAATAAATTTGTCAATATATGGAAGAAACAGAAGTATCAATTTCTGGTGCTTGTGATGTGAAAAGAAATCACCAAAAATCCAACAAAATGAGCACACTACTAATCAAATATAGCCAGCAAGGGCAGATATGGGTCTTGTCAAAAGGTTTGAGAAAGGGGCATATCATGCATTAAGCTTAAATCATCAAACATAATATATGACATTTAAGTGAAAATAGAAACCTATTTCTACCTTTATAATGTCTCATAGTTAGAATTCAAATTAACATTTTATATAGTTTTAATAATATTGTGTTCAGAATACAGGTGGCTAGATTATTGTTTTCCTAAACAGATTTCCTTGCTCATCCACCTTACAGTGAAAACTGAAACCTTATCAGAACTCAAAAGCATAATAACATACATAACTTTCAGTCCAACACAGATAATGTGATGTTATTATACACAAGTTGAGATGGTATAAAAGCATAAAAATGAAAAGTTATTATTGAGCCTAAATGTTAACAAAATGGATCTATCCAACCGAGCTCAAGGACCAAAAACATTAACAACATTTTGTTACTCATACAAACTCAAGTATGTTGGCAGAGATTTGATACTTAGTCTTATTGTATACAAATAGAACAATGCTAACACATAATAGGAGACTTAGATTCCAAAGGCCTTAAATGAATTTCATGTTTTAGGGTGTTGATACATCCTAGATATGCACTATGGAGAAAATTTTCTAATTAAAAGAATTCTCAGTTTTCTTGCACTCACAGTTGAGTTGTCATTCATCTCTATGTGAATTCGTAACTCAAATGCCATTTATCAAGCATAGACACAATTAGTGACTAAATTTATCAATTCAGAAAAAGAACTTCTCATTATCAAAGTGATTAAAAGGGGAACAAAACACTTGAAGCATAATATGTGTAATTAATAACACACTTGAAACATAAGAAAAAATTGGAAAAATGTGGTACATAGAGGAATAATAAGATCTTTTAAGTTTAAGAACAATTAACTGTTGGTGTATGCCCTTGAGGACCAATCATAATTGCATTTTTATTATGATGTTATGACATTTTATATTATATATTTATATAAATATATATATGAGGCATTTCATTCATTAATTGTTTATTTATTTTAATGAACATTATGAAGTCCTTAGAATGGAATTATTTAAATATTAAATATTAGGTACATGACCTAATAGTGAGAATCCATTCTTAAATGTCCCTAGTCGAGTATTACTGAACCAACAGGACAACAGCAATGCATTGAGGCTAGTATGTGTATGGACTGATAACCTTTTCTCACAGGTTATGGATATGTGATATCAAGTCTACACATAGGTATAATTGTAGTATACTGGATTGACCCGCCATGAGAACATCACATGGATCGTAACGTGAATGTCATAGATGATTCTCATAGTGATGATGGTACATGTGATCCTTCGACTTGAAGTTATTGCAATCCGCTACATGAGAAACAGTATGTTTTAATATCGTCAAACGTTATCCGTAACAGGATAATTATAAAGTCGATTATTGGATATATCGCGAATCATGTATACAGATGTGAGTAACGTAGATAGGATTTGTCCCTCTCACATTACGAGAGATATATCTGTGGGTCCCTTGATGAGTAGGACTGTGTAAATGCATGGCCGTGCTGAAATGAATTGATGTGCGACATTAATCTCATTTAATTTTATCAATCTACTCGGTAATCAAGAAACTAACGATTTAACTATACAAGATGACTAATTCCATGCTTGTGCTAAATCTAGATATTTGGACAAAGGGATTGAATTGTACAATAACATCGATCACGTAAAGGTTATGTCAAACCGTTGACTTTCTTATAACTTGGGTAACAGTGATGTGTTGCTAGATACCGCTCATTGTTTATATTATTAAATAATATTTAATAATATTGCCAACGTTATAAGAACCTATAGGGTCACACACTAAAGCAGTTTTAAATTGATGCTTAATTAGATTAAATTAATATAAATAATTTAATTGAATTTGGGCTTACATTAGTTGGGCTCAATAAGGCACAAACTAGGTTTAGGTTTTCTATGAGATGAGAGTGGAGTGTTGGCTATAAATAGCAACACATATGAGCCTAGCCTCACACACAAGAATTTTGAATTCACACACTCTCACTTAGAGAAAGCTAATCCTTGTTTTCTCTGAAATTTACTACTAGCATAGAGAGTCTTAGAGGAGCATCAAGGTGAACGTGTGACGGTCACAGCTGCTGTGTGGACTTCTAAAGGCCGCCACTGCTACTGCGTCGGAAGGATTGACATAGCTCATTTCGTGTAGCTGCCACGCTTCAACAGGTATATCAAATATGATTTATGATATTTCACAAGGGTCTATGGGAGGGAATTGCATGTAAAATTTTTGTTTTCCGCTGCTTCTATATGCATGATTTCCCAACATTAACTACTCATCTTGTTATTTTTCTTGCATAGTATGTTCAAATCAACTTGTTTAAAAACATTCTATTAAGAGTTGAATTGATTTTTTTGGAAAATACATAAATTTCTTCAACAAAAATAGAGATTCCAATAGATTCTACTCTAGAGAGAAGACGATAGTTAAACTTTTTTACATATGGAAATAATTTGTTTTATTTTACACATTTTTATCAGAAATCATTTGTGCACACTTGTCAATTTATTGCAGTAGAACAACTGGAATTTTTTGCAGGAAATATCAATTCAGTAAAAAATGGTTTTTGAGTATTCACTGATATATCTCACCATCAATGAAACCACAAAATATTTGAAATTTCAATCGTTGTGGACAGCCAAACACTCACCATCAATTTCATTAGGGATATGATGAGTAGGGTTTCTTCTTCTAACTCCCTTCATTTTAGCTTATGAGGCTCCAAAACAGCCACAACTCATAATGGTCTTGCTATCATATGGCTCTGATTTCCTTCCAATCTGCATAATAATAATAATAATAATAATAATAATAATAATAATAATAATAATAATAATAATAATAATAATAATAATAATAATAATAATACGTATGTAATAAACATAAGCTAAATGCAACTTATTCATTTTTATTACAGACTAAGACTAATAACAAATATACAACCATGCTCAACCATAGACAAATAGACTACTAACTTGCATACTCTCTTCAAATCTAAGAACACCAAAAAAGAAAACTTGAACTTGTAATCTACTCTGATATCACACAATTAAAGCAAAAAACATCACAAAGCTAGACATAAGAGAATAAACAAACAAAAGAAGAAGAAGAAGAAATTGAGAAATGGGTACCTTAGCTTGTTAATTGAGATTAAAAAAGATATAAGCATTGTTAGACCATAAGTCAAGAAACACTTCTCAAGCAAAGATTGAAAATGCTTGCATAGCATGTTTTAGACCATAAGCTAGACATCAATAGCTAGTGATTTTTTTTAAAGACAATGGCCTATCCCTCCATTCCTACTCCAATGCCGACACTGATGATAAGCAAATCGTAGTGGAATGATTTAGGAGGGCGATACTACTTGCCTTGACCTGAACTATTGTAATTGATATGAATATATTCTTTTGTACATAAATTTGAGTATAAATTAAGGTAATTAAACAGGATCACCATATAAGTAAAAAAAATAAAATAACATCAGGAGGATAAATCCAAGTCTAATTACATATAACAATGACAATAAGACAAGTACTTAGAAAAAAAATTGAACATTTCTTATTTAATTACAATGAATTACATCTACAAAAGGGAAAACATGCTATGTACACCTCTTTTACCGAGATTTCCACCTGTGAGTATTTGATACCTCGAAGCATGTTGGCGATTGGAGAGCAACTCTGAAAGGTAAAAATTTTAGTTTTTTGAATGAGTAAAGGTTTTAGCTTTTTTTGGGTAAAAAACTGATTGGCTTTTTGAGGTTAAAAATGGATTTAGGGGAAACTTCTCATCATTAGTATTAGTCTCTTCCTCTCATGTCTTCCATCCATGCATCTGCTGGAAAAAAGATTCAAGAACAAAATATCATTCATTCATCATGTTACTAACTATTTTAAGTTCTTCTATTTTGACTTTACATTCAGATTAATTAAAAACAGAAATATTTTAAATATATATTACTGTATGTGCAACAATGTCATTATATCATCTTGTTTCTTGAAGTAGCACCATCAATCCACCGATATCATATTCTTCTTCATTCATCATCACATCAAGACTAAAACAAAAATTTGAATCATAATGAAACCCAAAAACACAAAAAAAATAAAATAAAATAAAGAACAACAGATAGGTGAGAGATTACTCAACATCTTCATCAACATCATCATTAGCCAGCCAACAGGTCCATCACCGCCGTCTTTTCTTGGGTCTCTACTGTGCTTGAACCACCGACACCAGGCGACATCGGTGCAGTTCTCTCTGGAGGAGTAGCAGCGCGAGGCAACACCCACGACGGGCCCGTGCGGCGACATGAAGAAGCACCAGCAGTCCATTGACTGATAGAAATGATCGTGAAAAGGAGAGGGAGAGGGAGAGATCCTAGAATGTTTTGGAAAGAGAGAGGTGAGATGTGTTGTTTGTTGAAATGAAATGGAGAGAGATATGTGGGGCATGTTTTTTTAGCTTCTCTGAGAAGCTTGGTTTGATTTTAAAATTAATAATAATATTTTAAGAACGGAAGATGAGTGATTCAATCACTCTTTCTACTGATGAGTGATTTTGAATGGAGAGTGATGAGTGTCAGTCGGGACAGAACCAAGATGCGGAACATAGCTCTATATAGCTGCAATTTAATTTTGGAGGGAAAATCGATTTTGGCGGGATCCTTCTCGCTTTTAATATGTATAGTAGACAATATATAAAAAGGATTGAGACATACCTCAAGATTTGAATGCTAAAAGAGAATAAGAATGAGTTTTTTTGTGGTGTGGAAGGAGGATGGTGTGTGATTGAAAGAAGAGAGAAATAAGAGAGAAAGAAGGAAAGAAGAAGAAAAGGGAAAAGAAAGGAGAGAGAGAAGAAGAAGAAAAAGAAAGAAAGAAAGAAAGAAGAGGAGAGAGTATGTGTTGTGTGTGTGTTGTGTTGTGATTTGTTTTTTTTTTTTTTTTTTATTAAAGGAGGGTGGACCCCACCACTTATTATTATTATGAGGTATGCTACGTGTACACCACCAATCAGCCATTAATCAGCCACCATCGTATAAATATACGAAATACATGTATAATCCAACTATAAATTACTTCACCGTATTTTTAATTTCAAATAAATTTTTTCTCACCTCACGCGCTTTGCCCACTCATCTGTTTAAACATTCAGAGAAGACTCGATATTGATTTCGAAAACATCAACCCGCTTTTCCCAGTTTCCATAACTTTGAGCTGCTCCATGAATAAAGATTTCCTCTATCAATTTCTCTCATGCCCTTGATAATTGGAGTGTAGTCTTTATTATATTGGATTGTGATATTTATTTATGTTGGATTGTGGTCTTTATTATGTTGGATTGTGGTCTTTATTTATGTTGAATTGTGGTCTTTATTATGTTGGATTGTGGTCTTTATTTATGTTGGATTGTGGTCTTTATTATATTGGATTGTGGTCTTTATTTATGTTGGATTGTGGTCTTTATTATGTTGAATTGTGGTGTTTATTTATGTTGGATTGTGGTCTTTATTATGTTGGATTGTGATCTTTATTTATGTTGGATTGTGATCTTTATTATGTTGGATTGTGATCTATATTTATGTAGAACATTTAAACTTGTGAATCATGTATTCTTTTACAACCGTTTTCTTTTTTCTCTATTGACGACAGTAGTAAAGCAGTTATACAGCAGGAAACCAGCTCAGACCAAAAAACAAGATTAATAATAAGGAGGGTCACTTGTTGAAAGGAAAAAAAGGATCTATACAAGTAATTTCTTGAAAAAGTGATTTTGATTATAACCGTAGTGCAGACAAGGACAAATAAATTTGTGAGGATCATGCATTTCAAGATCAGGAATGATATTTGTACGAAGGGAATGAGACGAGTTAGGCGACGAATGCCTTTTTCTCTCTCTTGTGATTTGAAGTGCAACCCGTAAATGCATGCAATTATTTGAGTGATGCTAAATGTACAATAAAAAATCAATCAAATCAATCAATAAATAAGATTTTGGATCACAATTTCAATGATTATTTGGACTCAAGTCAAAGCCAAAATAGGCTCATTGTTTACATTGACTGGTTTTTCATTGTGCATCTAGCATTATTACAAGAGCATTGCTAGAGGCACAACAACAAAACCAGTCAACACAGCCAACAAATTATGCACAACATATATAACATAAATTGCACAACGAATATTACATGTTGTGTACACCATATAGCATATGATATGCACAACATATATAACATGTTGCAAAGAAAGATGATGCTGCAACATATGATATATGTTGTGCACAATAGATGATATACGTTGTGCATTACATATGATATACGTTGTGCTTTTTATATTATATATGTTGTGCATAACTTGTTGGCTGTTTTAGCTGATTTTTTGTTGTGCCCCAAGTATTTCCCTTATTACAATTATTTTATCTAATAACACACCAATTAAAATTTCAATTTTTCCTTTTTTTTCCCACAATTTTTTCTCTTTCACATTTTTTATATTTTATTAAAAAAAGTAAAGTACTACTTATCCTTTCATTTTATATGCGTGAGTCACTTTGGTCCCTCACTTTTTAAAATAAAAATAAATTGGTCCTTCACTTTATAAATTTTGAATCTCTTTGCTCTCTCACTTCTCAAAATTAATGAATTGGTCCCTCACTTTACAAAATATGAATTATTTTGATCCCCTACATTTCAAACTATGAGTCAAGTTAGCCTCTCTTTTTGTCCACTTTGATCTCATGAGAGGGACTAACTTTACTCATAGTTTATAAAGTGATAGACTAATTTGATCGTTTTAAAAGTGAGAGACCAAAGTGATTTACAATTTATAAAGTGATGGACCATTTTTCTCATTTTAAAAAATGCTGGACCAAAATGACTCACGTGTACAAAGTGAAGGACAAAAATGATATTTCACTCAAAAAAAATCTATCTAATTTAGATTACAAGAAAATAATAAGAAAGAAATAATTATTTCTAATTTAAAATAAATCAATCGAATAATTTTATATTCCTTAAATATTTTAGAAATGTTAAAAATAAATATTTACTTTTTTTTTTTGTATGATGTGGGTTCCAAATCTTTACTTTTTCAAAATAAAAATAAAATAAAATAATTAATAATAATTTGTCATCCTTATTAACAATAAATGAGTAAATCTTATCAAAACTTTAGCAAGGAATCAATGTCTCCATTACAAACACATAAAACACGACTACTAGCTGTTTTACAAAATTACCAACGTTTTGTATATCTACTTACCAACAAATAGAGACAAATTACCAACCACTTTATAATAAGTCAGTTTCATCACTATTTATTTTTCATTATGGATGTGGTTATTGGAGATAACAAGAGATGATGTAGGTCACCCAAAGGATCACTAAAAACTATTACAATAATTTAAATACTACCATTATTCTCATTACTTCTTTCAATAAATAAGAGGAACACTAAACCACACACCATCACTTTGAAAAGAAATCAATTGAATAATTTCTTCTTCCTTAAATAATTTAGGAATATTAAAATTAATTATTTTATTTTCCTTGTTACGATGTGGATTCCAATATCTTTTAATTTTTCAAAATAAAAAAATAATTATTAAGTATGACTACATTTTTAATTAATAATAATTTGTTATATTTATCCAACCATGAATGAGTAAATCTTATCAAACTTTTAGCAAAAAATCAATGTTCTCCAAGACTAACATACATAGCACGACATACCGACTTTTTAAAAAATTACCAACATTTTCTATATCTACTAATCAGTAAATAGAGACGAATTATCAGCCACTTTATAATATGTCTGTTTTATCACTATTTCTTTTTTATTGTGGATTTGGTTATTGGAGATAATAAAAGATGATGTAAGTCTTTCAAAGGGTCACTAAAAACTATTATAATAATTTAAATAATATCATTGTTCTAATTAATTAGTCCTTTCAATAAATAGCAAGAATGAACACTAAATCATACATCATCACTTTGAAAAGAAATCAATTGAATAATTTCTTCTTCTATAAATAATTTAGAAATATTAAAATTAAATATTTGTTTTTCTTATTATGATGTGAGTTTCAATATTTTTAATTAATAATACTTAATTTGTAATAATTAAATATGGTTATGAATACTTATTTTTTATTTTTTTTGTTTTGAAAAATTTAAAAATATTGGAACCCACATCGTAACAAGGAAAACAAATATTTAATTTTAACATTTTAAAATTATTTAAGGTAGAAGAAATTATTCAATTGATTTTTTTTTTCAAAATGATGGTGTGTGGTTTAGTGTTCCTCCTATTTATTGAAAGAAGTAATGAGAACAATGATAGTATTTAAATTATTATAATAGTTTTTAGCGATCCTTTGGGTGACCTACATTATCTCTTGTTATCTCCAATAACCACATCCATAATGAAAAATAAATAGTGATGAAACTGACTTATTATAAAGTGGTTGGTAATTTGTCTCTATTTGTTGGTAAGTAGATATACAAAACGTTGGTAATTTTGTAAAACAGCTAGTAGTCGTGTTTTATGTGTTTGTAATGGAGACATTGATTCCTTGCTAAAGTTTTGATAAGATATACTCATTTATTGTTGAATAAGGATGACAAGTTATTATTAATTATTTTATTTTATTTTTATTTTGAAAAAGTAAAGATTTGGAACCCACATCATACCAAAAAAAAGTAAATATTTATTTTTAACATTTCTAAAATATTTAAGGAATATAAAATTATTCGATTGATTTATTTTAAATTAGAAATAATTATTTTTTTCTTATTATTTTCTCGTAATCTAAATTAGATAGTTTTTTTTTTTTTGAGTGAAATATCATTTTGGTCCTTCACTTTGTACACGTGAGTCATTTTGGTCCAACATTTTTTAAAATGAGAAAAATGGTCCATCACTTTATAAATTGTAAATCACTTTGGTCTCTCAATTTAAAAACAATCAAATTAGTCCATCACTTTATAAACTATGAGTAAAGTTAGTCCCTCTCATGAGATCAAAGTGGACAAAAAGAGAGGCTAACTTGACTCATAGTTTGAAATGTAGGGGATCAAAATAATTCATCTTTTATAAAGTGATGGACCAATTCATTAATTTTGAGAAGTGAGAGAGCAAAGTGATTCAAAATTTATAAAGTGAAGGACCAATTTATTTTTATTTTAAAAAGTGAGGGACCAAAGTGACTCACGCATATAAAATGAAGGACCAAAGTAGTACTTTACTTTTTTTAATAAAATATAAAAAAAATGTGAAAGAGAAAAAATTGTGGGAAAATAAAGGAAAAAATGAAATTTTAATTGGTGTGTTATTAGATAAAATAATTGCAATAATGCTAGATGCACAATGAAAAACCAGTCAATGTAAACAATGGACCTATTTTGGCTTTGATTTGAGTCCAAATAATCATTGAAATTGTAATGAGCTGAGTAATTGTGGCCCAAAATCTTATTTATTGGCTGATTTAGCTGATTTTTTTATTATGCATTTAGGATCACTCAAATAATTGCATGAATTTACGGGTTGCACTTCAAATCACAAGAGAGAGAAAAAGCCGTTCGCCGCCTAACTCGTCCCATTCCCTTCGTACAAATATCATTCCTGTTTCGAGATACATCTTAATAAAAAACATACCAAAGCCTTTATGATGGTCTTTATTTATGTTGGACTATGATCTTTATTATATATGTTGGATTATGATTTTTATTTATGTTGAATTGTGATTTTTATTATATTGAATTGTGATATTTATTTATGTTGGATTGTATTTTCTATTATGTTGGAGGAACAAACAGAGAGCATGTCACTGCGTTCGTGCATAAAGCAACCCAAATGGAATCTACGAGGAATAATAATAATGCGGCCTCCTCTTCCTTTGCCTTCAACCGGGGGAGCACCACAACACCAACAACAATACTAATAATGAGATTCAGAAGATGATAATTCTCAAGCAAGCAGCAACAACAGCAGCAAATGTTAAGAATAATAATACTAATAACAAGGAGATGCAGGTGATGATGAATTCGATGTTTGGGATTGAAGGTAGTAATAGTGGTGGTTGCTATTATAAAAAATTATTAATAAAACTATTATAAAAAAAACTATTTTTAACATGAAAGTATATATTAAATCAGATTTTTTTGTGTCCATATTTATTATTATGGATGTTGGATTGTGGTCTTTATTTATGTTGGATTGTGATCTTTATTATGTTGGATTGTGATCTTTATTATGTTGGATCGTGGTATTTATTTACGTTGAATTGTGGTCTTTATTATGTTGGATTTTGGTCTTTATTTATGTTGAATTGTGGTCTTTATTATGTTGAATTATGGTCTTTATTTATGTTGGATTGTGATCTTTATTAATGTTGGATTGTGGTATTTATTTATGTTGGATTGTGGTCTTTATTACGTTGAATTGTGGTATTTATTTATGTTGGATTGTGGTCTTTATTATGTTGGATTGTGTTATTTATTTATGTTGGATTGTGGTCTTTATTATGTTGGATTGTGGTATTTATTTATGTTAGATTGCGGTCTTTATTTATGTTTATTTGTGGTCTTTATTATATTGGATTGTGATCTTTATTTATGTTGGATTGTGGTCTATATTATGTTGGAGGATCAAAAAGAGCATGACACAACATAAAATCATATATTAAATCTGATTTTTTTTTGTCCATATTCACCCTTTGGATGTTGGATTGTGGTCTTTATTTATGTTTGATTGTAGTCTTTATTATGTTTTGTGGTCTTTATTTATGTTGGATTGTAGTCTTTATTATGTTGGATTGTGGTCTTTATTTATATTTATTATATTTATAGGGCAACCAAGAATCTTGTGTTTATTATTTTCAAGCGCGTCACTTGCACGCAAATCATGTGCGATGAATACTCCAAAATTGCATTTTTAAATCGCGTGGGTGCTGATTAGTGGCTGATTATAAGTGTACAATGAGCATTTCTTTATTATTATTATATACATTACACGATACAAGGAGAGTTGGAGTCGAAGTCGCCGCATGGAGAGCGAGAGTCATTGCTGATTGAGAAAGGAGGTCATCACGAAAATGGTGCCTGCATGTGTGGCAAACTTGGGTTGTGTTTGGTGGTGGTGTTACTACAAATGATTTGCTTTAGTTTCATAGAATGAAGCTTCTGTCTAGTGGGTGTGGGTTTTTTTTTTTTCTTTTTTCTTTTTTACTAAATACGCAATTTGGTCTTGAAAAACATCGATTAGGGTAAATTGGTCTTGAATTTAAATATGTTAAATTGGATCCTTAGAATTTAGAAAGGAGAAAAAATTAGTTTCTCAGAATTCAAATATCTCAACTTGATTTTATAGTTAGTGAAGAATGAAAAATTTCTTCTTTATAGGGATGAGATTGTCCATATTTTTAGTTGTGAGAGACTAATTTATTTAATATTTAATAATCGTGAATAATCAATTTGAGATTTTAAGATGTGATAGGAGTAATTTATCCTTATTTTTAATATGTTATGCACCAATTGAGAACTTCCAAATTTTTTATGAACTAATATGTCTCGTACTTAATTTCTTAAGAAATGGACTAAATTGGATATTTAGTTATTTTTTTTCATTTTTTTGTAATATGGGTAAAGTGAAATGTTGTTGGTTTTTTTTTTTTGATAATATGGAGTTTATGTGATTTTGCAGGAATTAGGATCTTAAAAAATGCAAAAAGAATATGGCATGACTATGGATATTATATAATAGTATCTTTTCGGATACTTCATCCAATCAAGTCGTTTTTTTATTATTTTTATTTGATTTTAGTTTCATATTTTTATTGTTTTTATTTTATTTTAGTTCGATATTTTTATTATTTTTATTTGATTTATTTTCATATTTTTATTGTTTTATTTTATTTTAGTTCCATATTTTTATTATTTTAATTTAATTTAATAATTATATAAATAAAAATTAAATAGATAATTAGTAAAATTGAGACACTGAGAAAATAATTATTATTTTTTATTTATTTTAATATTTTATACTACTTTACTGAAATATTTATTTTTGAAAACATAATTATTTTAATTATTATGGAGATAAAATATAATTATTTTGAGAATTCTTTTTTATATAATAATATAGATAGATAATGTGTATAACTTATATGGGTATTTTAGTATTTTCAAGTGGAGTTTACACGAGATGGAAAGAGTGATCTCTACTCTGTACCCGTACCTATCATGAGAGGATTTTAAATTTTGCCTCCATTTGGACGAGAAGAGTGGTCCCCATCCCATCTCGAATTTATCATGAGAGGAATTTTACCTCTATTTTCAACTCATTGGTAGGGATGGCAATGGGATAGGGCGGAGCACGGTGGGTGAGGAGTACAGTTCCCACCCCTTGAAAAAATTCTCATCCCCACCCCCACTTTCTGCGGTGGGGGAAATTTTCCCCCATCTTCGATCCCTGTAGGGTCCTCTATCCTCGCGAGGCTCTGAATAGAGAATAATAAAAAAAAACTGATTTTACATGAAATTAAAAAATATATAATTTTTGAAAAATTAAGACAATATTTCAGCATGAGTTCTAAAGACATTGTGTTAAATAAGTTCTTACAACATAAAAAATAAGAGTAAGTAAAAAAAAAAAAAAAAAGTCTTAGACAATAAAGTTGGATTATGAAGGGTGAAAAGGGTGGCGATGAACAAAGGAGAGGCGTTACGTGGGAGGATTTTATTAAGACATTAAGTAATTTTAGGTTATACCAATTCTATAAAGATGGACTTATATATGTACAGATGAAATTATAAATTTATCCTTACGGAAATCTCACAGGACAAGGAACATAGTCATTGTCCTGTCCCCGAACTACCCCTAAATTTTTTCTCTGTCTCCACAAAAAAAAAAAATAATTGATTGCAGGATCCGAATTAGAGCTTTCCTGGTTGGGAATCTCGTATTCCCATCCCAGCGAAAAAGAGATAAACCTCAAATTGGTCCTCCACTTTGCATGCGTGAATCAAATTAGTCCTCTATTTTAGTTTTCGTTCAAAATAGTCCTCTACTTTGCAATCCGTAAATCAAGTTAGTCCTCCCTTTATTTTTTATGTTACAACTTTATTAATTCCGGTTGATGTGAACTGTTTGTTGCTAACTTGGCAAGTAACATATAACCCTATAAATCTATAACTCCTCTAATTTACTTGTTTTGAATAAAAATAGTTCTTTTTAGACAAAAGTGAATGCCTATTTTTATTCAAAACAAAACAAGTAATGTAGAAGACTAATATGAGTTATATGTATTTTCAGAGTTGCATGTCACTTTGTCAAGTTGATAATAAACAGTCCACAACAGCTGAAGTTAACAGATTTATAGCAAAAAAAATTTCAGGATGACTAATTTGATTCACATGTTACAAAATAAAAAATTATTTTAAACAAAAATTAAAATGAAAGGCTAATTTGATTCACTCCTAGACGACGAATTTGAGTTTAAATTCAGCAAAAAATTTCACGAATTTCGGGCCTAAATGGGACGGTCACTGTGAGGATCCCCATTTGATGTGGAATTTTAACCTTCCCTAATTCAACCCCCACATGTCATTCCTTCCACGGCATCTAAAGCACCTATAACGGCATCCACATCACTAGTACAATTCAACTCAAGGATCCTCTTTTCCACTAAATTCCTCTCCTCTCCTCACTCATCCTCTACTAATTTTACTTTCTTTCGAACCTCCAAACAGAAAGAGGACATAAGAAAGCAAACCAACAATAATGCCAGAAATGGATGGGACCTCCAACAAACCCCCTCAAATCTCCGAGATGTTCCAAAAGTTCGCCCTCGCCTTCAAGACCAAGACCTTCGAATTCTTTTCCGACGAAAACGGCGTCGTCCCCGACGACTCCGATGGCTTCTCCCTCCTCGACTCGGCTGAAGAAATCATAACCGACCAGAAAGTCGTCGTCATTAAACCGGACCCGGACCCATCCCACAACTTCTCTCCGACAACCCCTCCGCCTCAATCTCCTCCGCAATCCCCGCCGTCCCTACCGCTTCCGCCTCCGCCGCCCCCTCCTCAGGCCCAGATCACTGATCTAGCCCAAGCCTCCCCACCCAAAACGACACCGTTGACCGCGTCCCAGATCAGAGAAACGACTGACACCTTGATCTCTTCGATCTTCGCGACCCTTTCGGCTTTCGAGGCCTCGTACTTCCAATTGCAGAGTGCCCACGTACCCTTCGTGGAAGAGAACGTGAAGGGCGCCGACAGGATCCTTGTTTCTCATCTCCACAGGCTCTCCGAGTTGAAGCGATTCTACCGAGACTGGCGCGGCGACCCTGAGTCCTGTTCCGACTTTCCAATCGGGTCCTGCCTCGAGGCTCAGGTGGAGGAGAATCAGAGCAAGCTCAGGATCCTGCGAACCCTCTCCAACCGCCTACAATCGGAGCTAGAGCAGAAGCACGACGAGGTCTCCGCTCTAAGGAAAAGGCTCGATGGTATTTACAAGGGTAACGTAAACTTGTCCAAGAAGCTGTGTGCCAGCTCTTTGAACCCTTGTTCTGATGTCCTTTTAACTGTTAGAGTGTTTGATTCCTTGTTGCACGATGCTTCTAGAGCAACGCACAAGTTCACCAAGATCTTGATTGGGCTGATGAGGAAAGCCCGGTGGGATTTGGGCTTGGCAGCCAATGCCGTCCATCCCGATGTTGAGTATGCTAAGAAGGGGCACAACCAGTATGCACTCTTGTCCTATGTTTGTTTGGGAATGTTCCAAGGTTTTGATTCATTAAGTTTTGGAATAAATTTGAAGGAAGAAGAGGAAGAAGAAGTGTCCAAGTCTTTAGATTCCAAGAGAGAGGATGGTTCGTTGAAACAATTGCTCGAGCATGTGTCTAGCAACCCAATGGATTTGCTTGCAATCCACCCCGGTTGCAGCTTTTCGAGATTTTGTGAGCACAAGTATGAGAGATTAATCCATCCTTCAATGGAATCGTCCATTTTTGTTGACTTGGATCAGAATGAAGCCGTGTTGAGGTCGTGGAGGTCATTAAGTATGTTCTATGAGGCGTTTGTTGGAATGGCTAGCTCCATATGGACACTGCATAAGCTGTCTTATGCCTTTGATCCTGCAGTTGAGATTTTTCAAGTGGAAAGAGGTGTGGAATTCTCTATGATATATATGGAAGATGTGACAAAGAGGTTAGCATGGCCAAACAAGGGGAGGGCAAAGGTGGGGTTCACAGTGGTTCCAGGTTTTAAAATTGGGAGGATAGTTATCCAATCACAGGTTTATATAAGTAATATCAGATGTACAGAGTAGTATGCCCAGGGTTCTTGTACAATGCAAGTTGAGGACACCGCACTCAGATGAAACTGCTTTCTGATATTGGTTAGGGTATAAAACACTTGGATTTGTTAGTCAGTTTAAGTGAAATCCATCACTTTTTCCGTAATGTACTTCAAGATGCCTGGTAATGGACTACTCTTTGCGAACGAAAGAAAGACAATGCCCATTTAGATACCAGGTTCTTACACTCTGCTGCTTGCTGTGATGCTGAAGTTGGAATGGTGACGGTGGTGATGGCATCAGGTTGTTGCATACTTTATGCTGATACAGTGTGAGGATTGATAGTAAATTTTCTGGTATTTCCTCTTTTCATGTTTTTTTATCACTCCCAGTTTTGCTTTATGTTTTTTATGTCGCTTATGTAGAGTTAACTGTACAGAACATTCCTCCTATTCTGGATAGTCTAACAACAAATACATCAGATAATTGTGAATCTATCACCTATATATGACAAATAGCAATGGTTTTCTCAATAGCAACTTTCTGTTAGATCAGTATATGATGATATTATCTTGCTGGTGAATTCCATAGTGGATAATATCCTACTGCCATCCACATGGAATATATATAGTAGAGAAGTGATCCATTTACTATTTGATTAAGTCTTGTTTACTTTTTCAGTTATTCTTTGTCACCACTTATTAAGTTATTCTGTTGAATAAGTTTTATAACATTGGATTGATTTTATCAATGTACTCATTAAATTACTCTCTCTCCCAACTCATTCTCTCTCTTACTCATCATAGCAGACAACTAACTTGTTTCTCTGCCCTATGGGCCTAACAGTGGCCAACTCCTCATCCCTTCTTACATGAATATGTCTTGCCAAACTTGGGTCTCTAGAAGTACCCCCTTGACCTTGTCTTGATGGTGATGCAGTGAAAAAGAAAACCTTACTGATGAAAAGACCTCCACCTAGGTCACTGTTAGAACACTGATTTCTAAGGGGGGGTCTTTATTGACTACTGATTGGATTCTTGGAAACTCACCAAGAATCCCTAGAAAGATACAATGGGTGACGAAGAGTTAAGAGCTCCTTACTCTCTACAAGTCTAATACTTTCTAATCAAATGACAAAAGACACTAACCAATCCTCTATTTATAGCTAGTAAACTCCCCTAACTAACTTACTAATCTCGTAAGTCCTAACTAATGGATTCCTAATACTACTGCCCCCCAAAAATCCACCTTGATCAAGATCCTTGCATATGATACTTGAAGTTCCAGTTGAGTTTCGATCAAATAAACCTTTGTAGCTTCATATAGTCTTCATAAAACTGCTCTTCAAAAAATTCTGCACCATGTTTTTTAATGCACCAATGTTGAGTGATAGTTTTCTGATTATGGGCTGCATTAATTGAGGGCTGCTCTAAGTGATATGATTGGTTGTATAAGTTCTACCCATATGGTACTTGATGATCCATCATTGGTACAACTAAATCGGCTTGTATTCTTTCCGTATTCGTCTTCAGAAAACAACTACTAAAAAATTTTGCACCCAGTTTTCTGATGCGCCAATGCTGAGTTGTGGTGTTCTGATCGTGGGCTGCACTAATTGAGGGCTGATCTGAGTGATATGGTTGCTTGGATAAGTGCTACCCATATGGTACTTGATGTTCCACCATTGCTCCGTCAGAATCAGACTTCCATTCTTCATAAAACTGTGTTTCTTCATAAACTTGCATGAAATAAATCGTCTTTGTTGTGCCCAATTTTTGGTCCTTGTTTAAGCTAGATAAATTCTGATTTGATGACATCAGAATTCTTAATTAATGTAAGCTTAATCGTTGCTCCATGCACTTGATTCCTCCATTAATTGTTCTTCTTTTCTTTTGCTTCAATCTTGTACTTCAAATTTCATCATAATGCTCCTTGTGTTGTTCTTCATTAATTCTTCAAAAAGTTTGATCATTTATTCACTTTCTTAGGCTGATTCATATTCTTAGAAAATTAAGAACATATGAATCATACTTCAATGCTTCTAATTGTAATGTTATCTAGTTATAATGACTTTCTGAAATAGAGTAAAGTATCAATTTCATCCTCAACTTTACATACGTGAGTCAAATTGGTCCTTCTCTTTTTAAAATTAGCAAATTAATCCTTAACTTTACAAATCGTGAGTCAAGTTAGTCCTTTTAGCATTTTCCGTCACATTTCCGTTATATTGGTGATGACATGGACAGTCAAATGACACGTGGATTGAATGAAAACACAAACTTTTCATTTTATACTCAATTAGGTCCCTATATGATATGTTAATGCGTCAAAGAGATCCCTCCTCATAAAACAAGGTCATTTTAACTAATCACCCCTAAATTTGAATTAAAACTTGTAATCCTTAAATTAAACACATAAACCTCTAATTAAAACATCAAAATATCAAATCCTTTGTAAAACATATCATTTTTTCAACTAATAACCTCCACCTCCCCTAATTAAAACCACACAACAACCCCCTCCTTTTTCCCCCAACGTCCCCACAAGCTTCAACCTAAGTAACACCACCCACCTTGTCCACCCCTTCTCTTCCAGCACCACAACTGACAATGAAGGCACCATTTCTCCTATCCTCAAACTACCATTCATAACCTCACTTTTCCAATTTCACCTTACTTCTTCTCATACTTCAAAATTCCCTTCATCTACAAACAATACCCAAAAAAATCAAACCATTTTTTCCAAAAAAAAAAAGAAATAAATAAAATGAAAACTTTCTCTTTTTGCTTGAGACACTAAAACCCTTAGTACCTCACATATCTTCATCCTCAGTACCTCATCATTGGAACATGCACTGCACTTTCAACCCCATTATTTTCATATTCCTTCCCTTCAATTCCTCAAGAATTGTTTGTTCTTTGTCTTCACTATCTCCGCTACTTGTAGTGCTTGTTCCAATGCCAAGGTTCTCAGCTCAAAGGGTTCTTGTGTTCCTACATGGCACAAATGAGATCCTAGATAGCTTGAGGAAGTCACTGATTTGAGCGGCGATGACGAAGCAGTTCTGCTCAATGTTGGAGATGTCGATGTGCTCTTTGATGGAACGAAGGGAGGGGATAACCCTACTCGGAGCAAGGAGGATATGAGAGGAGTGTTGTTGAACTAGGTGCCGAGGCGTGCATGTTTGGCGAGGACGTTGATGCCTCTGGCGGTGTCGAAGGTGGAGAACTGAGAGAGGAGTGGGGTGGTGGTGGCAGGAAGGACCGAAACAGTTGTTGTTGGGTTTGAGATTTGGGTATGTATGATGATGGATTTAGAGACACTGAAATGGGTTATAGAAAAGGGGGTGATTAGATCTTTTAATTAGGGTTTACAATTTTAATTAAAGGATTACATTTTTTTATTTTAAATTTTAGAGGTAATTATTTAAAACGAAGTCGTTTTACGAGGAAGGGCTTTTTTGACTCATTAACATATAATATAAGGACCTAATTGAGTATAGAATGAAAAGTTTGCCATGTCATCCCATACACATGTCACTTAACCATCCATGTCATCACTGTAATAACGGAACAATGACAGAAAGTGTGAGAAGGACTAAAATGACTCACGGTTTATAAAGTTGAGGATTAATTTGCTATTTTTGATAAGAGAGGGACTTATTTGACTCATGTATGTAAAGTAAAGGATCAGATTGGCATTTCACTCTTCTGAAATATTCAACACACATTAGTCACCTTTTAACAAAATATTTACTTATATTAATTTATTATCATTCAAAACCAAGTTTAAATGATTTCTCAATCATAATGAGTCTTGAAAGGGTTCTGGAGCTAACATATATCTCTATACATCTTTATTTATCACCATTGTTCCCTATCATTTGGTATCAGTAGCACTTTCCTGGGAGCATTATTTCACTAAATTGAGAGTGACCATGGATAATCGAGTAGAGGATTTGGAGAAGAAGTTAGAGGAGGTGACGCGTCTACTCAAGGAGGAACAATACTCTCGGCATAGTCGACTCCCTGTTTGGAAGAATTAAACCTGATGGTCGAGAAGGAGGAGGAGGTCATCCATGGCGGATTGGGCTCCTCATGTTCGTGCATTTTTTGAAAACATGCAGGTAGAAGAGAAGGAAAATGCTAAAAAAGTTGAAGTGGTAGATTTGGAGGAAGCACCTGACAGTGAAGAAGAGGGGGAGGAAGAAGATAATGAAGAAGAAGGTGGGGAGTATGATGAACCAAAAGCAAAGTCGGATCGACATTTACCAAGCCCTGATTCGGTTGAGATCGATGAATCGATGGAAAGTTCTCTCTCAACGATGCCAGTGGTTGACGATGAAGGCAGTGTCGATGTGGAGATCGACTACAACACTAACGGAGAGAGAGGTGGCAGCGATCAGCAGCATGCATGGCTGCCACCACCCAAGCCACCAGAGCCACCTGATACAGAGATGACAAAGGAAGTATTAACAAAAGTAGATCTGACAGTTGCTAATCAGGCCAGTTGCTGCGAGCAGAACGTTCGACCACCACCACCACCACCACCACCTCTGCCACCGAAATCACCAGATCTGAAGGCTGTAAATATGTAATGGTAGTTGCAGCAGCAACACAAAAAAAGAAATGGAGCATAGGGGAGAAGCGGGATGAGGCGCCGGAGGGGTGGGCCTCGATTGCACCGCCGGACCCAGTCTTGTACTTGACGACCATCGAGTCGCCGCTGCCGGTGAACAGATGGGTGATGCAGAAATCAGAAGCGGCGGCAACATCTATCATGATCAGAAGAGTCGTGAATGTGATAGAAGAGAAAGTTAGAGTAAAACTGAGATTTGGGCAGGGGAGTTTAAGTCAAAGTAGGCCATCTGCTGACCTCAGGCCGAAGGATCAGAGGCCCACACTAGGAGAGCCCAAAATCAGTTTGGGAAACTTAAATGAAAGATTGCAAAAGGTGCTTATTGAGGGAGAAGGCAAGTTTGAAGTTACTATAGGATGTGGATCAAGCTGCAAATACAAGATCTTTGAGCCTAATATTGGGCCTAACTGGGAAAAAGAAGGAAAGTGGGTCTTTAATAAGAGACTGGGGTTTCTTATAATAAAGGGGTTGCTTAAAACCCAAATTCTGTTATTCAGCATGAGAAAGGGAAATGAATACGCAGAGCACAACATCCTTTGGGGCACTTACCTCAATGTTGATGACAACAAATCTCAGGCTTTTAGGAACTCATTATTTCACATGCACCATTAGGTAAGGCAAGCGATGGCCAGGCATGGGATGAGTTTTCATCTTGAGAAAGGAAATTTCACTACTTTGAGTTTTGAGCTGCATGGAAATCGAGTAAGAGTGTATCAATTGATGACTATAGCCTCAGAAAATTTTGGTACTTTAGTGGATGGCAGGGCAGCTGTTTAAATCTGAGTGTCAGTTGGGCTGTCCAAAACATTGTTTTGGTTGAAGCTCAAAAATTATTTAGAGGCATATTTCGGCTAAGGGTACCTGATTTAGCTTTAAATGATTCTTTTTGTGCGGTTGTTGGTCTCATCTTTTATAGAGATGCTCGAATTGGCTCACTGTTAGAGCCAATAGTTAGGGATATTAAGTTTGTATCGAAGATTGGAATGAGCGACCTTGGCGCGATTATGCTGGTTTTAAGGCTAGAATGGTGGGGATGGTTGTGCAATTCTGTTATGTGTCTTCTGCCATCAGCTTGGGAATTATTGAAGATAGTTGTCGCTACTCAGGCCAGCTATAGTCCTGATCAAATGGGGTTATGGGCTTCCAGATTTAAACAGTTAAATCTACAAGAAAATGACAGCATGGTGTCATTACAAGACCTGGTGGCTATTATTGATTGTAAATGTAAAGCTTATGTTGCCAAAGACCCTCCATTGAGTTTGACAATTCACGATAACCAGGACTTCAATATAGGTTGCTGGAGCGGGAATACCATGAGGCTAGCTTCTGATGGAATTTCAATGAAATTAAATCTTGAAGGAGTAGAATATGCAGGAGTGTTTGATAGTGGGACAATTGGTCAGGACCTGTTGGGATGCAATATTGGGTTCTTTGGGAAGCGTTTATGCCCCACCTTTGGATCTTGTGGCACTGTGACTTGGGAAAGCAAGTGGGGCAGCAAGGGTGGACAGATTGCTTAGGGATGAAAGAGGTGAAGCTAGGTGCTGATGAAAGGAAACGAATGCAGGAGAAAATTGTGATTTCATCATGCTTCATGAATTCCTCAACTAGACCACAAGGTTTCAAGCTATGGGACCCAGGTTTATGTTTCTATACTACACCCATACCTTCATGCTTCAAGATATGGGATCCAGGAGGAAGCCTCTCTTGAGCACTATGGTTTTGTTCTTTTACACATCACTTTGAGGACAAGGTGATTCTTTTACGGGGGAGTATTGTTAGGAACCGTTTCCTGGATGGAATTAAAGTTTACAAGAGGAAAAAATATAGGGATAAGATGGGAATTGTAACAGTGATTAGTGTGGGGTCTCTTGTAATTACCTTGAGGGTCATATGTGAGGCTGGGCATTTGTGTGTAGTTGAGGGGATTTTGTGATTCTGTTTGTAATTCTGTTATGGGGAGGGTTTAAATAGAATAAGCCCAGAGAATGAGGCCTGGGAGTGTAACACTCCTATAGTGCTCATCTCCTTTGTATTATGTGTCTATCACTCTTATGTCTCTATCAATATATCTCTATACTTCTCTATCTGTGTTATCACCATTGTTCCCTATCAGACACTAAGGTGCTGTTTGGTTTCCGTTTTCATTTTCTGTTTTCATTTCATGTTTTCTCTGTTTTCAAAATTTTATGAAGAAAATACTGAAAACAGAGAAAATGTGATTTTATTGTTTTCTCTGTTTTCAGTATTTCCTTCACAAAATTTTGAAAACAGAGAAAACAGAAAATGAAAACAGAAAATAAAAACGGAAACCAAATAGCACCTAACTAATCCTTTAGGCTATGTTTGGATTGAAGGTATGGAATGGAATGGGGTGGGGTGGGAAGGGATGGAATTGTTTAAAGTTTCATTGTTTGGATATTAAATAACGGGATGGAATGGAATGGTATAAGATGAGATCAATATCATCATGTTCCATCATTTAAGCTCATATTTCTTTCCCTCCAATTTGGGGTGGATGGGATGAAATACTTATTTTTCTGCCATCAATATCTATCTTTCAGCTATCATTTTTTTCAAATTACTTCCTTATCCTAACAAAGTCTATCTCTTCCTTAATTTTTTAGTTTGTTTTCTCAACCCTATCACCAAAGTTGAGTTCCTATTTAACACCCTATTCTGCCACTTCTGAATTTAACTTTTTCTTCTTCTCCTCTTCACTATCTTCGATTCTAAAAGGTTCGCTCCTCATCTCCCTTTTTCTTTTATTATTTCCTTTTCTTACTGTCATCCTCACATTATGTCATCCTAACAAACTCACATTATCTCACATTATGTTCCTATAGGGTGTGATAAGACAAGGCTTTAAAGGGAATCTGGCCTCGGCAATGTAGAATTTCCCTAAAAAAAAGTGCATATTTAAATGTGTTTATTACAAAAATTTTAAACATAATAAACTTCCTCAAATACTTTTAATTTGCATTACCTTCCGGCGTTTTAAGAGGACAACTACGTGTCAAAGCATTTTTAACAATTCTTAAGTGCATAATGTGAGAATGACAATAAGAAAAGGAAATAATGAAAGAAGAAGGGAGATGGGGAGCGAACCTTTTAGAATCAAAGATAGTGAAGAGGAGAAGAAGCAAAAGTTAAATTCAGAAGTGGCAGATTAGGGTGTTAAATAGGAACTCAACTTTGGTGATAGGGTTGAGAAAACAAACTCAAAAATTAAGGAAGAGATATACTTTGTTAGGATAAGGAAGTAATTTGAAAAAATGATAGATATTGATGGCAGAAAAATAGGTATTCCATCCCATCCACCCCAAATTGGAGGGGAAGAAATATGAGCTTAAATGATGGAACATGATGATATTGATCCCATCTTATACCATTCCATCCCATCCTATTATTTAATATCCAAACAATGGAACTTTAAACAATTCCATCCCTTTCCACTCCATTCCATTCCATACCTTCAATCCAAACATAGCCTTAGGCAGTGTTTGTTTGAGATACAGAGACAGAAATACACATACAGATACGGAAAATTGGGTTGTTTGTTTTTAAATACAGACACAGGAATTTGTGTATTTGTACACAAATTTTGTGTCTTCTTTTTTCAGGGTGGACACAAATACAGATACACAATACAGAAACTTTATAATTTTTGTATGACCAGCGTACCCCTCCCTTCTTTAATTATTGACGCCATTTACCCTTCTGTTCTGGCTTCTCACATCCTCCATGCCATAGAAGCAAAGATCCATGCTAGGAGAAGAATCAAGCCACTATCTTCCTCGCAACCGTTGGAGGTGGAGAACGTCGGCGTCATGGTGGTGGCGTCCAGAATTAGATTTGGGAAGCGCGACCTAACAACCACCGATTTCGCTGCCTTCCTCGCGCCTCATAGTCGGTCTTCGACGCAACCGGAGATGCGACGCTGTTGTACTTGACCGGAGATGCACCGATTGTCACATGAAGTTGCTGCCTCTGCTACTAGTTTGTCTTGTCCATAGGCTGTTGCAACTTGGTCGCGACTGCTGGTGTTGAAGGCTCGGTGTTGAGGTGCGGAGGGGAGCGATTGCTGCTACTTGATGATGATTGCTGTACTTGGCCGGGAGGGGAGCGATTTGGTCACTGCCCTCAATTTTGGTTTGCTTCTTTGAAGATGAGTGAAATTTTGATTTGGGGATTTCTCCTCAATTTAGGGTTCCACTATTCCAATCAGGGTGTGTACACGATATGGCTTGTGTGGGCAGGAGACACTTGCTTGATATTTTGATTTGAAGGGCAATTTTGTCATTTAAAATAAATTTATGTCTTGTATCATGTAAACAAACAAAATACAGGTGTACAGTACATGAATTAAAATCTGTCTTGTACATGCTATCAAACATAATACTGAAGACATAAAAATTTGTGTATCTGTATTTTTTGTATCTGTATATTTGTCTTGTATTGTACTGTACTTCCAATCAAACACTGCCTTATTTCCTCTATTTATAGCTAACAAACTCCCCTAACTAACTAATCTCCTAACTAGTGGAGTCCTAACAGTCACATTGCTTAAAGAATAAAAAATTGGTGTAACAAGTCTTGTGGGCAGTACTTCTGATTACTACAACAAGATTCAAAATACCTCTCGCAACACTTGGTTCTTAACCATTTTCAATAATGTTCTGAGAATCCATGTCCACTTCCATCATAGGTTCTTCAAGACATAATAATGAGTTAAGATTTTGGTTAACAATCATAGCTTTAGGGCCATCCACAGCAATAGAAACCCCAAGGAACAAGTGAGGGACAAACCAAAGAAGATTTATTAAGATGTAAGAACTTGACAATTAAAGGTGTATTATGCTGTGCATAAGAAGCTGCAAGCATTATGCCTTGGTGGATTCCATGTCTGCTGTGTTCCCAAACATCCAATGGATTATCCCCAACCAATTCAATGGAAGCAGCATATGATGTTTAGCACCAACATATGTCTCTATCTCTGAGGAAGTTGATGAATACCAACATAAGCAGAAATTCTCATTTAGTTGTTCAAACCTCATTTGGTTACTTCTGTGAATTGCTAGAGTTGCATAGGATGTCTTCTAAAAGGAAACTTTGACAAACCAATAACCATAGACTTTTGCTGCTTCTTCCTATTCCCTCAAAGTGTTAATCATAACCTTCAAGATCATCAGAGTTGTTGAACCAAGATTATAGCCAACCCTACCAAAGTCCAAACAACCTTAAATCCTCCTAAATCAATACAATAGGGTCATGAACTCCCTCTAGAAGCATGAACATCTCAATCAGCTACTGCGTTCTGATTGAAAAGAAAATGTTGATATATGACACTTTCTTTTGGGAGGAAAAAAAAATACCTTTTCTTTTCGAAAAATAAGTAATTTGAGGATTTGATTGCTTGTTTGTTTGTGCTTATCAAGAGAAGCAGAAACAGAAAATAACCAGTTTTACTGCTAATTTTATAAGCAGGTAGGGACATGTTTCCTAGAAGCAGGTAGAGGCATGCTTCTCCCAAAAGCAGTAGAAGAGAGTGCGATCATTTAATTATTAAAATTATTTAAATGCATTTACATATCTATTCTCACTTTTTTTCTAAAAAATGACAAAATAATCTTCCAACCTTTATATGTTATGCTATACGGACACAATAAAAGTTTGTTCCCCACTACCCAGAAGAAAACAAGTAAAAAACAAGTGCATTTGTCACCTCTTTGAACATTTTGTGTTAACCATGAACTAGGAAAGCTCATGATTGATGCCAGAGTACCCTTTGCAACGAAAGGAATAGGTACCCCGCTCTGAAATTTGGCTCATCTCATCACTATGCTGCAAAGTTGAACCTAGTTCATCTATCACGTAGCATATAGACATCTATTCTAATTTCTCTAACACGTTAACCTTTTTAGACCAAAATAAAAACGCTTGCATTTGAAATAAGTGAATTCCTAACCTCAAATGTGTATGAGATTCTTTTTTGTGCCCTCTTGCTCTTTGTCGTAGGAGTGTTAATGCCCTTTGAGTGATTGGTGGCTAAAAGTGTTGATACCCTTTCACGCAGGCGCACATCATTAGTCATAAAAGACAAATAACTTGTTTCTCTGCCTTATGGGCTAACAGTGGCCCACCTGTTTTTTCTTTCTTAATAAAATTGTATTGTCATTTGTATTTGTACGTTAAAAGACGAATTACGCCATGTGCATCGCCCGGGTTAAACATACTAGTTCTTGACAAACCGAGCGCTCTGATACCTCCCTTTTTCGACCAAAAATAAAATACATCTTGGGGTTGATCGTTCAGGTGAATGTTCTATGGGAAATAGCTACGGACAGTAGTGTTAATATAGATTTGGGTTTACGGTGAACCATAAACGTGATAACATATCAGTCATTCAAGATATAATTAAAAGTTATAACTATAATAGTATTATAATACTCTTGGTTAATATGTTGCCACGTATAGGGTTCACCGTAAACTTGAGTCTATATTATCATTTTTTCGTTCTAAAATGCCCGTTTTCTTATAATTAACAAACTAGTTATATATTTCTATTCTATTATTCAACCTCATTCTTATAATTTTCTTAAAAGATTCTATTAATACTTTTTATTATTTCTGCCATTATATATACCATTTTTTCATTTTGAAAAAAATTATTAAATTTTATTTATATATTATTTGTTATTTTGTAAAAAATACTTTTTCCATCGATTAATAACTAATAAGTACGATAGAATTTAACACTTCGAAATCAAACAGAAGGTACAAACCTGTACCAACCTAAATTGAAAGTAGCATGTATTATCAATTATGTCAAATGAAAAATGAATTTAACGAATTGTTGTGATTTTTTTAATATATGATTAATATAACATTGAATATCATATATTATGTTACCTTAGTTTTTAAGAAAGGAAACAGTCAAACTATTTTTTAATAAACGTAATAAATAATATTGTTAATTTTTATCTTATAAAAGTTAAAATTTTATACATGTCTGATGGTATTATTGGTATATAATACTATGTATACAATGAGATATTGATGTATTATATTATTTTTTTAAGAACAAAAACAATAAATAAAAAAATTTGAATAATGAGCGAGATTGATTAAATGAACTCTGCTATACCATTTTTTCTTAAATATTAGCTAAAACTTTATAAATACTATCAGATGGTATAATAATACTATATTTATTTTAATATTTGCTTAAGTTTATTAAATATCATATGTATATTTGTTATATATACAAATACTAGTATAATACATACACGTACGTCATTTGGTTAAGTGTCGAATTTTTACATTAGATTAAATGAATTTTTCAAGTGAGTTATTTGGTTAAGAAAATTAATAAAAAATACAATTTATGAAAAATAAAAAAAAAACATCTTTGGTCTAATGTATATATATTTTTTAAAATGACAAAAACGTAGAAGTACAAATGTAGTAAGTATTAACAGATTCTTTTTAAGCATTTATAATAATAAGTTTGAATATTTCAATCATTTACTAGTTATAACGAGTAAAAGAATTTTAAAATATCTATACAAAAAATCAATGAAGTGAAAGTGACAATAGACAAAAGGGAGTAGAAATATCCACTTCCACGGACCTAATGCCACCGCACTCTCACAAACAAAAACTTTATCTCTCCCAGTCATTGCCTAAAGAAGTTGTTGCAGCCTGCAAGTTGTTATCTTAGCATGAAGTCAGGAAGTTCGGACACAGGAATACTATAACGGAAATTATAAATGTACAACATCAAATACTCACACATCGTATTTGACATAGTATATTGGTCATTATTCATTAATTACATAACACGCGTTTATTCACAGCATTCATTTTTGTTCTTCTCTTCATTTTTTTTTTATAATTTTTTTTGGTTCTTTATCATTTTCAATTATCATATTGCACTTTTCTTTTATCATCAAACCATCTTTCTTCTTCTTCATTATTATAAAATCCATAATCTCTCTATTTAGCATGTTTTCAACTTTTCATTAGTCTATGAAAGAAAATTTATATTTTCAGTGCTTCTTGTTATTTTCTACTTTTTTATTCATAAATTCATTATATCTTTAAGTTTATAAACAAATACGTGAAATGACGTTTCTAAAATGAACACATATTTGTTCATCAAATGAGTACATTGTATAATATCAAATGAACACATACATACATAAATTATAGAATATATTTCTTACACAAGTTTATTTGATTTTGTTCAAATTCACAATATGAAGTGAACACATATTTATACTGTAACTAAACATAATACAATGCAAAGTGAACATATACATATACATTAACTGAACACATATCATACAAACTAAAGTGAACACATGGTCATATTGTAACTGAACACATAATACAATATAAAATGAACACATGCATATATACTCTAACTGAATACATAATACAATGCAAAAATAATAAAATTGATGAGTTTGAGATATTTGTATAAATAAATGTGTTCATTTCTGATAATCAAATGTGTTTATTTGCTATTGAAATATGTGTTCATTTTATGTGTTAAAATGTGTTCGCTTATGCGCATACTGTACACGCGCGCTTCCGTGAAAGTGAGTATACGAAACGCACGCTTTTCAATCTTGTTGCTTGATTTCCGCATTATACGTTGTTTTATATGTTGTAAGTATTTAGCATTGTACACATAGCAAGACTGGAGTTTAAATAAGTTATTTACCCGAACTCACCATTTATATGGGTAGAAAAAGTAGTGTATATATTATTGTATGTATCAATAGTTTTTTTGTAATTAATAATATTTTAAATAAAAGTAATTATTAGTTTAAATAAAAATAATTGTTATTTTATATAAAAAGTAATTATCACTTTGTATGAATCATTGTTGTCTCGTACGTGTCAAATAATAGAAAGAAGAATAGGCCGCCGATTGGAAATGTCAAACAACACACAGTTAAGCCTTATCATGTTTGACGACGATATGTCATTTTGTCTGAGAAAGAGAAGTTGCGTCAAACCAAATGACCAAATTGGGTATGAAAGTTGAAACAAAGTGATATGCATTTTTACTTTTATCTTGAAGAACCTATTTTGCTTCTTCTTCTACCATTGTTCAATAACCTTGGATCAGTCTTCAACTATCACCCAATGTCCCTCTAAAGTCTAAATATTTATATGAATTTAGTAATGCTTGTTGGGTCGTATATGTGTCAAATAATGAGAAAAAGATAAGCCGTCGACAGGAAATTTCAAACATACAACACACAGATAACCCCTATCATATTTGATGATATGACATTTTGTTTGAGAAAGAGAGGTTGCATCAATACCAAACCAATGACCAAAGTGAGTATGAAACTAAAAGTGAAATGCATTTTTAACATTTTCCATTCGTATAGCGAATTACTTATATATACTTTATTCTCAAGAGGCAATTCAAAAGATAAAAAACAGTCCCACTTCGTACAATGAACAAATGTATTGGTGTTTAGCTCGTTCTCATGTGCTAATGATTCAACATGGCAAATTGTCATTAGCATATGATTAGTGGATTTTTAACCTTTTTAATTTAATTTAATCAATATCATCAAAATTACATTCCACTATACAATATCTATACATTTGTCCTCATTTTCTTTACTACCCGATTATCATGAAGGGTTCACAACTCATCAGAAAAAAAAAAGAATAAAAGCAGTATATCATGATTGGAGAGCAAATCTTCTCACTTTTTATTGATGAAGAAGGTCCTATTTATACAAAGTGTAAAAATGAAAAAATACAAGAAAATAGGAAAAGAAACATAACAAAGGAAAAAAATGTGTGAATGAATTTAATCCAATAGATTCATGAGAAAAACCTTGTGTACACCCATATTTATCCCCCAATGATCTTCCTTATACAATTTTCGCTAACCCCATTATTGTAGATTTTTCCCTTTCTTTCTCACTCGCGATTGCAACATATTACACGCGCTAAAGTAGATAACGAATAAACAAAAACAAAATCTTCAATAATTGTGATTGAAAAAATCAAAATAACCACCCATGATTCTCGCACCTGAAAGTTATTGTTTCTGAACGGGAATCACCCATTACAATCTTTCTGTTCACATTACGCCGCCGCCCCCTCTCCCTTCATGGTTGGTGTTTTTACCTTTTTATCTGGTTTTTTATGAATTGAACATTTCGATAACATTATATTTGTTTTCACCGTTCTAAAGAAGACATGGGTGTCATTGTTATTTGTGTTTATCATGTTTCGTTTTTTCAGTCAGGTTAAGATTTGTAATTTTTTTGTGTGGCCATCAATATATATTTTGAGTGCAATTGTGAGAAGGTGATCTCGTATGGAATACGAACAAAACAGTGGAAATGTTGACATGGATGAAAATGATGATAAGGTGACTATGTTTTGTGTTTTTATGTGATGCATCTTTTTTTTTTAATCAAGCTTATAATAAGCACTGGCCATCTCGTATAATATCGTCAGAAAATTCGTTAACATGTTTGTGTGACATGCAATTTCTCTTTTCATTGCTTTTTTTAGTTGGAGATCAATGAACAAATTGATGCGTTTACACACATTATGTGTCCATTTACACACTGAATGCCAGATTACACATATATTGAAAAACTGTTGAAATGACATTGCAATGCATGGCAACACAATTGCATCCTTGGTACAAACATAGTTTTGCAAATTAAAGTATCTTTTCATTGTTTTTTTAGGTCAATGGAACAAATTGATTCGTTTACACACATTATGTGTTCATTTACATACATTGAATACTAGATTACACATATTGAAAAAGGTGTTGAAATGACATTACAATGCATGAAAACACAATTACATCTTTGGTACAAGCGTAGTTCTGCGGATTGAAATTTCTTTTCATTGTTTTCTTTAATTAGTTGGAGGTCAATGAACAAATTGATTCGTTTACAATATGTGTCAATTTACACACATTAAATGCCAGATTACACACATATTGAAAAAGAGAGGAGTCTTTTCCTTTTTCACGTTTGAGGGTGGAAAAAAGGGGTAGACTGATAGTTTACCTCATTTTACTCACTAAAAAGGAGAAAAAAATCAAAAGAAGTGTGTTGATAATAAGACAGAATATTAAAGAGTCATGGTTACCATCATTTTCTGAATATAAAAGCATTTTTTTTTATACTCGCAATTTTTTATATTTTGAGAGATATTTCCAATAGAATCATAAGCTTTAATTGAAAAGAGATATTCTTGCTTCTTTTCTGGAATCGAAAGCGGATTTTTGTTTTTTGTTTTTAAACAGTATCAACAGATACGCGATTGAGTTACACGCGGGTAGTAACGCTAGTAGGATTATTATCATACACATAAATTGAGTTTAGAAAAACATGCAGTGGGTGGACTATTGGGTGGACACATAATGAGTGTACACGTAGTCGTACTGAAAACAAAATGAAGAGAAAAACAAAAAAGGCATAAAAGAGAGAAATCGAAAAAACAATAAAAAAAGGGTAAAAAAGAAATTAGTAATGTTTATTTTACAATAAAAATATATCAAATTAGTATCTAATGTGTGCTATATATTATACGTAATGTGTGTTATATAACACATTATATATAACACACGCCCCCCTAACCCAGTGGATAAAGTACATTACATAGTCCGTTTTAGGGATTGGCGACTTACCCATTCAATGACTTTTGCACCGAACGTTCCCCAAATGGGTACTGTACTCTCGAGTCGGGTGAATTCTATAATAGACATCTGTTGATATTATTGAATACTAGTTGGATATATTTCTATTGTTCAAGTATTATTGAAAAAAATATTAATATTTGTTGTACAAAAGAAATACATCCAATTAGTATCTAGTGTGTGTTATATATCATACTAATGTTTGTGATACGTAACGTGTTATACATATAATATACATTACGTATATATAGTACACGTATAGTCAGATATATTTCTACTGTATAACCATCGTTATTAAAAAAAGAAATAGTAATTGATGGAGGTTGAGGCACATGAATGATTGAAATACACACAATTCTGAAAAATTGAAAAATGGGTGAAAATTTGCTAACCAATTAGGTAGTCTACCGCGTATCAATTCGCGCGTACCGATTCACGATTCATCAGCGTACCAGAACGCCATGAGTCACGTACTGAAATCGCTATAGATCGTGAACTAGTTTATCCATGGATCACAAATTATTGAATTTTTATTTTTATTTTTGAGTTAAAAATATATTAAAAGTATTTTATTAAAAAGTATTTTAAAAATATTTCATCATTTTTTTCAATTATGTTAATTCAATTTAATATATAAATTCTTTTGGAAATAATAAAAAGGTTATTAAATTATAATAAAATAGTTTCAATTTTCAAGAGAGACTTAATTGATTGTCGTGCATAATAACTAATAATATCTATAATAAAAATTGAATTGTTTAATTAAAAGTGTGTTGAATTTTATATTAGAAGAAGTATGAAACATTATATTAGAACATACCACCTGGTATCAAAATTACGTACCAAATATGTACACTTAAAAAGTGGCGTACCGCGTACCACGTACCTGGTACCAAAACGTTTGATGTCTATAGTAGTAGAATTTTCATTTTATATAAGTGTATATGATATATACACACACGTTATCATGTCCTGTTTCAATGTTTTATATACCACTCCAAACGTTCTCTACTTTCACAATGGCTTCATTTCTGTATCTACTTCTAGCTCTTCCTCTGGTGGTAATGTTCCTCTTCAAAAATTACAGAACAGTCCCATCAACCCGTCCACCAGGTCCTAGAGGCCTTCCCATTATAGGTAATCTTCATCAACTCGACAGTTCCAATCTCAATATTCAGCTATGGCAGCTGTCAAAAAGCTATGGTCCCCTCTTTTCCCTGCAAATTGGCTTTAAGCCAGCCATCGTTGTTTCCTCTCATAAACTGGCAAAACAGGTCCTCAAGGATCATGATCTTGATGTCTCTAGTAGACCTCCATCGCTTGGCCAACAAAAATTGTCATACAATGGGCTAGATATGATATTTTCCCCTTACAATGATTACTGGAGAGAAATCAGAAAAATCTGTGTAGTCAATTTCTTCAGCTCAAAGCGGATTTCCAACTTTTACAACATAAGAAAACACGAGGTCCAGAAAATGATCCAAAAAATATCTGACCATGTTCATTCCTCCAAGATTACAAACTTGAGTGAGGTCATAATGTCTGTCTCAAGCGCTATAATCTGCAGAATTGCCTTTGGGAGAACATATGAAGACGAAGGAGCTGAAAGGAGCAGGTTCCATGGCCTGCTTAATGAAACGCAGGCCATGTTTCTTTCATTTTTTGTTTCAGATTATATTCCTTTCTTAGGTTGGATTGATAAATTCACAGGGTTACTTGCTCGTCTTGATAATACTTTCAAGGGATTGGATGCATTTTTCCAAGAAGTCATTGAGGAGCACCTTGATCCTAACAGGCAGAAAGAAACAGAGGGGGAGGACATAGTTGATATGTTACTTCAACTAAAGAAGCGCGGTCGCTTGTCAATACATCTCACCAATGATCATATCAAAGCTGTCATCATGGTAAGAGCTCATGTATTGCCTTTTCATTCTAAAGGGTTTTCTAACCTGTCCCAGGATTTAAGTTTTCAAAATCTCGAGCTCATAAAATATTTTAGACAAACCCTTTTTGTGAATACCTTATTTAGTCATGAAGTCATGATCAATTTCGAGGACAATCTAGTTCCTCAAGATTTGAAAGTGACAAAATAGTCCTTTAAGATTAATTTTATAGAACACTTTAAGTGACAATTTAGTCCTTATGCTAAGTTTATGTTAATTGAGTTACAAACATAACGTAACTTAGGTGATATGTCATACCCACCATTGCAACTCAATTAACAGAAATTTAAAATTTAACGGAAGGACTAAATTCTCATTTAATGTATCCTATAAAATTAATCTTGAGGGACTATTTTATCACTTTCAAATCTTGAGGGACTAAATTGTCTTCAAAGTTAGTTACTAGCAATTATCAAACACACTACTAGCAATGAGATGCTTGATGACTAACCCCGAGAATGTTCATCTTTGGGTACTGCAAACGGGGTAAACACTTAGTTGGAACATCATTTTCATGCTTTAAATCTTGCTTAACAAATCAAGTAACAAGTACAAAGAAAATTAAAAAGGAAAATAGTTTACCTAGTTTAACCAAACAAAAGAAAAGAGAACCCCAGAGAGTTGTTCTAAATTGCTCGTCCTTGATAATCACAGAACATGCTAGTAGCAGCAACAGATACAAGTGCAGCCACATCTGTTTGGCTAATGACTGGATTGATGAAGAACCCAAGAGTGATGAGGAAAGCTCAAGAAGAAATTAGAAGCCTCTGTGGCAAAAAAGATTTTATAGATGAAGATGATATTCAAAAGCTAGTTTATCTTAAGGCGGTGGTTAAAGAGACGTTCAGATTTTATGCACCGGCACCACTAGTTCCAAGAGAAACCAATAAATGCATTACTATTGATGGGTATGAAATACAAGCCAAGACAGTAGTGTATGTTAATGTTTGGGCAATCCAAAGAGATCCAGAAGCTTGGAATGAGCCAGAAGAGTTTTATCCTGAGAGATTCTTGAAGAGTGATATAAACTTTATGGGAAGAGATTTTGAGCTCATTCCATTCGGTGCAGGGCGTAGAATATGCCCAGGCATACCACTTGGAACTGCCACAGTGGAGCTCATAACAGCAAATCTCTTAAATTCATTTGATTGGGAAATGGCTGCAGGAATGAATAGGGAAGACATAGACACTGAAGGACTGCCAGGACTTGCTCGGCACAAGAAGAATCATCTTTGCATTGTAGCAAAGAATCATATATGAATTTCATAATTAAGATGCAACTTAACTAAGTACTTTTTAATTTCAATAATGTTTGACTGTACATCCAACGTGTGTTATTCATGTTATAGGATGTGCGTTGTACATATATCACATATATGTATAACACACATCCTATAACATGGATAACACACATTGAATATAAATTGGACGTATTTTTGTTGTACACCAATCATTATTGTTTTAATTTTGCTACTGATGTTTAATTTGCTAAGTTTAGTAGCCTAGGAGTTTGAAACTTTTTATTTAGATGTCAAGAATAAAGTTCTTATTTTAGATGGAACAACATAGTTGGCATGTTTTTGTTTTCTCCTCATTCTGCACACACACACAAGAGGAAAAAACTAACAGCATAACAAACACACTCCAAAGCAGGAGAAAGAAGGTTAGATAGTACTTCCTTCCTCCGTTTTTTATTGTCTAGTTTTAATGGTATACACATATTTAATGTTAAATTTAAAAAAATTTAAGTATAGTTTATAATATTATTTTAAATATGATCATCTCTCTTCTTAATTATTTAATATATTTATTCTCTCTTTTATATTAATTAAAAATATAATTGAAAAAAAAGAAAAACCACTAAATTTTTTAATAAACAAATAAAAGAATAATTTTCAAATCGGACAAATAAAGAAAAGGAATGGAGTATAATATGACCAAACAAACTCCCTGAAGAGGCATGTTATCCTCTATTTCTAGGGTGCGTGGTAGTTATAAACTTGCATTTTAAGAAATTTCAGAAATGGTTTATTAAATGCTCTCTATCTTCAGCTATTTTACACTTAAGAAGTACAAATAGTGACACGTTGAAATAGGTAAAAATAACGAATAAGAAAAGAATGAGAGAGAATATAATAGAATTAATGGAGAAATTGGGATGATAATTAAAAGATAATGGAATTTCAAGAGAGGAAAAATATTAATCAACTAATTTCATGTCTCTCAATTATCTCATCATTATACTTATTTATAGTAATTCCTACTAGCTAGCTAATTGAAACTTACCTAATTGGACTATGGGTCTACTATTTTACTCCTTATATTACCTTCCCCTTAAAGATAACCTTACCCTCAAGGTTGTGATAAAAACAATACAATGTATATCCTAATTACAATTAATAAAAATAACAACTAATATTAAAAGTAATATTCCTATTTTATTTCTATTCTACTGCTAAAAAGTGAAAACAACCATCAGGATCTTATTGATAAAATTTGTTTACATAAACTAAAACCAAACAAAACTAAATTGATCCATGAATTGTATTTAATTGGGCTCGACCAAAACTTTGTAAAACAAAACACCAAGGATTAATCTCTCTACATTTTGGGCCTGAATCAATTCTTCAAGCCCATAATTTGATTGGGAAAGGGAGAGTGTGGCCATTGCCACTTTACCCTTCATCTTCTAGAGTCTTCTACTGATAGAATTGGAAGACAATCTCTAGGGCAAACACACCACCACAGGAGTCACCGTTGCCAACACTACTTCCCATCTGGTCACAGTCTCAGCCATCTTCCTTGCTTTTTCTTCCATCGTCAGCCATCGCAGAACACACCAGCAACCTCTGGTTCCGCCAACAAGGTCATTGCCACTTGGGACAACCACACCTGTCACCGCCTCCTTGTCTTGATCCTTCTTCGTTCGATCACCACATTCGTGATCCCAAGGGAAGACCGACGCCCTGAGTGCAGGTGGTTTGGCCACGATTGGGAAGGACTCGATGGAGAGGTCCTATTGAGTCATCTCGGCGATGAAACCCTCCACCACTCGTTGTCACAGATTTCGGAGTGTCTGACGCTTCTCTCATCCCCTTCGTGAAGGCACCGACCTCGGTGCCACCTACTACCACGTGAACGGTGACCACCTTCGCCTTGATGTCAGAGATCTCCACCGGTGAGGTCGCAACTTGCGATTTTGCCATGACTTTCTTTGGTGATTCCATATTCGAATCTATTGTTAGAGCCTCTAGTGTGTGAATAATTATTGTTGAAAGAGATAAATCTGTTGTGGTTGATTCAATTTTCTGATTGTGAATTGTTTGATGATAATTTGTTACTTCTCTTTCTGGATTAGCTGCTGCAATTTGTTGATATGAATTTGTTGCTTGAATTTGTTGATGATTTTGTGTTTCTGGATTTATGGAATTGTTGTTGATTATTTGCATATTGGCTTGAAATTCTAGATCTGATTGCTTCTCATCTTCTAATTTCATTTCACAATTCCTTGCACTAAACCAAGCATTCAACATAGATTTTGGATTTTTACAGAAAACTTCTCTATGAATCTGAATTTTGAATCCATTGGTGAAACATAGAATCAATAATTCAGGATCACTCACATTAACAATTTCTGCATAAGCCATGAATTCATCATAATAATCACTAACGGTACCTCTTTGTTCTTTGATTGAGTCCGGTAGGCCACCATGGAAATTGGAAAAATAGTGGTCAATGAAAGCACCATTGAAATAAGAAAATGTATAAGGAAAGAATTAGACAACAGGGAGAACAATTACAAGAGAATGGAATTTCAAAAGAGGAAAATATCAATCAAATAATTTCATGCCTCTCAATTGCCTTATCACAACACCTATTTATAGTAATTTATACTAGCTAATTGAAACTTAACTAATTGGGCTATGGGCCCACTATTTTACTCCTTACACACGTACGCGGTGTTGATGTAAATCCTCATTTTGATTTTGATAATAACAAAACTCATGTAAAAGAAGATTTATGGTGTTATAAATCTGGAAAGAAATATGTATAGATGTTTCAGAAGATTGTACATTAACATAAAAATTATGTAAGTCTATCTAAGAAGGTTAGATTGATATTCAGATACTTCTGTAATTGCTTAGATAGATGTAATTTGTTGTAATAGCTTCAGAAGATTGAACAATATGTATTTTAGATATAAGAAGCTTAGATTACAGGTTTAGAAAGTGTATTAGGCTTTATATTGTAAATTTTATATGTAATACACTTCAGAAGATAGTTCAGAAGTTTCGGGGAAAGTTCAAAAGCTTCGGTAGCTGGTTCAGAAGCTTCAGGGAAAATCGCAGAAGGTTAAAAATCTGTGTTGCTTGCTAAAACAATTATGAGAAGATAAATCTGAAACTTCAGAAGGAAGATCGAATTATTAATTACTGAAGTTTAGATGTGTTAATATGAGTTAGTTAAATGTATTTTAATTAGCACATGTTAAAATAGGGAGGTTAGTTAAATTGTAAATGGATAAGATTTATCCATATAGTTTTTCCCTCCAAAAAGTTAGTTAGTTGTTGTGTTGTATTAAGTTGAAAGAGTTCTCTATAAAAAGAGAATCTCAAGTTGTAATCAGTGACAAGAAAAAGGCTGAACAATTTTACACGATCACACACTCTTAGAGAGAGAAAAAGAAAGAAAAGCAATGTGCTGAGCTGAAAAGAAAAAATTATCTGGGATAGAAAAATCTGAGAGAAAATGCTGTGAGAAAAGAAGAGAGAAGAGAAGAAAGAGAGCATTCAAAGATTAATGCAGAAATGATACTTCTGATAAGGAAAGAGAAGGAAGAAGAATTCTGAAAAGAAAATTTCAGAAAGAAGATTCAAATTTAATGAGTTTGAGATTGAAGAACCAAGAAATCTGAAATCAATTTGTCAACAATTGATTCGCAAGGTGTTTCAAGAACAAGATTGCTGAAAAGTCCTTGAGGGGATATCAAGGCAGGAAAGTCTTCTTGGAGGGTACATCCTTGGAGCAGAAATCTTTCTAGAGGGGATATCTAGGAAGTGAAATCTTTGAGAAGGTGATATTCTCAAAGTGTCGAACCTGAGAAGGTTGCAAAACATATCGAAGTAATTGTAATATGTGTTCAAGAAAACTTATCTAGTGGAACTCAATCGGTTGAAGATTGAAGAACTGGATGTAGGCATGTTAATGGCCGAACCAGTATAAAAATTGCTTTAATCTTCTAACCCTTAACTCTTGCATTCATACATCATACATATTGCATTCATATAATCATTCTTTGTTTGCTTTTGAATTCTGAAAATAAAACAGAGATAAAGATCGCAAAAACAGAGTATATTTGTTTGAGTCTTGAATCTTAAAGATTTGATAGGTTAAATAATCTTTGTGATTAAAATCAATTTGGATATTGATCTTTGATGTTTTAATAAGTGAAAAACATATTGATTTGATAAAAGAAACAAGAACTAATATCAATATCGGAAGGATTAAGAAAACATAGTGAGAAGCATTGTATTTCTGATCTTGATAAATCTGTGATTTGTTAAATCTGTAACTGATATTTCTGATATTGTTTTCTATATGTTCTAAGTGTTTAAAAGGTTTAAATCATATGATTACATGTTGATTTAAGTCTGTATTAATTGATTTGATAATATTGGACATTAAAGAATCAAGTTTGAGAATTCAGAAGATTGAAACTCAATTTCTGCAGAAGTCAGAAGATTGATAATTCTGGAACAGAGCTTGAATATTCTGAGTTCGGAAGATTGAGATTCAGAAGTTTGTTTTGATATTTTGATATTATCATTTTAATTTGATTGATTCAGAGGATTGATTATATCTGTAATAAGTCAGAAGCTTGATATACATATTTGGATTGAGTTAATTGGTTGTGTATTATAATCCTCTGCATAATACTTTGAGAAATATACTTTGAGGTTGATATTATATTTGGCTTAAAAACTAATCTTTGACAAGTTGAGAAGCTTGATCAGTTTTTAAAGTGCATAATATTAATAAAGAATTTTGAAATTCAAGAAAAGTTAACAACCAATTCACCCCCCTCTTGGTGTGGAAGCATAGCTTAGAGGCATTCCTTTGGAATTTCCTCACACTAACACACGGGACACACGTACACTGTGTTACGACGTGTCTGATGCGTGTCCAACAACGTCCAACGTGTATCCAGCGCGTGCTCGACCTAAAAAAAATTGTCTTTTATTGAATGCGTACAGACACGTGTCAAACACATATCCACAGTTTCCAGTCCATATGGATACATTATAGTATCAGTCTTGCTAACAACGCATAAAACAACGTATAATGCGGAAATCAAGCAACAAGATTGAAAAGCGTGTGTTTCGTATACCCAGTTATCCACTCTCACGGAAGTGTAACACCCCGATCCTTATTAAGTCTCAATTAAGAGAAATTAAGGGTAAAAGACCTTAGTTGGGATTTAATTGGGTTAGAGTGGATAAATTTCTCCTTATTAAAGTGCTATATATGTTATTTATTTTATTTTCTTTATGTGCCTATATGTGTATTTTTAATTCATGTTTAAAGATTAGAAAGTTAGTTGAGCGTTGTAGTATAATTTGGGACGTTTTAGAGTATTTTAGTAATTTTAAGTCACGTGTAGGCCCCACCACATCTCTATATAATACCCATCAATCCCATTAAAATCGTCGGAATATATGAATATTTTAAACAAAAATCTCCCTAAAAACCATTAGAATGACAAAACAAAATATATTTTTTAAAAGTTAGAAAATTCAATTACCGACAATTTTTCATTTGAATCCCTCCCTAAACCTGTCCATAATTTTCGGCGGAGAATTTAAAAAAAAAAAAACCCATAAAAAATCCGACCACTCTATCTCTGACGGCTTTTTAAAAAAAAACGTCCAAAACTCGTTCGAAAGTTGCAAATCCCATCCAAAACTCGTCGGAAATATCATAAAAAAAGACTGCATTTCTGGTAGTGACTTTGATTTTGATTACCTCAGACTTAATGCTAAGCATTCTAACTGCTAAAGACAACTCAAAATGAATGCATTCCTCCCACAAAGGTTGATTAGCCGCCTCTAATAGTGTGTAAAACTTTTGAGCATCTATGTTGGGCATTTTAGCATTCGCCTCAAAATCTCTTCTAGTTATATGATGGATCATCATTTCCTCAAATCGATTAAAATTGTCAAGTTACATTCTCTAAGTTCTGTTGTTGATCAAATAAGCCCTCATTAGCATTGCTAGGTTCACCATACCCCAAACCCTCTTGGTCATATGTTGTTGCAACCTCACCATATTCAGTCCACACCGAATAATTAGCTAGGCTTAAAACTATTCATAAATAGATGAACCTTTCATGTATGGGTATCCAAATAAAATCTACACCTACATTTTACGCAAGGACATCTAACTTCCCTTCAAGACGAAATTGTTTCGTTTGGCTTACAAAATTTACAAATTCATCAAATCCCCTAACAAATTCTGGTTTTAACCCCCCCTCTATTAACGTGAACTCTGTCATAAATCCAAGATCCGTCGAACGCAGATATTGCTAGGACTTCCCTATAAGTAAAAGAAAACAATATTACAGACGTAGGTTTTTATTAACTTTTAACTATTTTGAATTTTGACAGTGTCTCCACTTAACGTGGAGAAATACTTAAAACCAATTTCGACAGTGTCTCCACTTAAAGTAAAGAAACTCCTTAAAATCATTATCATCCAATTTGTAACACCCCGCTACTGAGGGGTGTCCGTGCGAAGGGCTCTATCCCTACGAACACGCTACTAGGGCATAACATAAGGGTTAAACATAATAAAATAAACAATAATAAGCTAATGTATAAATAACTGTATCAATCTGAAACATACATATTATTTCTGTATACTGAAACATAACTTAACTGATAAAGGAATCATGCCTCTAAAGTCTGGAGCAAAACTATACATGATTGATCTGACTGTAAAAATATAAACTAAACATAGACCGCTAAGACTCCACGGAAGATGCGGAGCTCACCAAGGGAAGCAACTGCAATCGACCTCTACTGGATCAACAGTCCCTCGTCTGCCTCCTGATCTAACTCTGAAACAAAATGCGGGGAGTGAGTCGCAAGCTCAGTGATGGGGTATCATGCATGTCATGCAACACATACTGTCATGTTATCAATCACATATACTTGTCTTGTCTACGTAGTTGCACCTCTCTGACGATGGACACATACCGCCGGAAGAATCCGCACTCGAGCCCCCATGCTGAACTGATAATTGATAAATGATGGAACACGAGCCGCCCTGTAGCTGATAACTGTGAGTCGCTACCACTAGGGTGCGGCCATATGACGGAACACGAGTCGCCCTATGATCCGGACCTCTACAACCACGCAAGTGAGGCCAGTCATATTGTATCTGTATCTGGGGTGGGACTCGAGGCGCTTCGTCGCAGTATGACACGGCTAGACTCCCGGGATCTCCATCTGAGCTATAGCGTCTAAATCAAGGTAGCTAGGATCGAGATTTTATGTAAGATCGAAATAGACATACAAAATCGTATAATGTGAAATCGTGATATGGATCGTAAGATCCTACCGAAATAAAAATATGTAAAATATACATGATAAATAAATAAAATTGGTCATAACAAAAGTAAAAAATTCCAAATCCACAATTATCACCCTTGAACTCCAATTTAAAATGCATAAAAATAATATCAAATAACAAATTTAACCGAAAAATAATCTTAGATTATGAGACATGTCAATAAACAAATTAGAATTTTTAAAAAAAAAGGTCGAGTTATGTATGTTGAAATCATATGATCGCAATGTAACTCGTAGATCCTACCAAGTTGAACACAGGGAAGCACGGAGGTGAGATCGAGATCGGGCAATGGTGGCAGAGTCGTAAAATCGTGCAATTTTAAGAGTTAAATCGAGATCCTAGCTACCTTGGTCTGAATCCATACTACGATGGTTCGAAGACTACGTAAACAGTCATCAAAAAATTCTACAACCATTCTACTCATGTCACAACGTCGTCCCCGAAGGGTGCCGTGACTAAAAATAGGAGAAAATGGAGTCGCCACCAATTTTAATTATGGAAAAATTGGAAAACCTTTATTTGATGTAAAACTGGTCCTTTTAGAGATTAGGGTTCGGGAGTCGAATTATGATTAGGGAAGGGTGAGAACTTAATCCCACTGCACCCCTAATACATCTGTATAAAATACGGTTACCCTAGAGCAAATTATGCAAATCCATATTTATAATTTAATAACATTTAATTTTCCCTTTATGACATTAAGATAAACATATGAAAGAAACAATATACAAATGAACAAAATGATTTAAAAATTAATTTTGGGTTGACAAGTTGTAGCCTGCGCCGACGTATCCTCCGGTGCAATGAGGAACTCAAACCCACGTCGTTCTTGTAGAAAATGCTTATGTGTTAAGTGTCTTTTAAGAAAATGTTAGGTACAGGACGTCACAATTCGCACAAGTACCTCACGATTTGAAATTTCGAGGATGATTGTCTCATACAACGAAATGATGAATTGTAGAAAAAAGGATTTGTGAATTTTGTTGTGATTTTGATTAAAGAAAATAAATTGTTATTTTAAGAAAAGAATATTTTTAGGATACAGGACGATACGACTCGCACAAGTACCCCACGAATTGCAATCCTCGAGGATGATTAAATCATACAACGAGATCATGAATTGTAAAAAAGGAAATTAAGAGATTTTGATTTTGATGAAAAAGAATTGAATTTTATTTAGAAAAAGATTTGTTTATTTAAGAAAAAGATATTTTTAGGATACAGGGCTATATGATTCGCACAAGTAATCCACAATTTATTTTTCCGAGGATGATTATCTCATACAACGAAATAATAAATTGAAAAAAGATTTATGAATTTTGTTTTGATTTGATTTGATTGAAATGAATTGAATTGTTTTTAGAAGAGAATTTGTTTAATTGAGAAAAAATTAGGGTGCAGGACGATATGATCCGCACAAGTACCCTACAAATTGCGATCATCGAGGATGATTAAATCACACAACGAGATCTTGAATAGTAAAAGAAGAATTTTATTTTGATTTTAATAGAAAAAAAATTGGATTTTGTATGTTTTTTTTAAAAACAAATAATAAAATTAATAACAATAGTAATAACAAATAATAATAATAATACAATTAAATGAATAAGTAAATAAATAAACAAAGAAAGAGAGAAGATTAATAACCCAAAAAGGGGCAATACCCCCCTTTTAATCCCTAATTCTCACTATGGAGAAAGAAGGGAAATGAGAGGTGCTCCATGCGGCAGCCAAGGAAGACGGAGGTGGGCAGGCGCGCCGGCGGCAAGCATGCTCGGAGGAAGTAGGCGGCGGGTGCAGCTGGGGATGCGACGGAGAGCGCGACGAGCCAGGTCGCGGGTTGCAGCGGGATGGCGCGCACTTCGCGACCACCACTGCCGTGCGGCTGCGAGGTGAAGGGAGAGGGAAGGCAGAGGCCACAAGGCGACGCGACTGTGGCGGTGGCGCGCGCCCGGGGCGAGGAAGCGGAAGATTGGTGCAGGTCGCAGGGAGGCGGCGCGAGCTGCTTGGTCCCGGAGGCTGCTGCTGCGCGCTGCTAGGGGAGCTACTGGGTGGTCGGCGATGCTGGCTCACGGCGGCGCGGCTGGGGACGCGACCGGCATCGTTGTCGGAATGCGGGTGCAAGAAAGCAAGGCGGAGAGGGAGATGACGCAGCCAGAGGGACAGAGAGAGAGAGTCTGATGGAGAGAGAGGGAAGAAGATCGGCGATCGCCGGCGGCACAATGTGGGGCGGCGGTTTGCGAGTTGCTCTCTTGTTGCTGCCGATGTTGTTGTTGCTGCTGTTTTTTCTATTTCTTTGTGTAAATTGATTTTTGGTTTTGTTGGTGGTGGTGTGATGAATGGTGGTACGTGGTGTTATTGGTGTGTAGTCGATGAAGGTGATGATGATGGCAGAGGAGGCAGTTTTGTTGTTGTTGTGTGTGTCGTTGTTGCCATAGGAGCAGCTGTGAGTGGCTAAGCCACGATGATGATGATGATGTTGTCGTCCCTTTTTTTGCTGTTGCAATGAAATGTACAGAAGCTATCTAAGTTAAAATTAGCATTAATGCAAATGAAATTTTGATTGATTTTTGTTTGATTGTGATTTGATTTAATTTGTGATAATTGTGTGTGATGAGATTGTGATTGATGCAATAATTGTGATTATGTTTAATGCAATGAGATTATGTTAAATTTGATGGTAATTATGTGATTTAATGAGATGTTAGATCATGATTTTATTTTTATTTTTATTTTTTGTATTTTTTGTATTTTTTGATTTTTTCTATTTTAAATAAATGTCTGGACAAAGTACGGTGTTTACAACTCACATACTGCATATTATCATACTGATCATATATCACAGGGTTCTAACATGTTTCATATCATGACATAACATAACGTAAATCATTCAAGCTTATAGGAATAATCATAATGCATATAATAAATATAATCATATCGCATAACATAAATACAAAGGGATCTAGAAATCATCCACTCATTCCGGTCATGTTATCTATTAGGGAACTTATCTATCTGAGCATACCCTCCACTAAGACTTGTTATCCTCTAGGGCACGTTTCTACTAAGGTATGTTATCTTATTATGGTATGTTATCTGTCTAAGACGTGTCATCTTACTAGGGCATACTATCTTACTAGGTCACATTATTATACTAAGTTATGTTATCATAATGAGTTATATTATCTTATTATGTTATATGTCATCCTAATAGGTTATGGTGTTTTACTATGTTATATTATCTCACTAGGTTGTATTAATTACTATGTTATACTATCTTCCTATATTAGCTTATCTTACTGTATGTGATGTTATCTTACTAGGTTATGTTGTCTTACTATGATATATATATTATCTTACTGTCATATTACCCTACTAGATTATTTATCTATGCACGTGATCTATCTATGCATGTTATCTTCCTAATCATATTATTTACCTAAGCATGTTATCTACCTATCATGTTATTTACCTAAGCATGTTATCTACTTATCATATTATCTTCCTAAGCATATAAACATAAACATAAACATACATATAAATATAAATATAAATATAAACATAAACATAAATATAAATATAAACATATACAAATGCTACTATGTGGCAGCCACACATCCACCCTAAAACCTCCACTCATCTGGAAAGTCTTGAGACTGGAAGGCACCGCTAGCTCCGGTTCCAGCTATCGGCACCGCGTTTGCACCTGGCGTGCCAAAGACCCATTAGGACCACACAAAAGAAAACTAAAACTTGAACTAGGTTGTGCACTGAACCTTCTCTAGCGAGCAGCACCTTCTCGCTAGCGACGGCACGCTCGCCAACGAGCTCTCCAAGCTCATTAGCGACCAGCACGCTGACAGGGGCAAAAATGTCTTTTTACTCACCGTCGGGAACTTGCTCGGACCGAGATATCTCCAAGGTGTCAGACTCACACTCCACTAGAGTTCCTCTTAATATAAAGGACGCCCAAAGTACTGCTTTGATAAGGCGGGAGTATGAGGTGTGAGGGAAAAACTATACTAACCACTTATATATATAGGGGGAGGAGGGAAGTTGAAATACTGTTTTGAGCGATGTGAGACTTGACTGCTCGCTAGCGGGCTCCTGCCCGCTAGCCGTCATAATCTACTCGCTAGCCGTCATCATCTGCTCGCTAGCCGCCACCTGTTGACAGCATCAGTGTTGTCTCCATTTTACACGTTTTAACAACATTTCTAACCCTTCTTAGACATACTTAGAGCATATTAGAGTACTTTCTAAGGGGTACTATGATACGGGGTATCATACAATTTAACGGAAATTAAGACTAAACTCAGCCACAAATCAATCACTAATTCTAGGTAGAGATAACAGACCAAACTCAGCCACAATAACACATACAGAATAAGTCTTCTACCCTAAAGTTCAAATTCAATATCTAAAAAACTAGATTCACAACATCATCACAAGTTAACCCATTTTTTTAAATAAATATATCATTAAAACAATATATTTTATTAAAAAAATATTTTTTAAAATAACTACAAATATTATTAACTATTTCAGAGGGAACCAATTTAAAAAAAATAGAATTTCTTTTTAATAAACATAAGTTATTTAATAAACAAAATAATTATTTTAAAAATAGAAAATATTAAAAAATTTACAAAATTTATAAATATTAATTTAAAAAACAAAATTAAAAAACATAATATAATTTAATAAAAATTTATTTTATTAATTTTTAAGAAACAGAAAAAAATTAAAATTAAATCTCAAAATTTAAATTTTTAAAAATAATTCAAATATATAAAAATAAAAAAATTAAAGTGATGACATACTTGGACGAAGGCGACGACAGCGTGGTTGGCGGCAGCGGCAATGGAGGTGCACCGAAACTGCGGCTAAAGGGAGGAGGCACTAATTTGGTGCGGCTGGAGGGAGCAGCGGCGCTTAGAGGATGCTGCGGCGGCAATGGTGGGCGCGACGACGACAACGATGGTAGGAATCTAAGCCAAAACAGCAATACCCCAATATTAATTAATTGTACTAAAAAAAAAAAAACTAACCCGATAAAAATGTGAGAAATCTTAATGACAACCCAATGGTGGTGGCGCGCGGCAACGACAGATGGCGGCTGAGCAGGGAGAAATAGCCTTGCAAAGTGGTGGTGGTGAGAGAGAAGAAAAGGCAGCGGCAGACCAAATGAGGAAGGAGACCGCATTTGTGAAAAAGTTGGCAGCTTTTGTGAAAATGTTGGCAACTTTTGTGAAAATGTTGGCAAGTTGCCAACATATTCATAAAAGTTGTCAACTTTTTGAAAGGATGAAAAATTGGTGGATGACAATGTTGTATGTACAAATATGAGTCCCCAGTGTGTGGATAAGTTTATGGGGGTGAGTAAATGAGAAGTGTGAGTCACCTATTTTTTTGGTTAAATGTTTGTATACATACAATAATACTTGATGTACAATAGAAATACGTTCAACTTGTATCCAACGTGCACTATCCATGTTACAGGATGTGTGCTAGACGTATATTACTGTAACATTGATAGTATGTATACGTTAGATATAAATTAGACGTATTTCTGTTGTACGTCAAATACATATATGTTGTAGTGATGTACGTAAGTATTTAATACGTAAATACAGCTAAGTAGGTGAAATAGAATACCTATATGAATAATGAAAATTGTATAATATTTGTACAATAATCATAATATAGATTTACTCTTCTATCAAAATTAATGCAATCCAATAATAGATATTATTGTTGTGCAAGTATCATACAACTTTTATTGCACACGCATTCCTAAATATAAATGAGTCTATACAAAATCTATGATCCTTCTCATTCTAATACATGAGGAGTTCTCATATGGAGGATAAATTTCATGGAATATCATTTAGTCAAATTTTCAAAATGTGATTAAATGTAAGTGTGACTAAGTATAATTATTTTTTAAAATATATTTTTTCTATTTTGTTATAAAAAATTTAAGTTTGTTTATTTAAAATTGAATAATTAGGTTAGATATTATAAAAAATAAATTTATACCAATTTAAAATATATAATTATAAATATTTTAAAATAAAAATTAAAATAAGAAGAAGATAGAAGATGAGAATAATAAAATGAAAAAACATGAATTTTGAATAAAATAAGTCTATTTAGCTACACTTATATTTTATCACATTTCTAAAATGTAGTTAAATAATGTTGCATGACAATTATGCTCCATCATATAACTGTCCCCAATACATATGGACTAGATTCTCTGTTTTTCCATGGTGAAATAAAATCCACATACTACAACCCCTCATTAGCCCGATATAGTGGGGTCATGTACACCCACAAGAGGCCATATCACATCGTATATATCATTAAGCAATCAGTACTTTCCTCCCTGTTTCTCCACACAGCAGTAGTATTCCTCTGCAACTTGTGTAGTCGGAGAATACTGTGTTAGATTCTTCTTCACCAAAATGAGCCAGTGTGTTCCAAGCTGGGAGTTGGACGACAACAATCCACCACCGCCCACCAGAGTCTCCCTTCGTTCCAACTCCAACTCAACTGCCCCTGATGTCCCCATGTCAGCTCTCTCCCTCATTCTTTCTTTCTTTCTTTTCTAATTTCCTCCTCCGCTCTCTCTCAATCTATTATTTTTTTCGGTAATGTTGTGGCTCTCTCAAGAAGCTATTGAGCTCTTTGAGCTCTCAAAAAGCTACTCTTAATGGCTTCTAGGACCACCCTTGATTCTCAAAAATTAGGAGCAAAAGCTTCTCGACTTTTTGAGTTACCAACACGAATAAAAACTTATGTTTTTTAGAGGAGAAGCACTTGCACAGTAAGCTTTATCAAACTCATAAATACACTATCTAAGAGCACGCACTCCTACACACCTACATACATATAGTAATTATAAACGTAAAAACTTATTCACTTCGTTTGTTTGTGTGATTTAATTTGATGAGGCCAGGTTAGATTATGAAGTTGCAGAACTGACATGGGAAAACGGACAACTATCAATGCACGGCTTAGGGTTCCCGCGTGTGCCGACCAAATCCTCCGTTGTGACAGCCACCACTACTAATAATTCCAAGTACAGCTGGGAGAAGCCTCGTGCTAGTGGCACTCTGGAGTCCATAGTAAACCAGGCCACTAGCTCACCCCACCCAGGCAAATCACCATTCCATGGTGCCGGTGGTGGCGGCGGCGGAGAAGGCAATGGTGATTGTGGTGGGGTCTATAGCAATGTTTTAGTCCCATGGTTTGATCCCCACCGGGCTGCGGCCGCCGCCACTACCTCAAACACTTTGACGATGGACGCGTTGGTACCATGCTCAAACCGCACCGAGGAGCAAAGCACGCAAGTTATGGAGACCATGCTTGGAGAGTGCATGGTGGGTTGCTCCAAGCGTGTGAGGCCGCAAGAGGAAGGAGGGTTTGTAGGCACAGCAGCAAAACGCGCGAGGGTGGCGCGTGTGCCATCGGTGGGAGGTGCTGCGCAGGAGCTGAGTAGCAGGGATCAGAGTGTGAGCGGAAGCGGTACCTTTGGGAGGGACAGCCAGCACGTGACGGTAGACACGTGTGAGAGAGAGTTGGGAGTGGGTTTCACTTCCATCTCCATGGGATCTCCGGAAAACACAAGCTCTGCAAAGCAGTGCACCAAGACCAACACCATAGATGACCATGATTCTGTTTGCCACAGTAGATCTATGGTATGCCTCTTACTTGCTTTTACTTCCCGGAAAAATATTTTAGAGTACTCCGATCCCTCCACTCATTAAAAAAATCTCATGGTTAATAATATTATTTGGACCAAAAGTGTTAAAATGGACACAAATACTTGGGGAATAACATTATTCCAAATAGCATTTTTAATCATGATATTTTTAATGAGTATTGTGGCCCAAATTCTTATTTGTTGACTGTTTTGACTGATTTTTTTTATTGTGTTCTAGTAATGCTCTAAAATAAGTGGAAAAATTATGTTCCCAATCATCTATGAAATTTTTATTCGTGTGAATAGTATTCGAAAAAAGTTATTCTGTGAACAACTTATAAGTTATGACGTTTTGTTTATGCGGAATAATATTTTTGATAATATAATTTTTTCGAAAAAATTTATTCTAGTCACCCACTAATTAGTTTATTAAAATCTACTTTTTTAATTAACTGAATTTTATTTCTGTATTTCTTTTCTTTGTATGTTAATTTTATGATTTGTGATTAATTATCTTATGCAAATTCCACAAAGAGGGAGGAAGGAGATGAGGATGAGAAAAAGAAAGAAATTGCAAAGTCTTCTGTGTCCACTAAAAGGAGTAGAGCTGCTGCTATACACAACCAATCTGAAAGGGTGAGAATTACAATTGCTTTGATGATATTATTTTATCAATAAAATCAAGAATTTGTTGTTTATTAGTTCGTTTCGCTAATTAATTATTTGCTTTTTCAGAAAAGGAGGGATAAAATAAACCAGAGAATGAAGACATTGCAAAAGCTGGTCCCAAATTCCAGCAAGGTATGTATATAGAATAGTTGCAAGTAGTGGATTTTCGCTGACATAATAATTTGCATATGCTGTATCTGAGCCAATGCTTTGGTATCTAATGGTCCCAGTTCATATCAATTGAACGGAAGAACTATAACATCACCTTTTATTTCATTAGAAAATGTTGTTTGCACATATAGTTGAAAAATCTTGTTACATAATAAAAGATTAGTAAAAACGGTTAATAAATTGTACACAATATATATTACATATTATGCACAACTTATGACATATTATGCACAACTTATATTACATGTTATAATATCATTTTTCTGTACAATATGTGATACTGTTGTTTATAATATGTGATATATATGTTGTGTGCAACATGTAATATATGTTGTGTATATTACATAATATTTATTTTATATAACATATTAATTGTTTTTACTATTTTTTCTTTATACCTATAGCAATGCTCTAACATAATATTTATAGAAAAAATAATTTGGAGTCAACTCTTTAAGAAGTCTTTCAGTAATTCATCTTTTGCATTTATGTTGGAATAGATAAGATAACTAAGTTAACAAAAGATTGATTAAAAATGTTGAATCGAAATCAATTATATATTCTTGTGTTAATAGAGTATCTAACAAATAGGAACTTGCAAAAAAAAAAATAATAACAAAGGCTTGCGGTCCCTTAAGATTCCGCACGACAAATCCCAGTTCACATTGGGTGTCCCTCTTCATGATTTTGTTGTGGGTGCTCTTAAAAGATCCTTTTAAGCTTCCACGACGAAAATGTTCTAATATCCTTTTTAACAAAGCTTCACTTAAAATAAATTAACACTTGGATTGGTCAAATGATTAGCTCATCACTTATCCGCTTAAATAAGGGTCAAGGGTTTGATCTCCACCTGATGTATGCAGCAACCTGTTGATCAGCTGTTAAACCCTTAAATAAAATTTCACAACACGATGGATTAATCCTTAGCCTATCGGATTGAATAATATCGTCGGTCCAGTACCTGGCCAAAACAAAAAATTCACTTAAAATATCATTGTTTAATCTAACTGCTGCTCATGCAAATTCTTATATTATAGGTATGTTCATAGAATATACTCACTCTTATTTTTCACGATATTAAAAATATAAATTGAAATTTATAAAAAGTAAAATAAAAAAATAAAATAATAATTCACTGAAAATTGAAAATTAATAGAAAAAATGATAAAAATATTTATATTTTGGAATAAAAGGTGTATAAAATATGTGATGTACACACTATCGCTGTTATCAAACTCTCGAGTCAACTCGCATGTAAATACTTTTTTGAGTAGACTCGGGTAGACTTTGGTAGACTCGTGCAAACTCGCGAGTTTATGAGAGAGTTTACGAGTTTGATATGCCTACACAAAATTACCAAAATGACATCAATTTTAATGTTAAAGTGACCATTATACACTAAAATTCATCATTGTACCCCTATTTATTTAACAAATCTAGACCTTAGAAACCCTTCATGGTTTCAGCCTCTTCTCAGTCTCTCACTCTAGTTTCTTCTCAATGTCACCCGCCACTTATTCACCTCCGACCTGCCGTAGCCTCACCTCTGCCTCACGGTTCTTTCATTCGCCGCCTTACTTCATCTGTCTCTGACTCTCTGGGAGGGCCTCAACACTACCTCACATTCTCTCTTCACAAAGCCTCACGAATCGCAAGGGGTTGTTGTCGCCTCATGCCTCATCATCGTCGCCTCACCACCGTTGTCTCCAGCTCTCTATCTTTGCCTCACATTCTCTTTACACGAATCGCCAAATCGCAAGCTGTCGTGAGCTTATCGATCTCCTCACAGTCACACATTGATTCTAGCCTAGGTAATGTTCATTCTTAGTTCTCAATCTGTTATTTCTTCAATCTTAACACCAATATATATAATAATTGTGATTGTTGATAACATCTGTGATTTCTAGATTCTGGTTATCTTTTGGTAGTTAATTTTGAATTATGTTCTTGTTTTGTTCATTCTGGTTTTATATTTTGATTCATTATGGTTCCATGTTATTAGCTTACGTTAATCTGTGTTAATTTAAGTTAATGTATGTTTTGATTTGGTTGGACTTTAATTGATTATGTATGTTTCTGAATTATAAATTTGCAATGGGCTTATGGTACATTTGTTTCAATTATATATGTAATAGATTTATATTACTTTTCTTTATATTTTATAATATAATTTTTAAACATATTTTAATAGGTACGTAAACTCGTACGAGTTTACGAGTCGAGTCTACAAGTCGAGTTCACAAAACTTACACAAGTTTGCTTAGACTCTCGAGTTTGATTACGTTGCACACCATTGCGTGGCATGTATATCCATTCAATAAAGTTGTGCGTACATCACAGATATCATGCATAGTATATCCATCGTATAAAAAGATGACGTAATACGAAAATTAATGCGCGTATTTAATGCAGAAACATTGTTCACTTCGCACTTCTGTAGTTTTTTTGTGTGTGCATGTCTATATATTTTGGTGTGTTCAATTATGAATGTTTGATGTACGCATTTTGTATGTTTTGGTATCTCTAATTGTATATATTTGGTGTGCTCATTTCTTTATATTTGATGTGTATAAAACTATAACATTTTTTATTTAATTAAAGAAATAACTAATTGTATCCCTTCCAAATCATTTTTTCTTTTAATTTTGAAGTATTTAATATCACAAAGAGAGAATGTTTTGAAAAATATATAATGAAATCAAATTAAATAAAAAAATGGGGGTTACATTAAAAAACTTATGAATTAGCTGAAATGGAGCCCCTTTTGTTTGGCTTCAATAGATCCCCATATAATTATAAAGTTAAATGAAATAATATATATATATATTGCATATATAATCATTTTTTAAACACATTCCACATTCTCATACGTTACTCCAATCTTAACACCACATCAATCACACTGTACCATTCACTCACACCCCACCACCCACTTGCAGCAAAACTTTCAGCACCCACACACACACCCTACCTCACACACAATCATCAACACACCCCGTCATCACCAAATAGTATATGCATTCTCTCTCATCCTTTTATTGATAATCATTCATATGTTAATGATTCCTTAAGAACTATTTGAGTATAATGCAAAAAAAAAAAGGTTTCAAAGGGATAATAGAAGAGAGTAACTCGAAAACCATCATTCGCATAAAAATGGAAGATAAATATTCAAAATTCTAAATCCGAACCTAAAATATAGAAACAAAAATCAATTCAATTTTCAATAATTTATAAAAACCTTATAAAGAATCCTCAATTAAAAATAGGAAAGATTCAATTATATTTTTTTTTTCTGTGTCTCAATATGGACATCATGAAATTGCATGAAAAAAACTGTTGCTTGATTTTTGTTTTTCTCACAATATGAATTGACATTGTTAGATTTTAGTATAGAGGTTCAATATTTTAAATATTAAGGTGGTTATGAGACTAAAGACTCATGCTCGATTATACAGACCAAATCTTTGTAAACGTATGTTATTTTTTGGATTATATCAAGTAATAGATTCAAGTGAGTCTGCCAGAGAAGAATAAGAATTCACAATTAGAAATGAGAGAAAGATGAAGATTATTGGACTATATTTGTAAAATTAAAATAAAATGGTTATGTATGCAAAAATAAAATCTATCTTTTAATATTTTAATTCAATTTTATTATCACATAGTTATATAATTTGATGGGGTCTACGTTGGAGTCAAATTAAGGGGCTCCAACCAATCTTTCACTTAGAATGAAAGACAATAACTTTAAATATTTTACTTGAATGACTCAATTGCACACATCGTCAAACATACAGAAAATGTACACAACACCAAACATATCATATTGCACACAACAAACGTACAGAAATTTACACATCAAATATATTAGTGATGCATACAAAACATATAGAAATGCACTTACAAAACATACACAAATGCACACACAAAAAATGCACAAATGCACACACCAAAAACACACAGTTGCACAAATCAAAAATATAAAAATGCACATACCAAACATGCAAAAATGATTTCCGCTTGAATAGTATATGCGCATTGATTTTCGTGTCACGTTATCCTTTTGTACGATGAATATATGGTCGATGTGTATTCTTGATGTACATCAAGTCAAGGTGATAGCCATTAGATGTGATGTTCATCATATTTAAATCACTGCATCATCTCATTTAATGGATGTAAATTAAAATGGTGTTAACCACGTTGATGTTAAAATAAACTGGAAATATTTAATTTTATTGTACAACATAAATATATTCAACTAATATTCAACTAGTATCGAACATATAACATACATTTATAAATAAAGAAGTGTCGCACTTGTATGATATTATTTTGTGTCTATTTATTGTCTTTACTTGATCAGTTTCACACATGACCCCTGTTATATATAATATATTACTTATAACACACGGTAAATAGTTAGTTAATGATATACTTGATATACATGAACACATGTACTCGACTCTTTCCAATTTTGTGGTAGTCTGTTTGCAGCCCTCTGAGTCCACATAAACTCCAATTATTGAATCACTATTAACATAAGGCTGTTTGGTGAGCAGACACCCAACTGCTCCCGAGAAACTCTTGCTAGTGGTAGGCCCTCATGTTATTTAATTTATTGCTTCAGCTCAAGCAGATTAATATTTGCCAAAACCCCATAACATTGCGATTAAAATTAAAAATAACTCATATGATAAGGGGTTTATTTGCGTAGGATCATGGGTTCTATTTCTATATGACCATTCTCTTTTTCATTTTCTATATTTTCTAATGGAGCTTCTTGTTAACAATATATATATATATATATATATATTGAGTTTTGCTAACAAGTGCCCCACTTGTTAAGGATCCTATAAATTGTAAGTTTTAAAAAAGTTTAAAATATTAAGGTGAGTCTATTGTATAGAAAGAATAAAAATGAGTATTTTCAAGATAAAAACTTTTATATTTTGCTTCCTTAATAAGTGCCCTAAGGACACTTGTTAGCAAAACCCATATACTTTTAAGAAAAAGAAAATAATTAAAAAAAAACTGTATAATATTTGTACAATATTATTTTAACTGTTGGATTTTAAAAATTTAAATATAAGCATAAATTTATGTAAAAGTTCAATAGTATAGATTAATATCATCCAATTATGATAAAACTTTCCATTATATACGTAACCTTAAAAAAAAAATATATATATGCATAAACCCTACAGATAACAAAAGAAGAGTTAACCCGTTTTCTAAACCAAGTCAACACGTCAACGGCGGCTTGCAGGTTCAGCATAGCATATTCAACGAATATAACCACCAAATTAAACAGATTGTACGTTGTAGTAAAAGGAGAGCACCATAGAATAAATAAGATAATATCAGCCAAAACAGCCAATAAATAGGAATTTGGATCATAATTACTCAATCCATTAAAAATATACTAATAATTAAAAGTGTTATTTGGACCATAAAGTGTTAAATGAAGTTTATTAGCTGTTTTGACTGATTTCTTTTATTGTGACCCAAACATTTGTAATACCATAAAGTAACATGGCTGTAGTTATTATATAGAATTTCACGTACATTGAACCCATTCATGATTAGGCACTTATACTTTCTATCTTATAATTTCTCATGCACATTAGAAATACTTACTCTCATGTACTTCATACATATATAAATAAGTAAGTAACTAACTAAATAATTAATATTTTTTTTAACTTCTTCTTCTCCTCCTCTATCTTTCAGTGGAAGTAAGTCCAATGTATGTATTATTAGAGTACAAGGAGCAATCCTCCTTTTTATCTTGCATTATGAGCTTATTTGATTTATTTATTTGGAAATAGACAGATAAAGCTTCAATGTTGGGTGAGGTGATAGAATATCTTAAACAGTTGCAAGCACAAGTGCAGATGATGAATAGGATCAACATGTCATCCATGATGCTGCCAATGACCATGCAACAACAGCTTCAAATGTCGATGATGGCTCCAATGGGCATGGGGATGGGCATGGGCATGGGCATGGGGATGGGAATGGATATGAACACCATGAGCCGTGCTAACATTCCTGCCATACCTCCCGTCCTCCATCCTTCTGCCTTCATGTCCATGGCTTCATGGGATGCCGCCGCCACCGCCGACCGACTACAAGGACCTCCGCCCACGGTGATATCTGACCCTTTGTCCACATTTTTTGGATGCCCATCACAGGTGAGTACATCAACTTTTTATTTTTGACCCAATAATGCTTGACGTACAACAGAAATACGTCAATCTTGTATCCAACGTGTATTATCCATATTACAGAATGTGTGTTATACTTATATCACATATATGTATAGTATACGTTGAATATAAGTTGAATGTATTTCTATTGTATGTATAACATTAATGATTTTTGACCTAAGTTTCAATTAGCGAGTTGAATAATCAGCTTTAATTTAAAATTTAATGACTGGCTTTATCTTTGGGGATAAGAGTGGAAAAAGTTCTAATTTCAAATAATGAATGATTGAAAGCAACCTGGTTCATTGCTGAACTGGCCTGTTTGGACACTGACTTTGAGAGGTACTAATGATAAGGTTTGTGGATACCAGTCAAATCAAATTCATTGTGGCATTAATATTGTGTTTTGGTTTGTTAGGACAGTGACAAAGTTGATTAATTAATATTTGTTTCCAGCTATACTCCATCTTTTTCCCAAGTTGAAATGGAGGGAAAAAAAAAGTTCCTCATCACGGGCTTCTAAAAAAATTCCTCAAAAATAACGTTTCAAACGTAGGTTTCAAAATGTCCCTAAAAAAATTTAGATCAAGTTTCTTATATATCGATCTATTGATTCTATTTCTCAAATTAAAACATAATAAGTGGATTTTTTAAAAAAAGAGTGTATATTTATAATTTTAAATTACTCATTTCAATAAAAATATACAATATCATAATTTTATTTGAGAATTCATTAAAAATAAATATAAAAAACTTATTCTTATCCTTATATAATCCATAATTATATAAGATGCATCACTTTCACTGTTGGATCTGCATCGTCGTAACCAAATATATACCTTTATTCGAAGCTTTGAAACAATCAGTATCGATATCGTATATGAATGGTGATAAACCTTTGTTACAAAAGTAAAATACTTTTAGAGTGTGTTTGGAACATAAAGAAAAATAAATAAATTTTATTGTTTAAAATGTAAAAATAAAATAAACGAATTGATTTATAATTCGCATGAAATTAATAATTGTGTATTTTTAAATTTTATTAATGTGTGTTTAGATGAGAGAATTCTAATTTCCACCTAAAATAAAAACATTTTTAAAATTCCTTCTCTCTATTCTCTATTTATTATTTGATTCTCTTTATCTTTAATTAAAATCATCATTATAATTACCTCATTCAAACAAAATATTTCATAAATTAATGGTGTAATGTGATTTCTTCATCCAAATAAAAAATTTTAAATATAAAGGAAATTGAGTAATGCTATATGTACACCACAAAATCAACTACTATCAGTCACTAACTATATGTAATAATTTTACATTTTAAAACTATTAATCAAACATTTTAAAATGTTGGATTAATGTATAATATTAATAGTTAGATTAATAATTTTAAAAAATTGGATTATTACATATAGCAGCTGATGGTGCCTGATTTTTTAGTGTATATAAATCATTTTTCGAGAAAATTTAAATAATATATTTAGAATCTCTTGTATTTTAAATTCCTTAGAATTTTAAAAACATTTCATCAAAACACAATGATTTTGAGAAGATTTTAATAGAAATAATTTAAAATTAAATTCATTTCATTTCATTTTATTTCATTTTTCATATTTTTATCATTCCAAACACACCCTCACATAAAATAAAATAAATGGTATTCAGAATCTCATTTAGATAGAGTACAACAATGTCATCTAAATTCGTAGTTTGTAAAGCAAGGTAGAGAATTTTACATGGGGAACAACACTTTTTCAGCCAAAATAATCAACAAAACTCATTTAATATTTTATGGCACAAATATTATTTAAATTATGAGTATATTTTTAATAGGCTGAGTGATTATGACCCAAATTTCTATTTATTAACTGTTTTAACTGGTTTTTTTGTTGTGTCTCTAGCCATAATTTTATTACAAACTTCAAGCTCGAAGCTAAATTTCAAATTATATGTAAGAAAAATAGACTCGAATGATATGAATATACTTCAATAATTTGAGATAGAATATTTTAAAGTTAAAAGAGATAATGAAGATAAGTAATATGCCACAACACAAGTTAAATGGGACAAACCAACCAAAGAGAATGCTAAGCGATGGAAACATTGGGAAAAAAATTGAGAAACAATACAGTTCTTTTTATTATATTGAATTTTTACTCTTGCACTTTTATGTAATTTGGTTAAAAAAAGTGTTTATATATTTTTTTTATCCAAACACATTTGTAGGCATTGAAAGTAGTTATATAATATTTACCCAAATGTAAAATACTGCCCTCTAAAATAAAAAGATATATACTAAAATAAGTTAATAAGTAAGAAAATTAAAGTACTTTTTTTACAAGTAAATCCAAACGCACCCTAATATACAATTAGACAAGAAACAAATTATTTTATAAAATTAGTAGGTATGTAAAAAACTGGGCTGCTTAATATTAGTACATATTTATTGATATAACAATATATAATTACTTGCAGCCCATGACCATGGATGCATATAGTAGGCTTGCTGCCATGTATCAGCAGTTTCACCAACCTCCAGCTTCTGGTTCCAAAAACTGAGCTGCTGTGAAAGTGATGAGCTACGACAAGAATGTGAATATTTATTCTTTGTGAGATATATTACAGAGCAAGTGATTGTGAAATTGATAAGCATCAAGAAGAATGAGCAATTTGTTTCTTCTGAAAACTTGTATATTAGCTCCAAAGCAATCAAGTGATGAGAAACAATATATAGCACAACTTTCTTGGGGTGAACAACTTGATAAGATTAGGTGGCTTTCTGGGGTATTTATGTTTCCCAACAAATTAACCTTAATATATATATATGCAAGCAACTTGAAACTTGTTTGTATGTTATTATTATTTCTTTTGGAATAAGTATTTTTGGTTACTTTTCCCTCGTGTTTCCCAATTGGTTCATGCGAATGAATGTGGCTCATGTTTTTGAATTACCTCTTGAAGCGATTAGGACGAGAGGTGGTCATGCCAAAACGAATTTGTTATTTGTCACAGTAGCAGCGACTACTTTACCCACATACACAGCAGACTCTGGTTCTGGTGTCTAGCATCCAATCGAGGTGTTACTGTCTCCTCGCCTTGCTAGAAATTGAAGGCGCACGGACGGATCTAGAATTAAAATGGTGAGGGGGCAAAATTATAAATATAAAAAAATTAAAATAATTATATAAAAATTTATTAGTTTAAAAATTAAATACATTATACTTTTATTGCAGTTGAGCACAATATTCCTTTATATTATAAAATTTATCAATAATTGAATCGATATCAATTTTTTTAGCAATTTTTCTTTCAACATAAGTTACTAAACAATTAACAAAAAAAATTATTTTCCATCTTGTTTTTAATCTATTTTTTATAGGGAAAAAACTTTTTACCTCCCTAGATGTTTGGGTCATTGCAATTTAGCCCCTAAACTTTCAAAACGGCAATACCTGTATGTTTTAAAACGTGCATTCTGCCTCATCCGTCACAACTCCATCAATTTCTCCATTAAATAAGCACATGCAGTGCACATGTCATTTATTAAATGACTAAAATACCATTTTTTACAGAAAAAAAGCACACGGTATTTTTTTTTTCCATAAAAAAAAAAGATATTTTAGTGGGTAAAGTGCTTTTAGGGGGTAAAGTGCTTTTTTCCCCGTAGAAAAAGGGTTTTTACTCATTTAATAAATGACATGTATGCACTGCATGTGCTTATTTAACGGATAAATGGATGGAGTTGTGACGGATGAGGCAAAATGAACGTTTTAAAACATACAGGGAATCATATTACCCATTTTGAAAGTTCAGGGGCTAAATTGCAACGACCCAAACATCCAGGGAGATAAAGTGTTTTATTTCCCTTTTTTATAATATTTATATATAACTGAAAAATTAATTTTCACTTGTAACCGTTGAAACAAGAAGAGTCAATACCAAACAAAACAAACGATAATTCAAATAATAAGTCTCAGATTTTCCCAATTTAACTAATTCTTGACTTAACTCAGAAATCATTGATAAAAGCTTCAATTTAACTATTATTGTGTAATATATTAGTATGAGTAAATCCTAAAATAATTTGTTGATTATAATCGATGAAACAATTTATTATTGAAGGTCTTAAATTATACCATACATTAAAAATTGGGACTATAATTATATTGGACATTATTCTTTTATCCTATAACATTAAATCATTAATAAAATTTTAAAATTAAATTATGTACATTAATATATATATATATATATATATATATGATACGATATAGCGTATAAATAGAAATTTAACCGATAACATATATGCACGAATTATAACATACGACATAATCCAAATAGAACAGAAGTCAAATAATAATATGAAGGAATAACAATCTATCAAAATATGATGTAAATATGTATATATATGCATCATAATATTGTCCAAGCTATAGAGTAGTGTTTACGCTTTACAAAGGTCATATGCTTGTTAGAGTGAATAATAACAAGTCCCAAAAGTGACCTACTATACAAAAGATATGGCCAGTATACATAAAGAGAAATATAAAAAGAAAGTCCGGTGAGCTAATACAAATTTGGTGGAAAGTCGAGGAGCTAGGTATATATCAAAAAGACTTCTTGCTCGACTGCCGAGAGTACAAGAAACACAGACTCACAACAAAGATAACATATATATATATATATATATACATATATCAACAAAACGACGTCCTCGCGAGGCCCACGCAACACGACATCGGTCCTCCTCCAGCATCTGATCTCAAATATCTGTATCGTCGAAGTCGTCCTCAAACCGGTATAATCCTATACTCCCTCCGTTTTTTTTAATTGTCCAGTTTTAAATGCGTACGGGAATTTAGGTAATGATTGGTAGAGTATTAAAGTTAACAAAATGTATATATGTTTTACTAAATTACCCTTTACTTTTTTGTTATTATCTCTCCTCAATTAATAGAGATAGTGAGTATTAAATAAGGGTAAGAGTGGAAAAAAATAATAAATGCTGTCTTAAAATTTGAAATGGACAATTAAAAAAAACGCACGCATCTCTAAATTGGACAATTAAAAAAAACGGAGGGAGCATCATCCAGCACTGGTAGTGGCTCAACCTCCCAATCCGGCGACAAGATAGGCAATGTCGCTGGCTCCTGAACTAGTGCCTCTAACTCCTCTAAGAATAGACCCTCTGACTTCGGAGCTAATGTTTCCATGCACTGAAAAGATCAAGGCCCGTAGAGTCCTCTTCCTCGAACGTTTCAGTCTCCCAAATGATCGGGGACTCAACTAGAGAGGGTGGTGTCAGAGCGATCGGGTCTGCATCCAAGGCAACAGTAAAATCCCAGGACTCCTTACTGGAATCACCATCAATATCCACATCATGGTCCATCTCAACCTCCAACTTAGAGTCGTCCACAGGCATCTCCTTCGGGTCAGAGTCCTCCTCAAGGTCAGCCCACTCGGCAGCATCAGCTGCGGGTGGCAGGGGAACAGGGTCGGGTACAATATGCTTGCTCGCGGGTGCAGGAATGAATCGAGGCTGCCCATCTAAGAAAGGGTGTCGAGAAACCAGCTCTGGTAGTGCAAAATGATAGGTACCTGAGATCGATGAAGAGAGTGCAACAACGCTAGTGGCCGACGTGTACCTTGCGACTGCAAAGCTAATAGTGAGGAAAGGTGGCTAGGGCGATGGACCCATCAATCCCTAGAATAAGGTATACAAGAGAAAGACGAGATTTGGAAATCTTAGTGAGTTGGTAGGAGTACTCGGACCTACGTACTCTTATGTCAATTCTAGCCATTCGAAACAATACCTTGGTATTTATGTAAAACATAATATGGTTTAAAAGAATCAAGGCACATACTCCGAATGGACAAATAACCTGTTGGTCCGATCTAGCGAATCCTATGGTTACTTTCTAAGTTACCGCGTCACTAGCAACCTACATAAGTCAAAGTAATGTGTACCGTTCAACGGAAATTCCCGTAGGCCGTACTATAGAGAACTCCGTACCACTTCCACACTCTTGGACTTCTTCGTCTCGTGTAACTAAAGGTTAGCCGGTTTCCACTTTGCATGCTACGTATGCCTTTCACCAATCATCAGGACTCAGTCCCGGTACCAATATCATTACATCGGGACCACGATTCAGTATCTATACATCGGGGATGAGGTCCAGGTATCTGAGGTGGAACTAAGTGTCTCAATGCATGTTTTGAGTTCTGAACTAGGGCAACAGTAATGGCTACCACTCCGTTCTCGCCTAACCTCATAAGGTCATTAACCCAGAGGCCGCCAATACTGAGACTCACACCATCCAGCCCACATGGACTATGCACCACACTATCTTGCCTCTAGATGGCTGGATCTAGCAGGCTAACCACAAGTTTCACTTTGATGGCTATATCACAAACAAACAATACAAAAATCAGAAATATAAACACCAACAATCATCGATATCAATGTACAATCTGATCTTCGAGATCTCTTCGGTATCTCATCATCTCAACATTATCACTATCAGTATACAAACCGATCTTCAGGATCTTCCCAGTATCTCATCATATCAACATCATCAATATTATATCTTGTAATTGATCACTCTCGAAGGTGTCGTTAAATTCCTCCAAAAGCGAGCAATTTAGAAAAAAGTTTTTCAAGAAGAAGTTTAAACTGAATGGTTTCTTGTACTAACTTAGTAGCAAGTAGCAAGAACGACTCAGGTCGTCTCTCAAGGAATCTATGCAGCAAATTAGAAATCTTATCATAGAACAGAGAAAAATGGGGGGTTTTTGATTTGATTTTCTAAACGAACGAAGTAATTAAACAAATAAATTCAAGAACAATGCTACAAGAGATTTAAGTGATACGAGAATCATAGGCACTATGAATTATAATTGTTTGGTCTGAATTAGCCAATTTTGACTAACTCGGGCGGTTCGCAAGGCAATCGCCTAGAATCTGCTATGGATAGAGTAAAGGGAATGATTTTTCAATCCCTTGAGCAAACTCCACAGTTATGCACCAACCTCGCCAATACAAACACTTTTCAACCTCTTGGAAATTTTCCCAAAAGATTAAATAGTGTAAAAATTCATAAACACAAAATCGAGCCTCAAGCCTCATCACCTTAAAACACTTTAAATCACTTGCAGCACTAAAAGAAAACTAGCCAAACATTTTTAGTAAATAAATTAACAAGTGAATTATAGATATGAACAGAATAAGAAATGACAGAAAATAAGAAGAAAAGACAAAGCTTTGGAAAAAGAAAATAACTTCAATTAATAAAAACTGAAATATAAGGAAAAGACCAATCTAACAAGTGCAAAAAACTATGAAAAGAGAGTGAGAAGTTTAGTAAGAACTCTCACAATCAGAACCAAAATGCTAAAAAATAACAACAAGAAAGAAAGAAATATTCAAGAGCTAGAAAACACCAAAAGGAATTGTTGTCCACTCTATGGAGCTAATTAAGGTGGGTTTATATAGGGAGCCAAGGAGTGAATGATTCATTGATTTTTTCCTCTCCAATTCCCTCTTGAACTCTAACCTCCGTTCTCTTCATTAATCAACTTATTACAATTAAAAACAAAATTAAACAGAGCTGATGTGGCAGAGCATCTTGCGGTGTGACTCTTTGATTTCTTCTGTACATGACCGCTTGGGCAGTCTACTCGTTGCTGAATGTACAAATTTTTTCTCCAACTTAGCTTCCAATGTAGCTCCAATGCAATACTCAATTATCTGTCCCTGAATTAATAAAAACACTGAAACAAACACGTCAAAAGCACCAGTGGCATCAAAGGAAGTAATTAGTATGCAATTTGGCAATAATACTCTAAGAGATAATACAATCAAAATTCTGCCTTAGAAGCTAAGTTATGTACAATAAGATCATGAAATTGCTCAAATTATGGGAGGAAAAATGTATGAAAATGTGGTTTATCAGTAATCATCATCAATTCATATTCTTAAACTCAATACCATTACCAATCTTTACATAATAATCATAACCATAATTGTGAGTGTTATGTGTGTTTAGGTGGTGAGTGTGAGTGTATTTGAGTGGAGTTAAGTGGAGCGAAAATCATTTGGTTTTTCTTTGCATAATTTGAAGTGTTTTGATTAGGTTTAGGGTCAAGCGTGAACTCTCTCTCACTTTGCTCACTTACTCATTTTTATCTCAAATTATAATTCTAGAGAGCGTATGAACGTTAAGTAAAATCTTAACGGTTGAGTGAGACTCTCAACGATGTCAAAAATAATAAAATCGTCTTATTATTAATTCAACCAATGATACTTCATTAGAACTATTTATAGATAAATGGTTCTCAAGTGGAATTAATATTTTGAAATTATTATTTAGTCTCGATGTCGGCAAAATCATAAATTAAAACATTCAAAACACCGAACATGAGTTCTAAATAATTTTGAGGTCTTATCCTATTTTCAGATAAAATTTTCATAATGATCACTTGCTTCTTTATATTATTCAATTACTCATTTAATTATAGTCTAAGCCTTGCTCATTAAACAAATACCTGAAAGTCGTACTATCCACATATCACTTGAAACTCATATAATAGAGTTACTCACACATAATTATCATAACCAAGGATAGCATCAATACCACTATAATTAAAATAAAATAGCTAGAACTATTATGTTAGTATACTCAGGATATAAGCGATAAGTGTTACAATATTTCTCTTCACTTATGAATCCATCTTGAATCATCTCTTCAGAGTTCACTTTCTAACATGGCCACATGAGAAGATCACTTTTTGATACCTTCTGAGAAAGGAGGTTTCTAAGAGCTTTCACTTTCAGAGTGATGATCTTTTTCAAGTCACCGCGTTGTTGCTGCTCTGCCGCTTCAGATATGCATTTTTGTGATTTTTATTTTCCTGGAAACTTGTGTTATAAATTTTGTTAGTTTTTTTTATTGTATTAGTTTTTTTCTGTGTTTTTTAATTATCTTTCCTAATGTTTTTTTAAAAAAATTGTGCTTTAAATTTTTTTCTGTTTTTCTATTTTAATTTTTTCTGTTCTTTTTTTTTTAATTATGGTTCTCTTTTTTTTTAATATGTACTGTATGTTTTAAAATACTTTTTAAGTTTTTTTTGTCTTTTTTTTCTTCTAATAAATGTGTTTGTTTACTTTTGTATAAAATGTGGTTATATAATAATATTGTAAGAGTGTTTGTATGATATGTATGTTATTATAAATCTTAGAATAGATGACTTTGTTTGAGACCGACAATTGATATGAATCATTGGTTAGACATAGGGGAAATTCTATCAAAATTGATTTGAATAAAACTTAATTAAATATATAAGAGATTTTCTTAAAAAGATTGATAAATTTTCTTAAACTTATTAGGTTGTAACACATAAACGCAGAATAGTGTATCCCTTGGATCAGTCATGGATGTACGATAAATTTCACCCTAATATATGCATATTAAATCAGAATAACTAGAGAAGATAAAAGATTTTGCCATAAATTAATAAAGTATTTAGTTGAGGCAGTGACAGTGAAGAATCCCTTCATTCTTTCCAGCTATAGGAAGCCCGGTCAACAACTAAATAGTCTCCCCTGATATCCTTTGCAAGTCGAAGGTCATCAACAAGGTAAACAGTCTCAAACCTGCAGAGGCAAAATACAAGCAAAGCCATTATAAAAGAAAAACTTGAGAAGAAAAAGCACCCAGAATCCCAGGTAACCTAGTTCACAACCAATTCCTACCACACCCCCACCAACTCCTTTAAATTGAAATATACAAGAAACAAACGAGATGGATCAGATAACTTAAAAGCGCACATCAGAGAGGTTTAGATAATTGGAAAAGGTGATTTTTCAGAATGGCTTGAGGTCACAAAACTCAATAACTTAATAGACTAGAGATGACATGTACATCAGCTAGTGATTACAATAATTACTTAAAAAATATATGAGCGTGTTTAAGGGATCCATTATGATGTGCCATCCCCAACAACTGACATCAAAGCTATGGATGAAGATACGGCACCTGGTATTTGGGAGAAGTTGGAAAAACTCTACTACCTCCGATCCAAAATAAATGTCTCTTTTCACTTATGCACACTCATTAAGTTAATTATTGGATTCTATGGAAAATCTAAATAATAGAAGTAAAAGGACAAAAAATTCTCTTATTCTATCATCAATATCTTCTCTATCTTCATTAACTAAATTATCATAAATATTATCTCCAATAATAAGGGGTATGATAGGAAAAAATAAATCAAATGCTTCTTGAAATTATAAAGAGACAAACAATATGGACCAAAACAAAAAGTGAAAAAAGACATTTATTTTGGATCAGAGGTAATATTTGTCAAGGAGTTTGCCCAACAAGTAGCATCTAAAGAAGAAATTGTATCAGTTACGTATGGAGGACAATGCGGATCACTTGGAGCACATGAATGAGTAAAATACTATTGTTGATCAATTATGCGAGATTGATGATAACAAGATAAAAGATGAAGACTTAGCATTCCTACTTCTTGTGTTACTTCTTGATTATTATGACAATTTGTTCACGACCTTACTGTACAGTAAAGATACAGTATCTTTGGATAATGTGCAATCATGCCTTTTAACCCATAATGTTACCAAAAAGAACAGTCAAAAAGATGGACATAGTGTGTTTGTTACCTAGGGGGAGAATCGAAAAGGGAAGGGAAAAACATTTAATGAAAGGTTTGACAAATGAAAAGGTCTTCATTGCTATTATTGTAAGGAATTTGGGCACAATAAACGGGTTTGTCCCAATCTCACGAAAAAAAGATGATGGAAAAAGGTGATATACTCTTGTTGTTTCCGAATCTATTGATCTTATTTGATGATTGGATTGTGCAGCCACGCTTGTTTATTGGTCTTTTTTAGTGTAGATGGTACGCGAGGCCAATAGTGATTATTTGCAATATTTGCAAATAATAGTGCAGCGGCTTGTATCAAGGTAGAGATGGTGACAATTTCCATCCAGGCATGATATTAGCCAAAGGTGGAGATTTGTTGGAAAAATTGGCTCATATCTTGATGGGATAGCAATTGATCTTATTTTATTTTGTATATCTTAGATGTGTATTCTAAGATTTAGAATTTGGTAGGATATGTAGTAGGATATGTGAAATATGGTAGAAGATATGTGAAATCTATTTAAATTTTATTAAATCTTTTTAGATTTGAAATCTAGTAGAACTGAAATTTGAATCCTATCAGGGGACAGAGAATGTGTCAGAGGGATATTTGTAGGGTGGGAGTGAGGATTAGAGGATCATACAAAATTGGAAAGCATGAGTTTAGGCTGAGGAAAGAATCAGGCCTCTCAAATACCTGATATCATTACTGTTCCATTCCTAATTTCTCAAAAGATAATACACTTATTCTGAGGGAGGGCAAGACCAAATTGGTTCTTTGCTCTTTATCTCTCCTTATCTTTAATCAAAGCTCAATTTTTATGGTAGCTCTATGGATGGTATCGAAGACGCGCGCTACAATGGAGGCAAGGATGGATACAGTAGAGCGACAACTTGTTGAACTCGTGGAGGCTCATAAATGCTCCTAGGAAGCTCATAACTGCTGGTTCGATAACTTATCGACCGCTCAGCTGCGACAAATGCAAGAGATGTTAAATACCGTCCGGGGTTGGAGAACAAGGCAACCGATGCACTTTCGCGCCAAATGATTAATGGAGCAATCTCAGTGGTTCAAACAAGCCTCTAGGAAACAATTGGAGAGGAAATACAGCAAGATCAGCACTTACAAGCAATTATCACAGATCTGCAACAAGGCTCCGAGGATCATCAGGGGTACACATTGACCAAGGGTCGGTTGTTCTTCCAAGAAAGGATGGTGATTCCAGCGAATTCGAGCCAAATTCCGACTTTATTGACAGAATTTCACGATTTAGGAAGCGGTGGACACTCGGGTTTTTTCCGAACATATAAAAAATTGGCTGCAGTAGTATTTTTGAGAGGAATGAGGCAACAGGTGAAAGATTATGTGGCTCAATGCCACATATGCCAGCAAAACAAATATGCCACACTTAAACCAGCTGGCCTCCTTCAACCTATTCCGATTCCGGAGCATGTTTGGGAGCATATTTCAATGGACTTCATTTCCGGGCTCCCAAAATCAAGAGGTATGGACACTATCTTTGTTGTGGTGGACTGTCTTACAACATACGCTCATTTTATCTCCCTATCACACCCCTTTTCTGCCAAAGAGGTGGCTCAAACTTTTGTTAAGGAAGTGGTGAAGCTTCATGGATTTCCGAAATCCATCATATCCGATCGCAATCGGATTTTTATGAGCAAATTTTGGCAAGAGTTGTTTGTTGCGGCTGGTACAAAGTTAAAATACAGCACAACGTTCCACCCACAAACGGACAGCCAAATGGAGGTCGTTATCCGTTGCCTGGAGACTTATCTCCGTTGTTTCTGCAGTGGCTGTCCGCAACGCTGGTTAGAGTGGCTTCCATGGGCGGAATATTGGTTTAATACCACCTTCAACGCATCTGCAAAATCCACTCCATTTCAGGCCCTTTATGGAGTAGCACCCCCGGTTCTATTCAAAGGGGAGACATTTCCGTCCAAAGTGGAAGAGGTGGCGGCATTGATAGCTTCTCGGGACATTATGCTGGCAGAATTGAAAGATAATTTGCTGCAAGCACAGATTCGAATAAGCAAGTGGCTGACAAGAAAAGAAGGGAGGTAGTATTTTCGGAAGGGGATTTGGCTTATCTCAAACTCCAGCCTTGTAGAATGTGTTCATTAACTAGAAGACCCAATGAGAAGCTTGCTCCTCGATTTTATGGTCCTTTCAAAGTGCTAGAAAGAATAGAACTGGTGGCGTATAGGCTGGAACTTCCGCCCGATTGTAAGATTCATCCGGTGTTTCATGTTAGCAAGTTAAAGCGAGTTGTACCTTAGGACTATCAGATTCGTTTGCTGCCACCTACTTTAGCAGAAGACACGGAGTTAGTGGTGGAACCTGAGCTTCGAACTCGGCAAGGGCAAAGGAGTGGTTAGTTCGCTGGAAACATTTACCAGCATGTGAAGATAGCTGGGAAAAACAGTGAACAGTTGCAGCACCTTTTTCCAAACCTCCACCTTGAGGACAAGGTGGTTCTACAGGGGGGGAGTATTGATACGGAGGATAGGTTCAAGAAAGTCTATTCAAGAAGACAAAGAAAGAATAGTGCGGAGCGGGTAGCAGGCCAGTGGCAGTGGAAGTTAGTTAGTAGATTAGCTTATAAATAGTCAAAGTGTATAGGTTTCTATATTGATTCAGACATTTGATACATTGATAGTTAGTAGATTGAGAGATTCTCTCTATCTGAGGAGGTAGTTCCTCCTGTGTACTTCAGTTTGGGGATTAGAGTTCATCCTTTCCCTCGTGAGCAATAAAGCATACCTGTTCCGCCATTGTCAGGAGCTTATCAGATACCACCATTAATCACTCATTCCTCACACTTTCTGGTTCTGTTCTGCTACTCTACTGTTTTATTGCTTCTGCTCTTATTAACTCTTAGATACCTGTGTAACAATTACCCACAGGTATGATATTTCTAAACAAAATATATGAATCAACTACTAAAATATATACTAATATTACTTCAATTCTGATATTTGATATTCACCTCAGTTTTTACAAAAAACCATAATTTAGCCACAAAATGGAATAGAAGTACCCAGACTTCAGACATCAAAAGTTATTCCAAGCTATCCTCTAACCAAGCAAGTAGATAATCCTTTTAAACTGTGATTTTAACACTCAATTCAGCTTCATCAGTAACAAGCAAAGTAGAAAGAGTAAATATGAGCATCCAAATAATTTGGTAGCAAGTAAAACTACCATACAACTAAACTTCTACTTCAATAACTTTGTAAAGTTAAAGTACTTACCAACCCTGTCCGAATGGTGGCAATGGTATTTCCCAATTCTTCCCACGTAATACTGCACTAGTAAATCTGAAGTAGCCAATGTCATACTCAGAGGTATCTGAACTTAATTTCGAATTCCACAATAGCAATTAAAGTTTCACACTTTCAAGGAAGTATGTGATGCCAATGCCATTAACATAAAAAAACTGTCCAATATTTCAGGTATACTTTTGATCAGATTCCAATGATTTTTCCCCCATACAAACATTAGTGATGCTGCAAACTAAGGGGAAAATAGCTAAGTTTTGATAGAAAATGGGCTATTCATCGATTCAAGAGTTAATAAACATGATTACATGACACTCATTTTTATTACAAGAACTCACAGAAGAGTTGCTACCAAGCATTCTACTACAAAAATTTAAAGAATTTAACCTCTCCCGTCTAAGTTATATAAGCTGAACTCTTTAGAAAACATGGGAATGCTCGAGTAAATGATAAAAACGAATTATATAATTCACCTGAAATTGACTCTCTGTGATGATGCAATCTCAATGCCGGAACGGACGAAGAAAACCCCATCGGGAGGGAAAGTGATGACGTTGTTAAGAGTCCTCTTTTGGACATCGATGACCTGCAATACGTCGCCAGCGCGGGTGCCGAAAAAGTGAGCCTTCTCGATGATGAAAAGCTGCTCCTTCTCGGTGGTCCAAAGCAGCCTCCAGGTTCCGGAGAGCGAGTTATCGGTGGTCAATGTACCGGCGCCCTGAGCAGCCAACGCATCAATGGCTTCAATGATCGCGGCCCGCCTTGCAGGGTCTTTCTGGGTCCAGAGGCCGCGATCCTGGTCGGAGATAAGAGTGAGAAGGCGCTGTCTTGCGGATTGGGATTGGGCCGTGACGAAGGAGCGTCGATTGGGGAGTTTATGTCTAGTGTTTTGGAATTTGAAGAGGCTGGGAAGGAAGTGGGTCGTGGTGGCCATGGGCACGGGCAGTTATGGTGGAGGTGAAGGTAATTGATGGTTTTGAGTTCCATGGCGTGAGTAGTGAACTTGAAAGAATTAGCGGTTGAGAATTGAGATGAGGATCTATTACAGACCCTTTGGAATGCTATTAAATTGAATTTCACTTATGATGTTTGAAACGTTGTTACTAAGGTTATATTAGTTTTTTCTGAACTTTGGATCGGAATTCGAGAGTCAATGAAAATTGATTTTGTCAATTGTCTAGTAAGAGGGTTACAATGACGCAGAGTTACATTGACCCAATGAATAAAATTGTCAATTTTTTATTCACTTTAATCTTGGAGTCATTATGTGTGGGAAGGGATGCACAAATACGTGAGGATGTGTTCAGAGCCAATTTTAAAATTACTATGACTTTAACCCCTGTGATATTGACTTCATAACTACCTTAACTCCAGAGTTACTGAAAACAAACACTACCAAAGAAATAATGTTCAATTTAATTATTAAAGTTATATAGGGACTAATTTGGGGGTTTTGTCTAAATGTTATTAAAGTTGAATAAAATTGACAATACCCCAAATTAGTCCCTATAGAATTTACAATCGAACATTATAGTCCCTCCAGAATGAGAAAGTAAAAATTAGTCCATGCACATGTTAGACGTCGTACTTATTAGTCCCTCTGTTAATCTTCTTAGACGGAAATGATGATCTGACAGCAACGGTGTAATGTGGCACCGTTAAATGATATATCACCATTATCGTAAACTAAATGACGTCGTTTTGATGTTTCAAATTATCACTTCACTTAACCTTACCTCACCTCTCTCTCCTCCCTCCTCCCACACTTCACTTAAGTTAAGTGAATTGATGATTTGGAACATCAAAACAACGTCGTTTAATTTATGGTGATGGTGATGTGTCATTTAACGGTGTCACATCATCACTGTTACTGCCAATTCATCATCCCAGTTTGAGAAGATTAACAGAGGGACTAATAAGTCCGACGTCTAACATGTGCAGGGACTAATTTTTACTTTCTCATTCTAGAAAAACTGAAATGTCCTATTGTAAATTATGGAGGGACTAATTTGGAGATTTTGTCTAGATTTTAACATTGAATGTAAAAATGAAATCTATATTGAAATCCAATTGAGTGTTGGCACACTTTTTATTATAGCATTAACAATTCTCGTTATTTTATGCAATTGATTATAATGAATAAAATAACAAGAACACCGATATCATAAATCCCATTCAAAATCAAGAGAATGAAGTTTTATTTGTTCCCAAATAAAAATGTGGGGGTCCCAATTTCCAACTGAAAGTGTGGATGATCATATAACAATGGAGATGTACAAATCCATAGGGTCGATGAAAAGTTGGATTGAGTCTAGCCATCTAGGTCAAGCCCTTCCAGATTGTTAGAAACATAAAAATAGATTAAATAAAAAACAAAAACAGAAGGTTTCGAAACATAATAGCAGCGACTGAGACACAATCCTAAATTCACTTTCCATGCATCTTGTGCCTTTTTTTCAAAGTAAACCACTTATTCTTCCAAATACCTACAAAAGAAACTACAATCCATTATTAAGTATGCACGTGCTGAAGTACAAGAAAAGATTTAGCAGAAGGCAAAGTGACAATCAAGACGGGTTAGCACAAGAGAGAGCAGCAAAACATGTATCAAACTTGCAAAACAGTGCAGCACAACATATTTTGAACCAAAAATGTTACTCTCAACACTTTTGTTTTACAACGGTGTACAATAACCTAACTAAATTACCCACCCACAAATCGCTCACACACATACACATGTGATGGTTAGCCATTGTAAACTGTTGTACAAAATTGTTGTAGAAAATTGTTGTTGTAACTATAGCTCTATTGATTCTGAACTGCTGACTCAAACAATAAGCATCATATCTTTTATGATAAACCAATCAAACAAGTACGAACATATCATATCAAATTTCTTGAGCTCGTTTCAAATAACACCCTAGTTGTAAAAGCTTCACATTATTCTGTGACTAGCTCTAGCATGTTATTAGACTCTCCTTCATCCTTAATTATGCAAGAGAAAACTTGTAACCTGCAAGAATTTTTCCTTCTATATGTTGATAATCAAGAAATTTGTGACTACTAATTATTAACAAACAAAAAACTGAAGAATGCTAGCTTTATTCTTGCCACAGCAAAATGTCAATCATATCGCAAACAACTAACATTCAAATAATAGGGCAACCTGCTCACCATAGAAGGAATGCCCCAAATGCAGACAGTCTTCAAGAGATTATAGACTTGGTTGGTTTAATCAGCGGCATTTCGGAAAACTAGACGCTTTTTTAATTTTTTTTATCAAATTATATTTTTTATTTTTTGAATTTTTTCTTATAATATAATAATGGATAAAAAATGATAAATAATATAGAAGATGATTATTAAAGGGAATTATAATTTTTTAAAAAAATTATCATAGTAAATTTATATGTAAAAAAATGAGATAGTTAAAATGTAATTTGAATTGAGAGAGTAATTATTCTTTTTATTTATTTAATTTTTTTAAGTTTTTTATTTAATTTGAATGGAGAGACAAAAAAGTAACTAACTTTTTGGCAATTCTCTTTATAAGTAGTATAGATGAACTTCGAAGACCTAATTGCGACGGTGAAACCAAGCTTTCATGGTAAATAACAAAGGTCCTTGTACCTACGTGCTCAGATAGAGGATATTCAAACATGCCATCACTCGAGCTGTCAATTAGGGGAAAATCTACCCTGCCGTCATTTAAGTTATATTGAACTAATTTGCACCATCGTGATTTGGGATTTGGAACTCTCGCCAGAAGAACATCATTTTCCGAGAAGTAAAGGGGCAGTAGAGAAAGAAAATTAGGATGATCAAAAGGGTGGTGAGGGATCACTGCCAATTTAGTCCAAGATTGATGAACTCCATACTCCTTCATCAACCACACAAGCCAGTGAGTTTTTTTATGTTCAAAACAAACAACAAGGCAATTCCTCAAGACACCTAAGGCTGGGGTGAAAAATAAATTATCATCTGAATCCCTGTCAGGAAGGGAAAATTGATCGTAAGTCTCCTTTCCCAAATCTAGGGAAACTATCACCCAAATAAATTTTTCAGCGTTATACAACCAATTAAGTGCGCCACTCACAAGTACCCCTCTCTGTACAGAGACTCTGAAAGGGAAATCCTGAATTGTTCTCCAGTGGTTTGGACCAAATGTGAAGATTTTGGCCTTCCCAAGTGAAGCCACAAAAAGCTTGTATTTGTCGTTCACATGATCATGACCGAAACCACTAGCTGAGATGCGACACCCGATCTCCAGCCATTCAGACGTCAGCCCGGTACAAGGGTTCCACAATATGGCTCGAGATTCCTTATCATCAGCATTTGGCTTGTGGTGCAAATAGAGCAATCCATTACAGGAACCCATAACACTGAGGTGGCATCTTCCCCCGAAGCAAACAACTTTACTAGGGGCAGTACGGTTCTCAAATAAGGATTGAAGGGAAAAAAACTCCGATGTTGTGGCAACAGATTTTGAAATGATTATAGGCACATTGTGGGTGAGTCAAGGTAGGATCCGCGATTGACCTCTGAAGGTGGTCCTTGGCGAATTGGGGACAGGAGATTAGGGTTCTCCATGACTTGCAGACACTCCTAAATTGAACAAGGGAACTTACCGGAAGTCTCATCAGGATTTCCACGACGAGATCATCTGGAAGGATTGCCAGCGGCGACCACGAAGGCGGCGACGGTCTTGTATTCCTACAGCTGTCCAGTTTCGGCCATTCCGTAGTGGTTCTGACCGCATTTTTCCTCTCAACATCATCATCGTCTTCATGCAGACGCATCAGAGTGGCACAACTAGCTTTAGGGTTACGGTTTTTTGTCGATTAGGAGTTGGTGTGCGTGTGTGTTGCACTTATGTTATGGGTGCGGAGGGAAGATGGGTACGACAAAACCACACACACACACACATATATATATATATATATATATAGACAAAAGGGTTATGCTATTGGTGAATACATTTTGAGCATACACTCATTTCTACACCCATTCAAATAAATTTGATGAATTTGTTGGGAACTTGCTAGAAAAGTTATCAAATTTGTTAATATTTGAATGAGTGTAAAAATGGATGTATGCTCAAAATGTATGTACTAGTAGTATTTCTATAAACAGAAACGTTGGTCCGCCAAATTTTATCATCCAAAAAAAGTACAAAAAATGAAAATTTAAAAGGGAATTGTAAAGTGGTAAAAGTGTTAGAACTATTAGCACGGGCGTTTGTTATGAGGTAATGTGAATAGATTATCGATAATCTTGCAATTAAATTACCTGATAATCCAGATTGATTCGTTTGGTTTGACAAAGATATTAGTAATGTGGAATACCCAATAATCCATATTACCTCAAAAGTGGTAATGTTGATTACCCCCATATCAGGTTGCAATCTGGATTGCCACCCCTAGGTAATTCTCTAATTTAATTTATTACACAATTACCTCTCTAACAAATTATTCTATTATTCCCAATTTTATATTTTTCTAATGACTATGACAAATAGTAACCACTGTAACACAAATCCTATTCTTTACAAGAATAATATAATTATTTTATTGAATTTTTATTTTTGTTAAATAATTATATTAATGTAAAAATCGAAAATATTGATATTAAATTTAAAATATAAAGACTAAAGTAATTATTCACTCAATAATTTACTATTAAAATCAAAGAAAATTAGAAATTTATATATAACATGTTATGTATTATAGTACATAAATAATTAATTAAATATAAAATTATTAAAATTTTTTACTTAATAAAAAATGTTTAGAGAGTAAAACTAAAAATTAGAGGGCATTATATAGTCATATGTGTATTTTAGAATGTATTTTAATAATATATGTAATATAATTATATTTAATTAATTTATTTTATAATTATTTAGAGGGCATTATAGTAATATACATATTTTACCTTGTAATCTTTTTAATATACCAAACAAGGTAATGTGAATTACCGGTAATGTTATTTGTATATACCAAACAAGGTAATGTGGATTACCGGCAATTTAATTAGAGGTAATCTATCTACAAGATAATCTCTAGATTACTGGTAATTTTCCACGGTAATGTGCCAAACGTCCCCTTAGAGATGTGCTGTCACTAGAAAAAATTATGAAAAATTTAGAAAGTAAAAGCATTACGAAAAATTTAGAAACAATTAATTAATGATAATATTTTTTAGATTAATAATAAAATTTAGAAACTAATAATATTATTTTAAACTAAAAAATTATAGGAAAAAAATAGTAATAGAAATGGAACCAATACTCATAGATGTAGAAAAAATTAGGAAAGACATATCAGAAAGTGAAATTTAAAGAAGGGTGGTGAAGTTACAGAGAGAGAGAGAGATGTTAAAATAGAATTATCAGTTAACAAAGAAGAAACAAAATTAGAAAAAGATATTTTAAGACATATAGCAAGAACAATTATAACAAAATACCATATTATAATAACGGAAATTCTATTTGTACAATGTAAAATACTGACAACGTACATACATCGTATATTGCACATATCTATTTTTCATGTAACTACGCGCTTCCTTCTTTCTTTTTGGTTCTTCTAATGATCTTTCTCTCTGTTTTTTTTTTTCTTCTTTTCATCCATTCTCACTGGTTCTTTTCTCCATCTTTCTCTTCATTTTTTTTCACTTTCACTCAACATAATTCTTGTGATACCTATTAGAGGATATGATGATAAATCATATCAGTGACTGATATGGTGATATCCTTGATTGATATGATGTGATTTAGATTGATTTAGAAGAAGATTATATAATATCATTGATTTAAATTGATGAATTCTAACATGGTATCAGAGCCATGGTATCCACCTTGAACACATCTCTTCCGTTGGTACCTCGATGAGTTCTTAGAACTCTTTTATATTTTATTTGATTGCTTTCTATTTTCTATACTATTTTTCAAAGATGAAAAAAAAAATCTTTTACCTTACCTCATAAAACCCTACAAACAACCATCTCTACACCATCTTCATGTCATTTTGACTCATGATATGTCGACCAACAAAGGGGTTTACAACTTTATCCGTAAAAGTTGTACTGAAAAAAGGGTTCGTAACTTTGTCCATAAAAGTTGCATTGAAAAAAATGGGTTATCAACTTTGTCCGTAAAAGTTGCTCCGAAAAGGGTTTGTAACTTTCTCCACAAAAGTTGCATTGAAAGGGGTTTGTAGCTTTCTTCACAAAAGTTGCACAGAAAAGGGTTTGCAGCTTTCTCCATAAAAGATGCACGAAAATGAGTTTGCAGCTTTTTCCACAAAAGGTGCATGAATCGACATGATTATGGTGTTCAAATAAGTTATGAAGTAAGATGAGTTTTGGTTGTTGTAGTGGACATTGCAATTTTTTTTTCTTTCAAGTTGATTGTATTACATTAGTGATTTCAAGTTGGAGATGCCCAAATTTGCACCGTCCAACTTGCGGGAGGGTATTAGAGGACATGATGATAAATCATATCAGTGACTGATATGGTGATATCCTTGATTGATATGATGTGATTTAGATTGATTTAGAAGAAGATTATATAATATCATTAATTGATTTACAATGATATTATATTAATATATTTTGATTTGATATTTGCCTATAAATAGGTATTGACCCTTTGTACTTGAACAAGATGAATGAAGAACATTTCCATATTACTCTACAGATCTATTTAGCATAATTTCTCTCAATACTCTCCCAACATGAATTCTAACATGATAGAATATAAAACCATTTACGGGCCTCAACCTAACAGCTTAAGCTTTTAGGTGAGATGGTTCCTTAACATGGTATCAGAGCCTTCTGACCAAGTGGTCAAGGGTTCAAACCCCAACTCCGATAGAAATCAAAATAATGAAAAACTAAGCACAAGACTAGATTGGTCGTGCATTATTCACGCTTCAAGCCCAAAAGAGACATTCGCGTGAGGGGGTGTGATAGAATATAAAACCATTTACGGGCCTCAACCTAACAGCTTAAGCTTTTAGGTGAGATGGTTCCTTAACAATACCCACTCTTTTTTTCTTGTATGATTCTTATTTTTGTTTCATTTTACTTTTAGAATTTTTTTTTCTTTTTTATAACTCTTCTCTGCAACTTGCTTGTACAACAATGGCATAAGTGGTGATGAAGAAGAAGTGAATTTCATATGTTCATCAACTAAATTCATTCTTAACAATGCTTGTAATATTTAATGAGATTCTTGATTTCTTTTTATCATACAACTCAATCTTTGTTTATATCAGGTTGTTTTAGTTTCAAACAAGAACATTATTTTTCGTTTCAGATTAGAATTAATTTTGCGTAACGAACACATTGTATAAGATTAAATGAACACATATGACAACCTAAAATGAACACATCAGGTAATACTTCGGTCATAAAATTATTTATTAGCAAATGAATACATATATATTAAAATTAAGTCACAATAAACACATAATATATATGAAACAATGAACACACACATATACATATATCCTGCAATTGAACACATGATACAATGTAATATGAACACATACTTATATTGTAACTGAACACATAATATAATGCAAAGTGAACACATACATAAATATACTGTAACTGAACACATAGTACAATGCAAAGTGAACACATGCATACACATTAACTAATTACACATATAATATAATGCAAAGAGATAAGATTAATGAGCTTGAGATGTTTTTTTAAGTAAATGTGTGTTTTTTTTTTACTTAAATTTGTTCATTATAATGAATAAATGTGTTTATTTCTGATAATCAAATGTGTTCATTTGCCATTGAAATATGTGTTCATTTTATGTGTTGGAATGTGTTTGCTTACACGCGTACTGTACACGCGCGCGTCGGTGAGAGTGGGTATACAAAAAGCGCGTTTTTCAATCTTGTTGCTTAATTTTCGTATTTTACATTGTTTTATATGTTGTAGGTATTTTATGTTGTACACCTAGTAAGACTCATTATAATAACGAAGGAGAAATATGCGAGACAAATTTAGGAAGAAAATTTATGAATTTAAAATAATATTTAAAAGAATAATTGAAGAAGATCCGATGATATTAGAAAGCGAACTAAAAGAGAGAATACGAGAAAAAAATAAAGAAGAACTAATGCAAATCCCTAATATAGAATTTGATTATAGAAAAAATTAGGACCAAGTTCTGAAGACGAGTTAGATAAAGAAATAAAGGGACTAAAACAAAAAAATAAGAAAATTAAGAGAAGATAAAGAAAAACGGAAATTAGACAAATTAAATAAATTAAAAAAAATTAGAAAATTCAGAATACACTGAAATAGGAAATAGTGAAACACAAATATTTAAAATAGATAATATAGAACTAGAAGAAACAGAGACAGAAGAAGATAATAATAGTGAGACTTATATTATCTTAATAAGAAAAGTTAGTAATATAAACCTAAATATAGAATCAGAATTAGGATAAAAAGAAGAAATAAATACAGAAGAAATACATGAAACCAAACCGTCAACAAAAACCCCATTTAGGCAAACTTATAAATCTAGACCTGAGTATTATTGGCAAAGTACTATTCGCAAAGTACATAAATAATAGGAGATATATAGTTAATTTCGGGTATACACCAAGTATGAAAAAATCGCGCATATACACCTATAGCAAACCGGCAAGGTATATGCCGATTTACATATAATATATAAATCGGCAACCTGCCTGTGGTTTTACATATTATAAGTAAACCAGCACATACCTTGCCGGTTTACCTTTGTGTAAAATCAGCCCCTATAAATTAGATTCGGCACCCCTTAATCTCTCACTTTTCATTATTTTTTAGAATTTCACCTTTCCTAAAGCAGTTTTCTTTGAGAGAAAAATCTAGAGTGTCAAATGGAGAACTTCGACAATATTACACGACTTGACGCTGTGAAACACATTGCAGGACGTCTAGAGCATCACGTAAGTAATCAAATACCATATTCTTTCTAATTAATTTTGAAATATATGTAATAATTAGTTTTAAATAATAAATTTTAGTTAGTTTAGAACATTAATTAGTTTTAATATAAGTTAGTTTCAAGATTAAGTTAATTCTAAAATTTATATTAGTTAGTATAATATTAGTTTTTTAAAAATATTGTATATTTACAATATTACTTACATTTAATTTTACTTAGTTTTAAAATTAATTAGAAGCTTAGATAGTTTTAGCATTATTTAGATTTCCTTTTTTATTAGTTTTAATATTAGGTAGAATATTACATAATTAGAATTTTACATAGTTTTAGCATTAATTACTTTTCAATTAACTTTGTTTTAATATTAGTTCGAATATTAGATAGGTTTAATATTTTTTAATTTTTATTTTACATAGATTCAATATTAGTTAGAATATTAGATAAATTTAATATTAGTTACTTTACTTAGTTATATATAATGAAATTGTTTGGTTGCAGCCACTTAGGATACTTAGGCCTAAGGCATGTATAGATTATCGTGCTCTAGATGAGCGTCCTAAGCCATACTTGGAGAGGGCCGGATTCTGGGAGGCTTCTCAGATCCGTCCTCTCCCAAATGACATGGCTCTGGTGTTTGCCTTTGTGGAGCGGTGGAGACCAGAGACTCATATTTTCCATCTGCCGACTGTACGATTATGTTGCAGGATGTGGCGTACCACCTAGGGGTATCAGTAGCTGGACTAGCTGTGAGTGGGTGCACTGGGGACTTTTAGCGTCATCTTCACATGGATATTTAGGACATGTGTGCGGAGTGTCTTGGCTAGATCCTGACGCCGATACCACAGGGACAGGGCACCACTGTCTTGGTTACGTGGCCGAGAGATGATGTGTTACCACTGTCGGATCATCCTATTGAGGCAGACTTGCTTCACTCCACCTGTGCTTATATTTTATTGATGATTGCATGGTTGCTCATTCCAGACACGTCAGACTCTCGTGTGCACCTGAGGTGGCTCCAGTTATTGAGGGATCTGAACGACTGTCAGCAGTATAGTTGAGCCTCTACAGTGTTGTGCACATTGTACAGAGGTCTTTGTAGGGCGACCGACTATGACACCTCCACGATTTTTGGCTCCATGACATTATTGCAGTCATGGATATGGTTCAAGGTGTCGAGATTACTTCCCGACGTGGACTATGGGATCAGATTTCCACTTAGTAAGGAGGTATATGTGTTACAATTTTTTCAACTATTCCTTAATGTTTAATAATATTATAATGATAATAATGCATTTATTTATTTATTGTTACATGTGGGAGGGTTTCTATGTCCCTACTGAGGACAAGGAGCAGAAGTTGATTAGGATTAGAGCACTGATTGATACACTAGATTATCACGAGGTTAGTTTGTATTGTAAATTATGAACTGAAAAATTTAAATTTCCTACTGATTTAACAATTTATTATCAATACATTCTGTAAATGATTTTAATATATATGAGGTTTTGTAGTTCGACTGGATGCCATATGCTGACCAACGTGTTGTGGACGTCTTCCTGCACAGATTATTGGCGGAGTGTGCTGTCTGGACCTCTGTGTCGAGCCTTATATGCTTTGCATTTATCGAGTGGCATAGTCCCGATCGCGTGCTCAGACAGTTTGGTGGACAACAACATTTGTCAGACGTACCTTTGTGCATTGACGGGCTACACCCGAGGGATGCACGTGGGAAGACCTCACGGTGGCCTGCAGAGCACTGATCGTGGAACAACTTGTGGGATACACGACACGATCGACTGATTCAGATCGAGGATTTGTATAGAGCCCCTATAGTGTTTCCCTATGTCGAGTACTATGAGTGGTACCAGTTGTCTGCTAGACGGTTTTTGTCAGATCAGCCATGTGTGTACCATTTTGTTGATCCCTTTCCTCTAGGCGCTATTCCATGTGTTCCACCTGTGCCAGTTCCACCTCTCCCGGATCACTATCCACTTCCAGGTCGCGGAGGTGGAGGAGGACGTGGTGGCGGTCGACATGGGAGTGGTCGTCGGCATGATGATGGTGATGGTGGTGGTGTTGGTGGTGGGCATGATGATGGTGGTGGTGGTGCTGGTGGAGGTGCGTGCTAGGTGGGATGAGTTGGTGGGCCGTGGAGGGGATAGAGATGGTAGGACAGGGTGGCGACCATGGGGGTGGAGACGGTGGGACAGGGTGGCGACCATGGGGGTGGAGACGGTGGGACAGGGTGGCGACCATGGGGAGATGCCGTCTCACATGGACATGATGCTGGGACATATGGAGCTGATACGATTGGTTGGCCCTCTTGGGGTGATTGCATCACGTATGGGGGGTATGCTGGTGAGCCTAATGGTAGTGGTAGCGGATCATGTTATCGTCTCGCTGCTCCTGATATTGGGGGTGGTTACTGCCAGAACCTTCTTGCTGTTGGATATGATTATTCCAACGTGCAGCAGACAACTGACGGCTCATATGGGATGAGCGCTTCTGAGCTGGCGTTGGTGAGACAGGAGTTGGGTATGGTTGATATACATGATGCTAGCAGCTCACAGATGACCGATCAGAGTCCATTGACGACACACCCATTTGGGGGCTATGGAGGGACACCTGCATCAACATTTCAGGATGAGCAGCCCCGAGTGGATGTGTCACCAGAGGCTGACCCACCAGTCGCCGAGGGTAGAGGACGACGACGGAGGAGACGTCCGACGTGTGGGACAGGAGGACATCTTGGTGGTCATGACTAGTGTTTTAGATGTTATATTTTACATTTGGTTGTACTTTGTTTATTATTGTACTGTATTATTTAATATTATTTTTTTACTTTATTATTTGTACATTATTTTAATTGTACTTTATTATTCAAAACTCTTTTTTACTTTATTATTTAATACTTTATTTAAAATTATTTTTTACTTTATTTAATATTCGATAGAAAAAGTACACAACAATCAGTACATAATACATGTGTACAACCAACTATTGCATTATTAACGAAAATAGTAAATAAAACAAACACAACATAGTACATCACTTAGTGCAACATTAACGAAAACAATAAATAAAACAACCACAACATAGTACATCACTTATTGCATCATTTACGTAAACAGTAAATAAAACAACCACAACAAAGGTCTAACCACGACATATGACATTTAGCGTCCAGGATTAAAGCGCAGATCTAGCACTTTGTCATTAGGCTTGTAGTCAATCTCGTTATGGTTTTCATCGTGAATATTTATCTTAAATGTCATTAAATTGTCGTAATGCATCCAAATGTAACACTTGCTCTGAATCATGCACGATCCAAAAAATCAGTCAATCCATCCGTCAGCCAAACCTCGTTACCCCCTTTTTCAACCTTCAATAGTCATTCAGATCCAGTAGGTATCCTAAATTTGACCCGATCCAGTAGGTGAATCGCGAATTGAGTTGTTGTAATTAACAAAAAAATCACAAGTACACATATTCAACACGAATATCACCCTAATCACCTAATGAAAAAAATAAAATAACATTGTACTTATTATTTCACGCTTCAAAATGTCTTTTACGATAAGAATAGTTATGTAGGGCTTTCCTATCACAAGGGGGGCATTGGGGTCAGGATGTAACACCCTACTAGATAGCCCTTAACGCTTAAGTCATTTTAGGCCATTTCATAAGGGTTACCTCCTGTTATCATGTTTTATCTTTATATTTAAAATATAATACGCGGAAAATAGGCGGGAGTAAATTTTTCGTAAACATTCGCGGAATAGAAAATAAGGGCCTTGCGCGTAAATACAACGATAATATAAGCGATACAAACATCTACTAAAAATACCTCGTCATATAAATAACTCTCATCAAGTAACAAACATGAAATAAATACTAGGTCTCACCCCATAAGCCAAAAACTGTGACCTATGAGACTTCACCATAAATACGAGTAAATAAATAGCTGCCGGCTAACAAAGGTCCGGACTCAGAAAACATAATAAATGAATAAACGTAGCGGAAGCATAAAAATCATAACATCTGATAAGGAAATAAAACATGTCTCTGATATCTAAGGAACTATATCATAAACTATGTCGGCACGGGCTCCTCGTGTGATTCGACATCCTGCTCTGTCTGCTCCTCTAAAAGGGTGGGAAAAACATGGGGTGAGTACTGGGAAGTAACTCAGTAGGGGAGCCGCTCCGGGATTATTAATTAAATAGGTGTAGCATGAATGAATTCAATTTCAGTTATAAGTTCAAAAGCCATCTTTCCCGGAACGACTAACCTAAGTGCTTCTTATTCATTTTACATCATACATACATTATACATAAGTATAACTTTCGTGTGTGTGCTCTACGTGCCATCTAATCATATAAGGAAACTTAATCATACATCATACTACGTTTACTTAAACGTTACTGTAATACACTTTCATAACATTTTATCTCTTTATTATCTCTTTTGGCCTATCCACCCTCCTGTAACCTCCCCTGCACCGACCCCTAGGCATGAGCTTATCCTAACGAAATGGAGAAAATGAGGATATTCACCAACTGCAAGTGAAGGACCTGTAGAGCCGAGGATGCCAACCCCCTACAGTCTCTCAATCACAAGCCGAAGGCTACTATGTATTTTTGCGCCACCCAGTGACGCTTTATTAACTACGCGCCACCCGGTGACGTCTCAAACAATGATTATGCGCCACCCCGTGACATCTTAACAACATACATGCGCCACCCAATGACGTCTCAGTTCACAACACATAACATACACATACAACACATAACTCATATAAACATATAATAACATCATATATCTCATGCAATCAACTCATATCAACATATCATCATTCAAACAGCATCTAAACTCGCATACAAACCATAATTAACTCATACATATCATCTATACTGATTGTAGAACGCATTAGGGTGCATAAAGGGTCAAAACAGTTCATTTCGCACAAACAGCACTGTCGTAATCGATTACACGGGCTAGTAATCGATTACGCAGCTCTCTAATCGATTACCAGAGGGCAGCGTTTTCTCGCGATTGGAAATTCAGACATCGTAATCGATTATGAACCCGTGTAATCGATTACGGAGTCGTGAAATACGATTCTAGAGTTCCAAAAACACGATTTTCAATAGCCATTGGTCAAAATATGAATCTAACATCATCCCAATCGATAGAAAACATTGCCATACCAATATCAAACATGAAAATACGTTTAAAACACCTTTCAATTCATAAAACCCCTTTCTTTTTAAAAACCAATTTCATAAATCAACCCTTTCATGAACCCTAATGGGAAAAACAACGAACATCATTCAAAACTTCATCAATTCATCAACATACATGCAATTACATGACATTTAGAATGCCTAACCCCTACCTTTTAAAGACAATACTTGTTCTAGACGAAACCCTAGCTTCACGAACGGCCCGACACCAACGATGACCCTTATCGGACAAAAGCAATCGGTAGAAACGTCCGGCTCGTTGAGAGGATCAATAATATATAATTGTTTTTGGGATTGGGTGAGTATTTGTGGGTGTTTCTTGACGTGGAATGACTATGGCTATGAGAGTTCTTGAGAGAGAGGAAGAACAATGGAGGAGCAAGGATTAGAGAGAGTGTTTGGAGTGTTTCTGAAGTGAGGATTAGGGTTTCTAATGTGGTGGCTCGGTTATATATGGTTTAGAGTCATCGTGGGGCCCGAACGACACTTAAAACGCACTCTGCGCACGTCGTAATCGATTACCACGAAATGGTAATCGATTACGGCAATCGATTACAGACAGGATGAAATAAATTACGGTAATCGATTACAGACAGGATGTAATAGATTACCGACAGCAAAAATGCCCAGATATGAAGACCAAAGGGGTATAATCGATTACCATCCAAAGGTAATCGATTACAAGGCTACCAAATAGCCTCAAAGCACCTCAAAAACGTCCCAACTCGTACTATAAACATCCATACATCATTCCTTACATCATGCATCATCTAAACATCAATTAAAACATATATATGCACCTAAATCACCCAACATAAAATGAATACACATGAACATACACCTAAATCACATAGCACATGATGAACACACACATAAATCATACAACACATATACATACACTTAGATCACATAACATATAATGATTTACTAAAAGAAACTTGTCCACCCAGACTTAATTAAATTCTGACCAGGGTCAATTACCCTTAATTTCACTTAATTAGAACTTAATAAAAATCGGGGTGTTACACAGGACGCGGTCGTCATGGAACGGCATCTCTTAGGGAATACATTTTTCGCGTTTGATAAGTGCAACGTCGCAACTCACTCAAGCGCGCTTTTATAAAGATGAAGTGCAATAAAACGGCAAGGTGTATGCCGATTCAGTTAAAACGGTCAGGTGAATGCCAGTTTTCATAAAACGGCAAGGTGAATGACGATTTTCATAAAACGGCAAGGTGAATGCCAATTTTAATAAAACGGCAAGGTGAATGCCGGTTAACATAAAATATGCATAATTAGAATAGGCATAATTCATGCATGCAGAATTTCAATGTGCATAAATCACCGAAAGACTTAACATAAATGTTTATAACAATAGGGTTCATTTATAAAATATGGTACTTTAAAGAAAATACATAGGTAAAAGGTCCATAACTCAAATGTTCTAGTTGTTGCCTGAGTTACTTGATGAAGCTACCACAGTGGGGCATCGGCTTCTATAGTGGCCAACATGACGGCAAAGACCACAACGCTTCCCTTGACCATTCTCCATTTCATCCATCTCATTACGAATTCTGGTCGAAACTGATCTTCCTTCTTTAGCCCTCCTGAGCTCAAGGTCGGGTCTAAAACGTGGTCCGGAGTACAAAGGCCATGTTGTTTCATTTGCAATTGGAGGAAATTCGATGTCATATACATTCAACACGCTTTCCATCCGGTAAACATCGTCAACATAAGCGGTCCAACCGAGTCTAACCTCTGGATATGAGCAAGCAGCAAGAACATGACTACAAGGAAAGTGTAGAGTCTGAAAATAACCACAATCACATTTTCGCTCCCCTAACCTAACAACAAAAGTCCTCTGACTCCAAGTTCCAACTGGTCCTTGCACTTTTAATGAAAAATTAGCCAAAATAAGAAACATAAATTGTTTTTAATATGTTAAAAATATTAGATCAAAACAAGTTACCCGAACTGTGAAAGACTGGTCGCTCCTACTAAAGCTAGATGCAATCATATTGCCCATCATCTCCTGACGATTCTTCTGAATTTCGTTCTGCAGGAACTGTGAAAATACTTGTCTAGCTACCACTTGTGCTTGTGCTGTCTTTCCTTTTTTACGGAAAAGAGTTCCCAAATGAAAATATGTGGCCTTGGAAATTTCAGTTATATGGAGATTCCTAACACCTTTCAAAGTTGCATTTACACACTCCGGAGTCAGAGAAAACAAACGCAGCCAAAAAGGTTTGTGGTCATGTGACCATACCTTCGCCCTTCATCAGCGTGTTGGACCCACTTCCTCAAAGGGATTCTTCCCATCCAAGCCTGCGCTTCTGGATTAAATCCTATGGCCAGCTAGCCCATAGTAGTACTTAAACTCCGACTCAGTCTTGGCATATGCTGCATTTATCAGATGTCTCTTTGCATCTTTGTTTTTGAATCTTAAAGCAAAATTGGAAGCAATGTGACAGATACAGTACACATGATGTGCATGAGGTTGATGCCACCCACTACCTTCTACATCAATTGCCGCCTTAATCACAACATGTCTATCAGAGATGATGATAATTCCTTCTTGAGGAGTGATATGACGACGAAGATTATTCAGAAAGAAAGACCATGCATTTGTTGTCTCTTTCTAAACGATAGCAAAAGCAATTGGAAGAATGATTGAATTTCCACCATGTGCAATTGCCATCAACAATATACCACCATACTTTCTGTATAAATGCGTTCCATCAATCGAAACAAATCGTTTGCAATGCTTGAACCCCTCAATACACGCAGGAAAACTCCAAAAAACACGACGAAACATAATACATGAGTGGTCAACCAAGTCTGCACGGTTATATGGTGCAGTTTTGTCTCCACAACAGTGTTTGCATAAAAGTTTAATTAAGTTTAAAACTTGTTTAACTAACAGATCATCGTCACATTAATTATCCAAGTAACACATCATTATTTAAATAACTATCCAAATTACATAATCATACCCGGAGCACAATGTTGCATAGCAAGGAGCCACTTAGGCAATTCATTGTAAGATTCTTCCCAATCTCTATATATTTTGGCAATAGTTTTCTATTTTGCTAGCTATGTCTTCCTGTATGATGGAGTAAATCCATACTATCGATGGATGAATTCTTGCAGGACTTTTATAGGTACAGTTGGATTGCTTTCCACATTTCCAAAAATGTTGCTTGCAATCACATTAATATCTAGTTGTACGTGATTTTGCGGAACTGCAGATGTCATGCAAAAGTGATCACCAATATAGCTCCTTATTTCCCATATCCATAATCGGAAACGGTAAGTGGCTCGAACACTCCATGTTACAACCTCTGCCAAATCTCTTGCACTTAACTAGATATTTCTTTGGATCAGATGTTGGGAAATCACGCATAAGGCATAGCGGAAAAACAAAAAAAAAATTATGCAATTCCCACCCATGGACCCATGTGAATAAGTATGATTCATGTTTGAATTACCTGTTGCAACACAACTCGTGAACAACACTTGTTCTAGAGTTCTTCACGGTTTCTTGTTCTTGAATTCTTGAAGTCTTCAATTCTTGAACTCTTCAATTCATGAAGTCTTCTATTCTTGATTTCTTAAAGTCTTCAATTCTTGAGTTCTTCAAATCTTGAATTCTTGAAATCTTGAGTCTTCACAAAGAGTTACGTCAAACTCTTCCGTCGCAAGTGTAGCGACGACCTAGAGATATCCACACAACAGTTATGAGTGTTAAACACGCACCTTGATGCTTTTCCGGAACTCACTATGCTAGTAGCGAGAAACGAAGAAATAAGGATTCTATAGAAAGGCTATGTGTATGTGCGAAAATTGCAATGCCAAAAGGCTCCATGGGTGTTGCTATTTATAGCCAACACTCAACATAAACCTAAGCCTTGTTGGGACCATCTTATGGAAGCACATTTAAATCACTCACACTAATTTTTACCCTAATCCTTATTAGGCCCATCTCATTGAAGCCCAATTAAATTAGTCACACTAATTTAATCTTATTTTTTATCAGGCTCATCTCATGAAGCCCAATTAAATTAGTCACACTAATTTATTCTAATTTAGCATCAATATAAAAACTATTTTAGTGTGCGACCCTATAGGTTCTTATAACGTTGGCAATATTATTAAATCTCATTTAATAATATAAATAGTGAGCGGTATCTAGCAACACATCAATGCTACCCAAGTTATAAGAAAGTCAATGGTTTGACAATACCTTTCTGTGATTGACGTTACTGTACATTTCAGTTCCTTTGTCCAAATATCCAGATTTAACACAAGCATGGAATTAGTCATCTTGTATATTTAAATCATTAGTTTCATGATCTCCGAGTAGACTGATAAAATAAATTATATTAATGTCATACATTAATTCATTTCAGTATGCCCTTACATTTTCTCAGTCCTACTCATCAAGGGGCCCACTGATATAAATGTTCCGATCTTATGAAAACTAATATATTGTTGAGAAAAGACTTAGAAAAGTTTGTTAATGGTTCTAATAATCTGGAAAAGATTCTAGGATCTCAAAAAGCTTATTTTGATAAAAAAAGACATTGGTTTTAAACCTGAAAATAGATTTGGAAAATCCAAAACCTCTTTTCAGAAATAGTTCAGAAAGATAAGATGCTTTTACTGTCAGAAAACCAATCATGAATCAGATAATTGTTTTTTGATTAAATCCAAGAGGAAGTATGTTTCTGAAATCAGAAACCTCAAGAAAACTAAAACAAAAGGATCTAAACAAGCTTGAATACCTAAAGTTCACTTGAATCTCATTTCAGAAGTGCTTAAGAGCCAAAACATTAGAACAGAAAAGATGATATATGGACTCAGGTTGCTCAAGACACATGACAGGGCAAAAAGAGTTAATTCTTTATCCAACTTAAGTCAATAAACAAAGGACAAGTACAATTTGCTGATGGTACAAGTGCAAAGGTAAAAGGTATTGGAAATGTTTGTGAGAATTCCAATCATTTTATTAGCAATGTACTGTTAGTAGAAAAGCTTACACATAATTTACTTAGTGTGAGTCAATTTTGTGATCTTGGATTAAATGTTTTGTTTGACAAATGGCATGCACAAGTATTTGATCCTATATCAAAACATGTTAGTATCACTGCACATAGAATAGGCAACACATACATTGTATACTTAGAAGATTTACACTACTAGAAACATGCGGATTATCGACGGATTTTATCGACGAATTATCGACGGACAATTTACACAACGTTATCGGCGGATGTATCGACGGATATTGAAGGGCTAGTAATTTTTTATTATAAAAAATTATTATCGACGGATTATTTTGAAATCATCCCTCAATAATTGTCTCCCGCGCAAAACAAAATTTTTTTTTTGGTCAGATTGGTTTTATCGACGGATGAAGATGAAAAGATCCGTCGATAAAACCCTAAACCCTAAACCCTAACTAGTAATTATCGACGGATAATTGTTATTTCATCCGCCGATAATCGAAACACACCGTTTCATTTAATGGGGCGCTTATTATCGAGGGATATTATCGACGGATGGATTAAAACCATCCGTCGATAATCCGCGAATATGAGGAGACAACGTCTCCTCTTTCCTCATTTCGCGAACTGCTCTCTCTCTCTCTCTCTCCGCCGCGAAAACGGAAATTTTCGCCGCCGTCCGCCGCCCGTTCGACCATCGGGAAGTGCCAACAGGTTAGTCTCTCTCTACTCTACATTTTAATCGGTTTACAATTTTTGTTTGAGGTCTCTAATGAGAACTCCTTGTTTGTAGCTCTTTGTCCACCGCCCACTGCCGCTCACGGACTGCCGGTCGCCGCCCACCGCAGCATCTCTCCTTGGTCTTCAATTAGGTATTTTTTCTTAATTTTTTTAGTATTTTTCATATTTTTATATATTTTGTTGATTATTTTTTTTTCTATTTAAAAATATTAATATATTTTTCTGTTTATAATTTTATAATATTCTAAAATTAATTTTTTTCATTTGTAATTTTATAAAAAAAGTTTTAAAAAACTGTTTATAAAAAAATTTTAAAACTGTTTTTTAAAAATTATATTAAAAAGTTTACAAAAAATATTTTTAGAAAATGTTTTTAAATTCTGTAAATAAAAAAATAAAGTTTTTAAAAATGTGTTTTTGAAAAATAAGTTTTTGTAAAAACAGTTTTAAAATAATCATAGTTTGTAAACTTTAAAAAAAAGATAGATTTAACAAACTTATATGTTATTTAAAGTAAGTAATTTTTCAATAACAAATATATTATTTAAATGAGATATATGAGAACACAATTGTTGATATATTCCGGCGATTGGAGCTTACGGTTTTTAGGAGCTTACGTTTATATTTGGTATGTTTATTTATTAATTTTAATGATATGATTGTGTATGTTGTTACTGTTGCAAAACCTTAGGGTAGATGACTTAGTCTGAGACCGGTCCTTGAACTCCGGCAATACTGGTTGATTGATTTGTAAATTAAATGGGAAAATTTGATTAAAATTAAGGGGAGACTCTCTCAAAATTTTGTGAAGTTAAAATTTGGAAATAAAATTAAATAATTGTTGTTAAGTTATCCAAAATTAAGGGAAACTATGTCGAAATTTTGTTTGAGTTAAGATTTAAAAAACTTGTAAAAATCATTAGTGTCGTATTAATGGTGAGATTAGATTAACTAAAAAACCGTTATGAATTACTCCTAGTTAAACTTCTCATTTTAGGATTTTCCAATAATTCATGGGCAATGTCATCAACAAATGAATGAAAAATAACTTGTCAGTGGCAGTTAGGATGTTGTCTATCAAGTCTGAGGCAAACCAAAGTCAAAACATTTAATGAATTAAAAATAACTTGTATTGTTGTGATTAGATATATATGACGGATGACAGGGGCAGAGGCAGAGGCAGAGGAGATCGAGGGCGTAGGAAGACAACCGTCCAGCCTCGTGGTTATCAATCGAGGGCGTAGGAAGACAGACGATGATGATAGTGACGATGATAGGATGGATTTTGTATGATTTTTTTATATGTTTTGTTTTGGATGTTCAGTCATTATGTTTTTACTTTTATATAGTATTTGAATTTTATCTAATTTGTAAATATTGTTGTATAGATATAGGATTTTTCATTATGGTTTTGTTTATTGATATTATTAGTATTTTGTTATAAATATTGATTTAGTTTAATTATTATTGATTTGATTTCATTATGGATTAATATTTTTACAAATTAAAAAAAATTAATTTTAGGTATTTTTTAAAAAAATATTTTTTTTCTTATTATCGACGGACACATCCCTCGATAATAAATAATTTTGTTTTTTGAAAAAAATAATTATCGACGGATAGGTATCCGCCGATAATTATTTTTTAATTTTTATATATTTTAAAAAGCTTTATCGTGGGATATATCCGTCGATACATCCCTCGATAAGTTCGACGGATATCGACGGAAATATCCTTCGATAATTTATCGACGGATTTTTCGAAGACATCCGTCGATAAAAGTTTTCCGACCATCAATAAATTGTGGGCGACTATCCGTTGATACATCCGTCGATACACTTTTTTATCGACGGATATTTGGGTCATCCGTCGATAAAATCCGTCGATAATACGCTGGTTTCTAGTAGTGTTAGATCACTCTAGTCTTAATTGTCTTTTAACTATATTTGATGATAAATGGATTTGCCACAAGAAGCTAGGTCACACTAACATGAGAATTATTTCTGAATTATCATGTAAGGATCTAGTTAGAGGTCTACCTAAGATCAAATATGAAAAGGACATGACTTGTAATGAGTGTGAAAAAGGAAAACAATCTAAGTCATCATTTAAACACATTAATGCAGTTGTCACTAAAAGGCCTCTAGAACTCCTATACATGGTCCTATTTGGACCATCTAAGACCACTAGTCTAGGAGGAAAAAGATATGTGTTTGTGATTGTTGATGACTACTCTAGATTTTGCTGGACTTTCTTTTTAAGATCTAAAGATGAAACCTTTGAAAAATTCAAATTATTTACCAAAAAGATTCAGAATGAAAAAGGTTATAAAATCTCAACCATTAGAAGTGATAATGGAGGAGAGTTTGTAAATCATTTCTTCATAAACTTTTGTGAAGAATCTGGTATATTTCATACTTTTTCTAATCCAAGAACTCCTCAACAAAATGAAATAGTGGAAAGAAAAAATAGAAGCATACAAGAAATGGAAAGGACCATGATGCTAGAAAAAAATATTGCAAAATTCTTTTGGGCTAAAGCTGTAAATACAACAACTTATGTTCAGAACAGGGTATTCATTAGACACATTCTGAAGCTTACACCTTATGAATTATGGTTTGGTAGAAAGCCAACAGTATTTTATGTTCACATATGGGGTTGTGAATATTTTGTGTTAAATACCATTCTGTACATTGATCATATCTAAATGAAATACATGAGCAAATTCAATTTGATATTTACAACAATGTTCTTTATAAGTTTATTTATTCTGTTGTTTATCAAAAGTCTTCTAAAGAAATAACTATAGCTTCTCTCAGAAACTTAAGTTATATTCTAAGAAAGTGAAAGTGCATTATGAGTAAGTTTTTTAAAACTTAAATCGAAAACACTCTCAACATTCAAACAAAATATTTATCTAACACTTAAATTATTGTCATAAAAAAGGGGGAGATTGTAAACTTCAGAACCCTTCTAAGAGTAATTAAAAATTTTTCAATTACTCTAAAGCAATCTAAATGTTTTAATGATAACTCTCTTAAGTTGAAAGATAAAAATTTTGATTGAAGAAAACTAATGTGTGTGCTAAGTGTACTCAGAAAGGTTCACATTAGAATGACATCCATACATATGAGACAAAATAAGTGCATCAAGTAACCTTGGAATACAAGATACATCCAAAGCTTTTAAGACATCAAAAAGAAGTGTCTCAGAAGCCCTAGGCGAAAAATACTCCTCTAAGAAGAGAACAAAATTAATTCACAAGCCTCTCAGAAGGCTGCAGAATTTTGCCTCTTAGAAGGATGTTCTCTCAGAAGGTCATACATCTCTCAGAAAGATACCTTCTGGAAGTGACCAAGCCTCATTACCCAGATCAAGTGGATCATTCTCAACAAGCTCAGAACGCTCTACAAGAGATTTTGGAAACTGTGCACTGTGCAGTTCTGAAAAGTTCCTTAAATCACGCTGACATGAGCAGGAAGTCGTTCTAAGAAGGACTGAGTCTATGCAAAGCCACATTAGCAGCTAGAGTATTCAGATTTCACGGGATTTTGTTCTAAAAATACTAGAACATTGCATGAGATTAGTAGCGAGAATCACATTGAATCAAAGTGCTGAAACTCTGTTAAAATCAAAATCCATTTGTGAAAAATTTGAATTCTCTCAAATGGACTTCTCAGAACTTCTAGTTCTTTATTGTTGTATTCTTGCATTCGTGTAAGTAAAATCTAGAAATCTATCAAGTGTGTTTCCCAGCTGCGTCTGGAATCTTGATAGTGTTTTTCAAAAAGAAAACTCTCTTTGTAAAAACGCAAAGTCCTTCGTGTTTGAAGGCATCTGAAGTCCTCAAGTTGTGAGGCAAGAAAAATCTTTTATTTAAAGGCACGAAAAATCCTCAAGTGTGATGTGGTGAAAAATCTTTTACTGTGTTAATGGTAGTGCCTGCCTGAGAAGACACATTAAGAAGAATATCTAAAAGAACTACCAACAAAAGGTCGAGGATGGGAGTAGGTTGTGTTATAACCGGACCAATATAAAATTCTTGTGTGTGATTTTCTTCTTCCCTTAAAACTTTGATTTATCGCGGTTTAAACAAAAGAAAACACTTAACTAAAATCAACCTTCTCTTATAAATTCTATAACAAACTTAGAGAAAGCAAGGAGTCTCTTTAAAAGGTTTACATACTTACCTCTTACTTACTCAGAAGGTTTATCTTCTTTGCAAAATTTCTCAGAAACCTTACTTTCTCAGAAGAACTTTCCGCTGCCACTTAGAATGCTTTTCTTCTAAGAAGTGTTTTAAAAAAGAAACTGTTTTGAGAAAAGATTTTTGAAAACCAAAAACATGATTCAACCCTCCCTTCTCGTGCAAACACACACCTTCAATTGGCATCAGATCTTAGGCCTTAGGGTTGAGCACTTAACCGTGTTAAGGTAAAGCGATCCAAGAAGGATAGACTCACCAGCAGCTTTCGTATCTGATGGAGCTTCTATCAGTAGGCCTCCCATGTTCTATGGAGAATGCTTCGACTCTCTGTTTCAGTATTTCCTTCACAAAATTTTGAAAACAAAGAAAACAGAAAATGAAAACGGAAACCAAACAGCACCTCACTTTCTCAGAAGGCTTCTCTTCTAAGAAGTGTTTTAAAAAAGAAATTGTTTTGGGAAAATATTTTTGAAAACCAAAAGCACGATTCAACTCCTCTTCTCGTGCAAACACACACCTTCAACAGTAATTCACATTACCAATATTATTGTGCAACCAAACAAATCAATCTGAATTACCAGATAATTTAATTGCAAGATTACCGATAATTTATCTAGATTACCTTATAACAAATGCACACTTACTTTTACTTAATTTGTAACTGATGTAGTAAATACTTTTAGTATTTTTAAACTTGGTTTGTACCATTAATATTTTGATACTTGCCAAACTCAAGTTCCCTTCTGGAGTTCATGCCAGCTATTACTCGAATTTTGACCAATATATGGAAAATTGTGCGCTTCGTGTCTAAGTGTTTGCGCTCTAATTTTACTTTAGCTATTTTCGTACGCTTTGTTACTTATGGTTTTCACGACCTTGTTGTTTTTAATTTGTGATCCTTGGCTTAATTACAATTAAGTCGTTTCAAGACGGTCTCATTATTTTTATGTTTTGCCATCTTGGGCATTTATGCAATCTAGTTCCTTTTAGCTTATCACTTTTATACTTTAGTGCATTTATCGAGTTTATCACGCCGGAATCGCTTCCCTTAGTACTTAGTGTATTTTTTAAACTTTGCTTATTTCGCAAACAATGTGTTTACATGCATAACCTCATATGTCGGGATTTATAATTAAAGCGTGTGAGCTACCTCGAGCTTCAGGATAACAAATACAACAATGTATAAGCAAATGATTTCTTTTATTAAAATTTTCTTCTTGAGCTCACCTCGTTAAAACCTCCCAGGCAAAATCCTTCTTAGGGCAAAATCCCGAGATAGGAAAAAGAGATTGAGTTAAGGTGATCATTTTTGGCATGCTGTCTTGTTTATGGTCTCTACATGTCCTTCTAATGTGTCCCTCTATTATGTATCATGGGTCCCTTGGGTAGACAATCCGAGAGCAGTTTCAATTCTAACCAAAGTTGCACAAAGCCTTGGTCCCTTACAGGGTAAATCGACCTCGAATAGAGTTGCGATGGGTCCTTGAAAACACACGATGATTGAACTTCTACAAGTATTTGAACTCTATGCATCGCTCCTCTCCAAGATGTTTGGGGTGGTTCCTTGCAAAAACTTTGAAGCTTAAGTCAGAAAGCTACCTGATACTGAAAATAACACCCCTATTTATAAAGTAGGACTCAAATTGAACCTCGGTAACCGTCTCCAAGAAACTCAGAATAACCTGGGTAACCATCTCCGAGAAATTCGAAATAACTGCGGTGTTGATCCTTACAATGTGCACAACCCCTCTTATTCACATAATGTTTCCGGAGAATTCAACATCACCATCCACTTATGCTAGAATTCCCGCCCTACACATTAGATCGGGCTCCATTCATCCTGGGTCAAGTTCTTTGACTCACCTCCAAACTTGAGTTCTGCTTATGACCTGCGCCCATTCACATTGCTGGGCTCTCCCTTATTCTTAACAAACTCCGACCTAAAAATGGCTCCCTCATGGGCTGGTCAATTGAGTTACAAATTGGGCCTTCTAGGTGGGTCATTATTTTTTGATAACTTGGATAGTTTTGGATTGAAACTTCTAGGTGGGTCATTATTTTTTATAACTTGGATAATTTTGAGTTGGACCGTCAGATTGTACGGGTACGAACAATTAGCAATAGAGAAAGGAATAACACCAAACTTTTGCCACTTTAGGGATCATCGATCATAAAGCGAGCAAGAGGAATAACAAAAAATCAGTCAAAACAGCCAACAAACTGTGCACAACATATATAATATAAATTGCACAATGAATATTACATTGTATACACACCATATATCACATGATGTGCACAACATATATCACATATTGCAAAGAAAGATAATGTTGCAATATATGATATATGTTGTGCACAATAGGTGATATACGTTATGCACTAATTGTGATATACGTTATGCATTTTATATTATATATGTTGTACACAACTTGTTAGCTGTTTTGGTTAGTTTTTTATTGTACCCCAAGTATTTCCCATCATAAAGCCATATCTTCATGAAACCATGATTTGGGTAGTTACATTCACTTGACCAGAACGTAGGATAAATTAGAGAATGGTCAATCTACAGTAAAATATCTTATATGTATACAGCGTCAATTCGTTTGTTTTCTTATCGATTTTTTCCATAAAAATCCCTTCAAACTTCAGTAACAAAAGGAAATTAGAAAATGAAAATAATAGTACATAAAAAGTGCCACAAAAGAATCAAAACAAAAATCATGAAGGGTTGTATTATTCCTGATGAGAAAGCCGGAAAGTCCCGCTGATCGTCCTGATCCAAAATCTACGATAATTCAGTTAAAGAATTCGAAGCAAAGGTCCTCAAACCGAGATGCCATAGTTGCTAATTTTAGAGATCTCCTTGGTCAAGGACTTCTTTTCTTGCTTAGCCTCAGAAGCAAGTTTGGAAACCTGTAAGGCAGAGAATGCAAGTTCAGCAAGATTCTGGTAGATCTGAAATTTTAAATCTTGGTTTTCTTAAACCAGTCGCCTGCTTTGGCCTTGCAAAATAGTAAGACCTTCAAACCATTAAAAGGAATTTAATGAAACACCATTAAAACACAGAACATGTGGTTAGCATTAAAAGGAATGCCAAAAACGAATCAAATCTCAATGGGTGTGTTTGGAAGCTTAAATTATGGGAATTGATTTGATTTCAAAATGAATTCTATTGTTTGAAATGAAACAAAAAGAAATGATTTCATTTAGAATTTTATGAAATTCCTTGGAATTCTATTCCTTTGTATTTTTAAATCTTATAGGGTGTGTTTGGAATGATCAAATATGGAAATGAAATGAAATGAAATGGAATGAAATGAATTCTAAATCATTTCCATCAAAATCCTCTCAAAACTCATGGGATTTGAAAATACACAATTACCAACTCCATGAGAATTGCAAATCAATTCATTTCTTTTCTCTTTGCATTTCAAACAATAGAATTGATTTAAAAATCAAATCATTTCTTTTTTTTTATGGTTCCAAACACACTCAATAATTTTGATTGGATTTGGAAAGAATTCATTTCATTTCCTATAATTTAAACTTCCAAACACACCCAAATGGAATCAACACTTATACAGAAATCATTAAAAACTTTAGTATTGCCTTAGGATTTTGCTACTTTGGGAGAGCACCACCTCTGAGTTTAGTCAAGAGAAATTGAGAAATGGATCCTCTCATGTTGGTTTTCCACTGTTCAATCTATCACTGTTAATTTTAAAAGTGGGATCCAATTGACATATGATATAAGACAATCAATGGTGAATCCATGGAGTAATAGATGGATCCTGCCAACAGAATAATTACCTGTGACCGGAAGTGAGAAGCTTCCCTTCTAGGAAGTTCTCCAAGGATATCTTTCAAACCTGATGCGCCAAAACACAGTCAAATAGTCAGAAACATACAAGACCCCATCACCAGCTCATTTCTTTCTACAGAGATACTTCTCTATCAAAGCAAATAAAATATTATGCATACCTCCTACTCGCCTTTCAATTTTATATGTTGAGTGAATCACATTTCGAATATGCTTTCCTGCTTGTCTATAATAGAATTACAAAATGTTAAATAAATATCAGAAAATAAATACAAAATCATATTGCAATTATACATCTGTCAATCACAAACCTCAGTTTTGTCCTTCCACGTAAGAATTCTTCCTCTGCATGTAGTGCCCTCTTCTAAAAATAGCAAACACAACAAAAATACTATGAAAACTTGAACAGCAATCATTAATTAACTGCTTGCTTGAAAAATATTCTATGAGTGAAGGGTGCACTGTTGGATCTCAATATGTAAAAGGGCAATCCAAGGGTTAACAATGGTAAGTGTAAAACCAAACTTATTAGTATTAAATGTATCAATGTTCACTAGAAATACGTGGAACTTCCCGTTTCCTCATAACTTAAAGAGGGAAGTAACAAGCAAAGACAAAAGCAAACTACATATTTTTCATGTTATAAAAGTAGATACAACAACAATAACAACAAGTCTTATGTTTCAATAGGTGGGGTCGGCTACATTGATCAAATGACGTCATTGCACCCTTCCATGAATCATGAAAAATAGGAATGTGTGCACATATCGGAATGGAAACCAAACATTAAGACCCCAAGCTGCAAATATAGGAATGTGTGCACAACCCTCTATAAGATCTTACACAATATCAGAAGAATATAGAATAAGATAGATAAAGAGTAGAAGGGAGTAGGAGGATAAGATGTAGACGATCTGGAGAATGAAAGGGAATCAGTGTGATTGCCTTCCAACCCAGTGAGTGTGTATATTATTATGAAAATATGAGTATGAAGATAACTGGTAGCTTTCGAGAGGCTACTACTCTCCCAAGATCCAATTCCTTTCCACAATTCAGATACCCCAAACCTCACTCCCCTCCTTTCCTATAACAGACTCTCCTTTCTCTCTCTTGTAATCGAACTACAATTTTTCATCTGCTCAGTGCTCACTACTCTGCACATGCTTCCTAACCGCCTCATTCACTCTACAATATCCCTCTCAGTCATTTTCTCTTTACCTTTCCTAACATAGGTAAATGAGAATGGGGTAAGTTTTCCTCACATCACTTCTAAATTAACTTCCCTCTCTCCCTCTCTTGTGATGTGGGTCGTAACAATACCCTCCTCTTGAAGAGGCACCTTGTCCCCAAGGTGGAACGCAGGGAAAGCTGTCTGGATCTTGTCTGCCAATTCCCAAGAGTTCTCAAAATCCTGAAGCTGCTGCCACTTAATCAGAACCTCACACTGACCCTTCTTATTGAACCTGTGAGCTAGAACTTGTTCAGGCTGGACATCCAATTCCCCTTCCTCGGAAAGCACAGATGGTAGTGGTTGAGGAACTATGTCTGGGGCAACACTTCTTTTAAGGAGGGAGACATGGAACACGGGATCAACACGGGACGAAGGCGGGAGCTGAAGCTTGTAAGCCACCGAACCTATCTTCTCAAGGACTTCAAGGGCCACTGCCGTGAGACAACGGAGGTAAGTCTGCACACATTTATTAACAGCTTCCATTTGGCCGTCGGATTGCGGATGATAAGCCAATTCCATTTTTAAGGAAGTGGCAGCCTCTTTAAACATTGTAGACCAGAAAGTACTAAAAAATATCTTGTCCTTATCGGAGACGATAGAAGTAGGAAATCCATGCAATCGCAAACCTCACGGATGAACAACTCTGCCTGCCACATCCTTGGCTGAGTAAGGGTGAGACAACGCAAAAAAAATGTGCATATTTCGTCATCCTATCCACCACCACATAGATAGTATCTTTTCCTTGCATACATGTTCAGAGGACTATTTTTCATCGCAGAAAAAACATAGACCCTTAGCTCTCCTCTCTTTATAATCCTCATTAAACAGAAACCTCTGAGACTTCATTTTAGGCTGCTCTCCCCCTTGTGACTCCTGTTTATCCTGGTGGGAAATGGTGGGTTTATTTGACCACCCCGTTTTTTGCAGCCCCCTACTTCTGCTATAACTCCCAGACGTCTCTGTTTTCATAATCTTATTCTTTTCCTCAGCACTCTCTGCAAGATCCATTAAATCTTCTAAACATTCATACCTAACCATCTTAAGTTCAGCACGTACCTCAGGTTTGAGACCAGCATGAAACACGGTGGAAAGAAACCTCCTCTGTGATGCGCATAGGTCCGGCGAACTTCTCGAAAAGATCACGGTAGTCCTTCATTGATCCCTCCTGCTTCAAGCTCATCAAGAACTCAAAGAGGATTCTTGGCTATTTCCGGATGGAAACATTTAAGCAAAGCCTCGCGAAAATTCTCCCAATGCTGGAATGGTGTCTACGCAGACCACCAATTGAACCAAGTCAGCGCCTTTCCCCTCCATCGCACAAAGGGCTACCTTCAACCATTCAGCCTTTGGAACTCCTCGCACTTCAAAATACCTTTCTACCTTTTCGAACCACCCAAACCCATCTTCCCCAGCAAATGTCGGCAGGTCAATCCTCCAATACTGCTCGGGCGCGCTCGACAGACGTGGCGGCTGAGCATCATCGCGGCCTCCTCCCCCGTTGCCCTGCGATCGCCGACGATCTCCCTCTACCGAAGTGATTCGCGCTTCATTCATCTCAAATCGCACCTACAGTTAATTGATTCTATCAATGATTTGCACAAACCCTGCCATGGTTGCGCGATCATCATCCGCCCTCTGGTGCATTGTCTGAAACAACGCTTCTACGCCCTCCATGTTCTTCGATCTAGGAAGCACCATGCACAACGCCCACGGTCACTCGAAATTTGATACCAATGTTAGAACACAAGTTGTCATACTGGAATCTTTGCTATTATTACTGAACAGGGAGGGGAATTGTCAACAATCCCTAGAAAGAATACAAGAAGAGTTTCCCCAATTCTCTCTCAGCAATTGCAGAGAAAGGAGAACTCAGAAAACAACTAACAAAACTGAATCAACAACAACCCACCTTTTCCCTCCTATTTTCTATTTATATACAAGTATATGTAACTAACCCTCTTTTGACTATAGTCTAGTTAGTTTGACTACTCTAGTTGAGCTAATTATGTGACAGTTGGTCTAACTCTGCCTTCTTTCACCTTTCATACACCTTATAAAAGTGTCTGACCCTATCGGACCTCCAACACCAATTCTTCATGGTTTGTTGGAAACGAGTCATCGGCAACACTACCTGTTGCAGCTCTCACTGCCATCTGGAAATTTGCCACTACATGTGACTTTGAATTGTCACCATCCTCCTTACGGTTGTGATTTAAGTCACAATGGTTGCCTTCGTGATCAATTCCATGTCCGGCACCTGTCGTCTATGAGTGTCATTGTCGTGGTCCCAATTCCCCTCTTTGCGCGGCTTTATGTGCGATTTGTCTATGTGCCTTAGGCAGTGATTAGAGTGTCCCGCTCAAGGCTTTCCTCAGTCCATCTCCAAGTTCCATCCCTCGACCCTCCTCCTTTGGCCAGGAGTTGGGTCATCTGTTCTTGGAGGACACCCATAGACTACTCTATGGTGATGAGCGATTCTAACCTCTTCTCCACTCTCTTTGTTTGTGCTTTCAATTTCCTGAGTAGCTTTTTCCTTCAACACCTTTTCATTGTCCTTCAATGTTTTGCCTTACCATTTTGTGCGATCCTCCCAACTCAAGTCCAATGCAGCAGTGTAAGTGGTCACCATTCACGAGCACCTAGATTGAGTGCTCTAATACCAATTGTAACGACTCTAGTGGTAATCAAGATAAAATACAAAAATAAAGTGTTCATTTATAAATAATAGTGAATAATAATAAAGTAATCACACCCAAATTGGGATTAGGGTTCCTAACAATGTTAGTAGCACTTCGAGAGGCCACAAACTCTCCTAATTGGTAGCTCTTTGAGAGGCGGCCTACTCTCCTAAGGTTCCACTCAAAATCTTCTTTCTTAATGAGTCTACTACTAATCCTTATATTATAGCTACTAAACCTAATAATTACGGGTCTTTTGAATAATCCTTGTACATGGCCCAATCTCACTACTGATAGAATAATGGAATTAGGGTCGGCCTGTGACGTATCACTATTATGTAACCAATGATAACAAAAGCTAATAGCATATCATAACAGAACTATGGCTAACACACATGACTGTGAATTGAAGCTTTCTCATTCGGCTCTAGTTAATAAAACATTACGCCATCATGTTCAAGAGCCTTATCTTTCTAAAACGCCAAACAGCCCTCTTGACCTCTTATTCAAAGGCCACTATAAGAAAGAAGCCTTCTACTATATAATAGCACAACATTCCAAATCCTTAAAAAAGGGTCTTCACAAATCTCGAACAAATGGGCACAACAGTACCACGACTATGCCAAGTAGGGTCCTACTTGATTTTGATAGGAATGAAGATTATTAAATCTTTTTTAACATCTCATAATAATTATGGTAAAATGAGACTCCTATAACAGTGCTGAGTAAAATGAGACTCCAATTATAACAGTGCTGATTATGGAGGAAGAAAGACAAAACAGAATTAGACAGCAAGAATCTTTGTGAGATGGTAGAACAATATGCATGAATTGAAAAATGGGGCACAATTCACAAGTGCAATCACATCAACATTTTCATTATTAGTCTGTCTTTCACTTTCTGCTTATGTTAGTTTAGTTGGCCAAGAGTAGGTAGACATTACATGCAGGAATAGGATTTGTTAACAATGATGATGTTTTTCTAACTCGACTTATTTAAAGGGGTTTTCAAAGCTCTATCATGATTATTCCATTCCCACTATAAACAATGGTTTATTTTGCTTTTCCTAGTTGTATATCCACAATGCTATCGCTCAATTGAATGTGTTTTGGCCTTTTAGATATCTTTTACCATAGATACCATAGAAACTCTTAATGCACGAAATAACTAAATTACATGCATACAACATAATATAAATAATCACTCTGATAAGAACTGATATGAAACATTTTTACCTCCAACTTTTCACCTTCAGCCTTTAAAATATCAATTGATTGCCGCAACTCTTTCACTTCGGCACTAGCTTTGGAAATCAATGACTTGATAAAGAAACAAATGAAAAAACTTATTATGCACCATTTTATGCATAACAAAGTTCGAATGTTAATCAAGACATTAGATGAATATCAATCAAAATACAAACATATCAAAACAAATATATATATATATATATATATATATATATATATATATATATCTAATCAATAAAGAATATATATATCTAATCAATAAAGAAGATTCAAAAGAGATATCAGTATGTAAAAAGTGTCATGAAATAAAATCCAACATTCGATTGGCCCTTTAAGGCATACACCAACAGGTTGTTGGGGTGGGCTGTTATTTTGGAAATAGGCTGGGAGAGTCAGAGCTACTATAGTGCTCTACCCTTGTACTCAGTGTCTACTCAATGAATATACTTCTCTACTACTCTTACTCTATTCTATTCCTTCTGCATTCTAAAAGGATTGCAGAGACAAAGCAGCATCAAACAAAGTACATCAATATTTAGCATACATATTCATTGGATTTATGGTTGATGTCATAGAAGAATTTTCACAACACAACACAAATAGAACATTGAGTTCAATAATACTCATCTGTTTTACAACTCACTACATATTTGGTGCATATCTACTGCAATCAAGAGATCAATCTATACCAAATATAAAGTGGATACACTAGAGCAACTGTTTTAGGTCTCTAATTTGTTTTCAACTTTAACCCTTATTTTATTGATGTGTGAGTTTGATTTGAATGGCTGGAGTGGTAATGGTAAAGGGACAGGACAGTGAGTGTTGGAGTCAGCAGATTATGGTTGGGTGCACCGCTATAGTTGGACGGTTAATTCACTATCCCGAATTATTGGCCTACATTCATAATCAGTTTTTTTAAACTACCAAACTGCTTTAACTAATATTTTTGTTGGGCATCGACAGTTAGTGCAAGCAAGTGCAGGGCAAGCAACATGGCAAGGGCAACGAGAAAAAAGGAGAGAGATTTGGAGATTCATTAATGAGATGCAGCAAAAACAAGTGCTGATGTTGTAATATGAGGTAGGTAAGAAGAAGGATATGGAGAACTGTTAAACAATATTGACAGAGTGAGTGAACATTACTCACCTCTTCACTAGCAAAAAGACGCAGGGTGTTGTAATACAACATCCGACGAGGCCCTACATGGCAAACAAATTTGAAGAAAAATTATTAATCTGCTAATTGAATAACATGTTGAAACTTGAACATATAGAATGAGGTCAATAACATTGCCTCCCATAACATAAGTAGCAGTGAATACACATAAGATATACTTAGTTCTTTCAACAAATAAACAATATTTTATGGGTCGGCAGCAGCCTAAAAACCCATTAACTGCATAAGTTATATCATCAGTTGTAACTACTTCATTGAGAATGAGACTTGGTAACCAATTCAAATATAATATCTCTTGCATGCCACACAAAGAATAAAATATCAAATACAAACTTGAACATTAATATAAACGAGCATCAAGCCTAAAGCTTATGGAGATTCGAGGGAGGAAGGAACTGGATCCAAAAAAAAAGAGAGATATGAGTTGTAAGATATCTAACAAAATTGTCACTAAAATTGAGATCTAATTCAAAGAGAAAGATATCAAAGTTTCTTTTCATATATATTTTATGGCTGATCCAATCTGCAAGGACCATGCTAGGGAATTTTATCATATTCTAAAAGAAATAGGTGAAACATAATCAACTTGAATTTGAGATAGCTACTTGAAGTCTTCTTAAATATAGAATAAAACTCAAGTTCTTCATCACTACATAGAATTTGACTAAGATATCATAAGAAAGTGTCATTTCTTCTCTCTCGTTTTTTTTTTTTTTTTCTTTTTAGCTAGGTAGGAAAGATTTTGAGCTAAATTAGGTCAAGTTTAATGGGTATTTAAGAATGAGTTTAATTTTGATGCACTAATAGTGTAAAGGTGTTTTACACTGTCATCCAATCAAAACTCTTCATTTGTAGGACTTTTAAGATAATGGAAGAGAGAAAACATTATCATGACTGACGTGGCAACACATGATTGGATGACTGTGTAAAAAATTTGTACACTGTCAGTGGATGAAAATTAAATCCTCTAAAAATAACATGAACTATTTTTAACTTAAAAGTTTTCTTCAATGCTTAATAACGCAAAATTGGAGATGTTTCAAGTGAGAGGGTGGAGGTATTGCTGTTTGTTGACAAAGAGGGATGAGATTTAGGGTATAAAACCGAATAAAACCAGAGAAATAGGCCATGCGAGCATTAAGTGAATGATTTAATAACATCGAATGCTAGGAAAATAGACTTTGAAGAAATGGGAGTAATTCTATAAAATTACACAGAATAATTAGGTCTAACTCTAACATTAATACTAAGAGTTTAATTTTGATGCACTGACAGTGTAAAAGTAAATTACTAATTTTTCGTCAAACAACTCACATTCATTAAACCATGCATAGAATCTTACTTTTAAGTACCACAAGGCCCAAGGCAGCAGTAGCCCCACATGTAATCATTGGATGTGAAGCTGCAACAAGGACACCCTCTGCAATGGAAGATTAACAAACACAAACCTAAACATTACAGAAAATTGATATAATGGAACCAAAAGAATCTATTTTCAATATGTAACCACAAAATCCAAACCTCTGATCTTTCCAAACAGAAGATCCTCATAAGCGCTGTACTGAGACTTGAGATCATCCAAAGCATACTACAATCAACAGAAATTAAAACGATGTATTAGTTCGCTTGACCACACTGATTAGATACCCAAGAAAACAGAAATAAAAATGAAATAATGTTTCACCGAGTTCAAGTTCGAAATACAAGTAATAGCATTTGTCGAAGAAATAATTGAACGGACCAAAGGGATGCATGATACAGTTGAATTGGCTCGTGACAGATCAAATTTCCAAATGATTCGTTCTCTGGTTCTATCTTTCCTGGTGATTTTTAATTAAAAAAAGACTAATTCGGGAAACAAAAGGCGAAAAGAAAGGGAAAACGATAATTTACTAAGGTTTGTTGAAAATGAGCGGAAGAAGTTGAGCGGATTTGAGAGAAACGAGATTTTGAAGCGTCGATTGCAGATTCAAAGGTTTCGTTGAGAGCCGCGTGATAGAGCTGGGCTTGCTGAACAACATAATCAACAAACGGCGTCGTTTCATCTAAGGCTCGAGGGTTGGCAATTGTGTGGTGGTTGCCATGTGCATGGGGTGGTGTCTCAGATTGCGATGATTCCGCCACAGTCGCCATTGTTACACGCACAGTGATGGATGCACCGTTCTTACTTCTGTCTGTTGCCTCTGCCTCATTTTCATTACACATTTAAAATTTAGAGTAAACCCCAATTTTGTTCCCCAAATTCAGCGCGGTCGTGATTAGGGATGTTGATAGGGCAATTTGGTTCGATTTTGAACCTAACCTACCAACTAAATGGGCAGTTTGTATTCAAGAGTGGACAGAGACGGAGAGACACAGACATAGAAACATAAATAGAAAAAATATCTGATTTAGTATCATGTTTGTTTACATGGATAGAGACAATGGACATAAAAATAAAATGATATTATTGACCCTCACCGAACCACCAATGACCACCGCCGACCGCTGCCAGAGTACCACCGACCGCCGCCGAACCATCGCAGGCAGCTGCCGGACCACCATCGAACCACCGTAGGACCACACCGGCCGCCGTCGGACCAACACCGGCAGCCGCGCGGACCAACATTGAACCACCACCAAATAAGGGTATTATTGTAAAAATGTTTACGTCTCACGTCTCCGTCTTTGCGTCCCACCTATATGGAGATACAGAAAATATGGACGGAGACAGAAACAATTTTAGAAAATTGTCTCCGTCCCCGCAAACCAAACATAATACAAATAAATTTGTACTCCGTCCACTATCTCCGTCTTCATAACCAAACCGACCCTTATAGTCCTTCAAACGTCTAATGTTAAAATTATTAGGAATTGGAGTAAGATTTACTCTAAAATTTGTTAGAGGGTAACAGTAGTTAACATATGTAGATTGTTTTGGACAAGTTAGATATCAAATTTGTATCCCTCTACTTTTTAATATTTCACATGTATCTCTTGATTATTTATTGGATTTAATTTTCATCCACTGACAGTGTACAACTTTTTTACACAGTTATTCAATCATGTACTATCACGTCAGTCATGCTTGTGTTTTTTCTCTCCCACTACCTGAAAAGTCATACAAACGGAGTGTTTTGATTGGATGACAGTGTAAACTATCTTTACATTGTTAGTGTATCAAAATTAAACTCTTATTTATTAGTGATTGTTGTTCTAAAATAAATGAGATATACATACTATACTATTGATCCAACCTAGCACAACCTTATTCTAAGGGATATATAGCACGACCTAAACCTTGGAGCTCGGAGTGGAGATCTTACCCAACCTAGAGCTCCAAATATTTCGAAGTAATGCTTATTATACCCTAGTTAATATATAGGCTAGGAAAGAGAGTGTGGAGCAATTAATTGAATAGTGGAAGTTGGAGAGCATGTATAAGGGAATATTGGAATATGCTCTCTGAAGGAGAGAATTTCGAAGTAAAAATTCGAGAAATTATTAGCCTATAAGGTCGGGTTTGGTATGCAGTCAAGGGAGGTCGTTCAGTTTTCTCTTAACTTAGAACAATTCACAGACTTGAGCATCGAAGTCCAATTCTAGATCTATGAGGTCTCAATCCCCGCACCTTATATCAGACTCAAAGAGGGCAAAGGAGTAATTCCACATCAGAACTTCAAATACACATCATGAGCTTTCAAATTCAGAATTAGTTGCCCCAAGAACTTCTTCAAATATGATAAGTTCATAAAACTCTCATTCTTGAGAGGAAAACACATATCCAAACTTAGCATAGTAAATATCCTCACCTAGTGAGTTTTACTTTATAGGAATTAGAGTGGTTCAAATCATTGTAATTTAGAACCATAATTTTTTCAAATGAGTGTGAGAGAACACACAACCCAAACACAAGCCATATTGTTGTAAAAGTTTGACTCGGGTGTGAGTTCAGCAAGGGTAGCTTGAAGAGGCTAGTAAAAAGACTACTTGTAAAATCTGTCCAAGATTGAGGGCAGTAGAAAGCTTGGAGAGGTTATGATAAAGACTACTTGGGTAGAGCTTGAAGAGGCTTGAAGAAAGAACACTAGACTTGCTCAAGTGAAGAGTCAAGCAAGGTAGAGCCTAAAAAGGCTTGAAAAAATAACACTTGACTTGCTCAAGTGAAGAGTCAAGCAAGGTAGAGCATGAAGAGGCTTGAAGAAATAATACTTGGATGAGCCTGAGAAGGCTAGTGAAAGAATATCATGATGGAGCTTGAGAAGACTTTGAGAGGAAAGAATATCTAGAAAGTGTAGAGCTTGAAGAGGCTTGCACAAATACTACTTGTAATGTGAAAGATGGTGAGGTCTTGTCACATATTGAGGAGCCTGGGAAGGCATGAAGAATATCTATCTACTGTAATCTTCTTTGAATGATATGGGAACTCAATCAATTATTGAAAACTAGATGTAGGCAAGATTTGGCCGAACCAGTATAAAAATATTGTGCGTTTTTACTCTTCCTTCTGATCTTATTTATATTCTGAAGTATGGTTAATTTATATATGTATTTAGATGATGGTTTATCTTTTGTATCATACTACATATTTATCTATCTTTGCTTAAGTTTCTGATATGCATTCTAGTCTATTTATATAATCAGAAATTTATCATCTTATATAGTTACAAAGGTGCTTAGATGATATTAAGCTTCACTATGGTTTTATACCGTATAACTTACTGAATTTCTCATTCATGAAGTTATTTAAACCAATGAAGCTTAATATTCTAATCTTTATATCAAATACTCTGTTATTGTAACACCCCGCTACTGAGGGGGTCCATGCGAAGGGCTCTATCCCAACAAACACGCTACTAGGGCATAACTTAAGGGCTAAACAACATGCATAAACCATTAAATAAACTGAATAACCGAAATAACTGAAATAACTGAAATAACTGTTTAACTGATAATCATGTATCATATATATAACTGTATTAATCTGAAACATACATACTAGTTCAGTATACTGAAACATAACTTGACTGATAAGGGAATCCTACCTCTAAAGTCTGGAGCAAAACTATACATGATTGATTTGACTGTGAAATATAAACTAGACATAAACTAAACATAGACTGCTAAGACTCCACGGAAGATGCGGAGCTCACCAAGGAAATCAACTGCAACCGACCTCTACTGGATCAACGGTTCCTCGTCTGCCTCCTGATCGAACTCTGAAACAAAATGCGGGGAGTGAGTCGCAAGCTCAGTGATGGGGTATCATGCATGTCATGCAACACATACTGTCATGTTATCAATCACATATACTTGTCCTATCTACGTAGCTGCACCTCTCTGACGACGGACGCGTACCGCCGGAGATATCCGCACTCGAGCCCCCATGCTAAACTGATAACTGATAAATGACGGAACACGAGCCGTCCTGCTGTAACTGATAACTGAGACTCGCTACCACGAGGGTGCGGTCATATGACGGAACACGAGTCGCCCTGTGATCTGGACCTCTACAACCACGCAGGTGAGGCCAGTCATACTGTATCATATATCTGGGGTGGGACTCGAGGCGCTTCGTGGCAGTATGTCACGGCTAAACTCGACCGGGAGCTGCATCCGGGCTAAAGCGTTGAAATACATACTACGACGGTTCGCAGACTACGTAAACAGTCATCACACAATTCTACAATCATTCTACTCGTACACTGCATATCATCATTCTGATCATATATCATAAGGTTCTAACATGTTTCATATCATGACATAACATAGCATAAATCATTCAGCCTATAGGCATAATCATAACGCGTATAATAATTATAGTCATAACGCATAACATCATAATGTTGTAATGTAAATACCAAGGGACCTAGAAGTCATTCACTCTTCCTGTTATGTTATTTATTAGGGAACTTATCTATCTGAGCATATCCTCTACTGAGACCTGTTATCCTTTAGGGAACGTTTCTACTAAGGTACGTTATCTTTCTAAGGTTTATTATCTGTCTAAGGTATATTATCTGTCTGAGACGTGTTATCTTACTAGGGCTTACTATCTTACTAGGTCACGTTATTCTACTAAGTTATATTATCTTAATGAGTTACGTTATCTTATTATGTTATATTATCCTAATAGGTTATGGTGTTTTACTAGGTTACATTGTCTCACTAGGTTGTATTAATTATTAGGTTATAATTAACTCACTAAGTGGTATTAATTACTTGATATTAATTTCTAGATCATATTAATTACTAGATTATATTATCTTACTATATCGGATTATCTTACTATGTGGTGTTATCTTGCTAGGTTATGTTTTCTTACTATGATATATATATTATCTGACTGTGTCATATTATCCTACTAGATTATTTATCCATGTCTGTGCTCTATCTAGGTATGTTATCTCCCTAATCATATTATTTGCCTGAGCATGTTATCTACCTATCATATTATTTACCTAAGCATGTAAACATAAATATAAATATAAACATATAAACATAAACATAAACATATAAACATAAACATAAATATAAACATATAAACATATACAAATGCTACTATGTGGCAGCCACGGCACATCCACCCTAAAACCTCCACTCACCTGGAAAGTCCTGAGACTGGAAGGCACCGCTAGCTCCGGCTCCAGCTATCGGCACCGCGTTTGCACCTGGCGTGCAAAAGACCCATCAGGACCGCACAAAAGAAAACCAAAACTTGAACTAGACTGCGCACTGAACCTCCGCTAGCGAGTAATACCTTCTCGCTAGCGATGGCACACTCGCCAGCGAGCACTCATAGCTCGCTAGCGACCAGCACGCTGACAGGGGCAAAAACGTCTTTTCACTCACCGTCGGGAACTTGCTCGGACCGAGATATCCCCAAGGTGTCAGACCCACACTCCACCAGAGTTCCTCTTAATATAAAGGACGCCCAAAGCACTGCTTTGATGAGGCGGGAGTATGAGGTGTGAGGGAAAAGCTATATTAACCATTCATATATATAGGGGGATGGGGGAAGCTGAAATGCTGTTTTGAGCAATGTGGGACTTGACTGCTCGCTAGCCGCCAAAAATCTGCTCGCTAGCGGGCACCTGCTCGCTAGCGGGCACCTGCTCGCTAGCGGCCATAACCTGCTCGCTAGCCGGCGTCATCTGCTCGCTAGCCGCCACCTGTTGACAACATCAGTGCTTTCTTCATTTTACACGTTTTAACATCATTTCTAACTCTTTTTAGGCATACTTAGACCATATTAAAGCACTTTCTAAGGGGTACTATGATACCGGGTATCACAGTTATACAAAAGCACCTTTGCCTATATCTGAATAAAGTTCTGATATATGTGTTTTAAAGTGTTTAAATATGTTATATATGTTTATATCATATATCAGAAACATACATTAGATTGTAACATGTTTTTATGTTGTATTTTAGCTGAAAGCATTCTATATCATTTAAGATCTATTCTTTTGTGCTATCATATGAAATAACATTTCTGCTTAGCTTTTGAACTGTTGTGATTTATGATTCTACTAATTTATATGCATCACATATTTAGAATCATAATGGTAATATATCATAATGGTTTTAGATTCATTGTATGCATATTTGTATTTAAACCATTAATATATTATGTTATTAAGCTTCTGATCTACCTTCTGAATAAGTTATGAAACTCTATATGATCTATCATTAATGAACTTATTCAAAGTGTATGTTAAGTAGGTTTCTGATGTCAATAACAATATCCATTCTACATGCTTATTAATCAAAGATTATTGTTATTGTGCTAATCATATTTTATTGCCACTTCAAGTAATTATACTTGATAGATTTGTTTCAAATATTTCATAATCCTATATCAGAAGAAAAAAAATGAAAAATGAGTCAAATGTACAATTCAACCCCCCTTCTTGTGCATTCCCTTACCTTCACGACCTTCCTTCGGATGATCGGTTTCTGGTCTCTGGGCTCTTCTTCCATCCGGAGTGGTTGTTCAGCCTTCTTTCTGCTATGAATTTGTCAAGGAGACCTTGTCTCATTATTTTCTCGATCTGGTCTCTAAGTACGTATGGTGCAGTCTTTGGTCCTATGGCCGTAATTTTTTGGAAACCGCACCACTTCCTTCGATCTGGACTAGGCGGTACTCTTTGGCTCCCCGCATAGCTCGGTAGCCTGATGTGTCGTGAACTGTAGACTTCTTTCAGGATATTTTTCCTTGAAGTATTCAAGGGGTGTAGTTGGTGTACCGAGACAATGGGCTGTAGAACGACTTTCTGTCATCTTCTGATCATTTCCAATCATCATCTCTTCGTCCATTCTTCTTTTCTGCTTTCTTGCTATTCTTTCCTCCTGCCTCCGGCCTCTCCTCAGCCTTCTTCACTACCCTACTCTCCTCCATGTAAACATATCCAACCAACCTCTCTCAGAACTCATTTATGGATCTTGGTAGTGTGGTCGCCAAAGAGTCTGAAAACGGCTCTACTCTGAGACCGTTCTCGATAAAGTATAATTGGACTGTTGGTTTCAAGTCTTGTTTTTGAATGGCCACTGAGTTGAACCGATCCATGTATTCTATGAGGGATTCTTACGGCCCTTGCTTTATTGCACTAAGCGCATCGATCGTCTTCTTGTAGATCATAGCAGAGAAGCAGTTCACGAATAGCTCTGACATCTGTTCAAAGCTAGTAATGGATCATGCAGACAAACTAGAGAACCATAGCAATGTTGTGGAGGCAACAAAGGTAGGAAATGTCCGACATAAAGTCGAGTCGTTAGCTGAATTAAACATCATCATGAACTTGAACATGGTAACTAAAACTTGGGGATCTCCGGTGTCATCATACAGCTTCAATTTAGTTGGGAGATTGAAATTGTCGGGTATTTCGACCGACATCACAAACTCAGAGAAAGGCCCCGCATAGACCAGCAGCGTGCCGCGGTAGTCTGATCTTTCCTTATTCTTTGTCTTCCTCTTAGTAGCTTCAGTCTCCGAGGAGTCTGTCTGTCTGATCTTTCCTTATTCTTTGTCTTCCTCTTGGTAGCTTCAGTCTCTGAGGAGTCTGTCTCCTCATCTCCATCTTGCATCTCCTCTACTCTGTCTTCAAGCTCCCTATTACGTGTCTCTAATGCTTTTATCTTAGCATAGAGTTCCTCTATTGAGGGTAGTGAATCCTTTGCGCCATTGTCCTTGCTCGTCATGTGCTCCTTTAGTTGAGTAAACTGTGTGAGACTTAGTCTCGGCCCCATAGTGAGTGTCAATGTTCTAACCTGGACTGACGAGGTAGAATTCGACCTCTAAGTCCAAGATTCCGACGTCTTTGAGTGTCTGGGTGTGTCGGGTATGGGACATGCAAAGGGACTCCGATGCCTAAGTCAGTCACTGCACAATGGTGAGTTTAATAGGAATTTTCTTACCTATCATATACTAGACTCGGTCTTTTTAAACTAAGAACTCCCACCAGCTTCTCCGAGTTATTCGTCGAGTCATGGAGCACTCACATTGCTCCAAGTATTAAGGTGTACAATGGCTACTCCCTAGGCTATTACGAGAGTCCCACCGGTCTTATCCTTTCAACCTCGTACGTGCTCTAAGTAGCTCCACGTTGTAACGCCCAAGGAAATAGCCCTTAATGCTTAAGTCATCTTAGGTCATTTATTAAAGGTCACGTCCTGATTTCATAGTTTTATCTTTATTTTAAAATATCATACGCGAAAAATACGTGGGAGTAAATTTTTCGAAAACGTTTGCAAAATAGAAAATAAGGGTCTTGCACATACAGTAAGCGGAATATATATAAAGATACATAATAACATACTATATAATACTCAAACATGGGACATACATCATAAATAAGCTCCCAATACATCAATATCATAAATAAATATTAAGTGTTATCCCATAAAACTAAACCATGACTCATGAGACTTCACAATAAATACATATAAAATAAATAGCTTCCGGCTAACAAAGGTCCGAACTCAAAAACATAAAGCATAAATGAATAAATCCATAACATAAAATAAATGTGACGTGTCTAGGGAAAGAATAACTGATAATAAAGTCTATGTAAACTTGTTCGTGCTCCATGCTAACTCCATGCTCCTACTCGGTCTAATCCTCTAAAAGGGTGGGAAAAACGTGGGGTGAGTACTGGGAAGTAACTCAATAGAGGAAGTCGCCCCGGGTTTATTTACAAAATAAGTGAAGCATGAATGATTAATTCAGATATTAGTTAAAAACAATCTTTCCCCAGAACGTTTTACCTAAGTGCGTCTGATAACGTGGTTTTTGCCAATATTTTATGCCTTTAATTTGGATGATTGTATGCATTTCTTTGCTCTATTTTAGCCTTTTATTGTATTTAATGCAATTTGGAATTAATTGGGACTTAATGAAAATAAAGGCTAAAGTAATAAGTTTTATGATGTTTTTGCAATTCAAGGATGACCCTTGCACTTGATCTTGGGTATTTTATATTTTTGGTGCAGGTCTATAACACCCCGCTACTGAGGGGTGTCCGTGCGAATGGCTCTATACCAACGAACACGCTACTAGGGCATAACATAAGGGCTAAACAACATGCATAAACTATTAAATAAATTGAATAACCGAAAATAACTGAAATAACTGTTTAACTTATAATCATATATAACTGTATCAATCTGAAACTTACGTACTAGTTCAGTATACTGAAATATAACTTAACTAATAAAGGAATCCCGCCTCTAAAGTCTGGAGCAAGACTATACATGATTGATTTGACTGTGAAAATATAAACTAAGCATAAACTAAACATAAACTGCTAAGACTCCACGGAAGATGTGGAGCTCACCCAAGAAAGCAACTGCAACCAACCTCTACTGGATCAACGGTCCCTCGTCTGCCTCCTGATCGAACACTGAAACAAAATGCGGGGAGTGAGTCGCAAGCTCAGTGATGGGGTATCATGCATGTCATGCAACACATACTATCATGTTATCAATCACATATACTTGTCCTATCTACGTAGCTGCACCTCTCTGACGACGGACGCGTACCGCCGGAGATATCCGCACTCGAGCCCCCATACTGAACTGATAATTGATAAATGACAGAACACGAGCCGCCTTGCTGTAACTGATAACTGAGACTCGCTACCACTAGGGTGCGGCCATATGACGGAACACGAGCCGCCCTGTGATTTGGACCTCTACAACCACGCAGGTGAGGCCAGTCATATTGTATCTGTATCTGGGGTGGGACTCGAGGCGCTTCGTGGCAGTATGTCACGACTAAACTCGACCGGGAGCTGCATCCGGGCTATAGCGTTGATATACATACTACGACGGTTCGCAGACTACATAAACAGTCATCACACAATTCTACAATCATTCTACTCATACACTGCATGTTATCATTCTGATCATAAAGCATAGGGTTCTAACATGTTTCATATCATAGCATAGCATAGCATAGCATAAATCATTCAAGCTTATAGGAATAATCATAACGCATGACATCATTACGCGTACATAAATACAAAGGGATCTAGGAGTCATCCACTCATTCCTGTCATGTTATCTATTAGGGAACTTATCTTTCTGAGCATTATCCTTCATTAAAACTTGTTATCCTCTAGGGCACGTTTCTACTACGGTATGTTATCTTACTAAGGTATGTTATCTGTCTAAGGTATATTATCTGTCTAAGACGTGTCATCTTACTGAGGCTTACTATCTTACTAGGTCACGTTATTCTACCAAGTTATGATATCTTAATGAGTTATGTTATCTTATTATGTTATATCATCCTAATAGGTTATGATGTGTTTACTAGGTTACATTATCTCATTAGGTTGTGTTAATTACTGGGTTATATTAACTCACTAAGTGGTATTAATTACTAGATTATATTATCTTATCATGTTATCTTACCATGTCATGTTATCTTATCTCGTGAGGTTATCTTACTAGGTTATACTATGTTACTATGTTATATTATCTTACTATGTTATATTACCCTACTAGGTTATGCATGTGTTCTAACTAAGCAGGTTATCTTCCTAATCATATCAATTACCTAAGCACGTTATGGACCTATCATATTATCTACCTAAGCATGTTATCTACCTATCATATTATCTACCTAAGCATGTAAACATAAACATAATCTTAAACGTAAATATAAATATAAACATAAACATAAATATAAATATAAACATAAACATATAAACATATACAAATGCTACTATGTGGCAGCCACGGCACATCCACCCTAAAACCTCCACTCACCTGGAAAGTCCTAAGACTGGAAGGCACCGCTAGCTCCGACTCCAGCTATCGGCACCGCGTTTGCACCTGGCGTGCAAAAGACCCATCAGGACCGCACAAAAGAAAACCAAAACTTGAACTAGGCTGCGCACTGAACCTTCGCTAGCGAGCAATACCTTCTCGCTAGCGATGGCACTCTCGCCAGCGAGCTCTCACAGCTCGCTAGCGACAAGCACGCTGACAGGGGCAAAAACGTCTTTTCACTCACCGTCGGTTAACTTGCTCTTTGCAGAGTATCCCCAAAGTGTAAAACTCACACTATCCTCGATAACCAAGGGCGCCCAAAGCACTGCTCTGAAAAAGGCGAAGTGTGAGGGAAAAGAAAACATATCCTCTCATATATATAGGGTGAGGAAGGAAAGGTTGAACAAGCTGTGACCGATGTGGGACTTCGGTCCGGTCGCTAGCGACTAACACATGGTCGCTAGCGACTAGCTCTTCGCTAGCGGGCAGTGACTGCTCGCTAGCTAGCACCTTCTGTCAGCAACGTCTTGACGTCCGTTGTGAACGATGTGGGACTGGATCCCATCGCAAGCGAATTACCCGCGGTCGCTGGCGATCAGCTACTCGCTAGCGAAAGCTGACTGCTCGCTAGCGAGTCCCCTCTGACAGCAACTTTCTGAGGCGTCTTGAGAAAAGTCATTCCTAAGGGACACTATGATACGGGGTATCACAAGGTCATAGGAATTATTGGAGCAGTAGACATCAGGAACTGAGCAAGAAGCGGAGCAGTGGAATCCAG